>CM056504.1:11138402-11738402 GCA_029783415.1 Anisodus acutangulus
GATGTTAACTAAAATACACTGGATTATTCTTCATTTATCAGGAGGCGTCGACAATGTTGTTGTATTTAACGACTTCTTGTTGCTAGAATGGTATAAATTGAAGATTTCATCCGTTCTAATTATATACCTTAGTTTGTATGGATATGAAATTTAAGAAAAAAAAAATCTTGTGGTCATAAATAAAAAATCTTTATAATGTAGCAAAAAGATGAATTAAAGAGTTAATAAATATAAAAATAATATTTTTGTAAAACAGACTAAAGAAAAGTAAAACAAATAAAATACTACGTATGAGGTATTATATTTTCGCCTAGTTTTGAATATCTAGCTGTAATGACACCCTAATGTTTAGGATTTCATCCTACGCGTTAAGATCACTTTAAGAATATTTAAATGAAAAGCAGAGTCATGTATTTATTTATTTTTAGTTTCTCACCCGGTGTCTGAAATCCGCATTGGAGTCCGACTATATCTGGATTCGTGCCGCGTAGGGCTCCATTCGGGGGCAAGCGCTTCCTATCAAAGATTTTTCCATACCCAAAACACAAATTCGAAACCTGTGGTTAAGGAAGGATCAACCCCATCTGCTGCACCACATTCTTTAATGGTATATACTTAGTTTCATGAAAGATCATTCAATTTTTACTTTATTACATTAAAATTGTTAAATTATTTTTATATAATGAAAAAGTAATTGAGAATAGATTAGATTTGTAACCATTTCACTATGTTTTACCAATCAATCAACCAAATAAGTATTCAACTCATCAAGTTGAAGTATCAAAGTCTATCGTGTCTTCTTTAGTTGGACTCTATCTATCCCTTACTGACAAATGAAAGATGTGCATCCCAATAAATTATACAAGTGACATCGGTTTCATTCTCGCTCTTGCTATTTATGCCATAAACATATACCTCTTATCAGAGGCGAATTCAGAATTTCAAAAGGATAAATTTATCATTGCTTTAGAAATAAAACGAAAAAATAAAAACATGCAACAGGTCGGGTTCAATCCCTAGATCTTGAGGAATTAAACTCAGCCCCTAACCAATACTCCACTTGGCCTTGTTTGACCACGTGTTCCTTCGGTTAATATTAGATATATTTTTAAAATTATTCACATAATATAGCGAGTTTAGTCGAGTGACCGTAAATTCACGTACATAAATTCACCCCATGCCTCTTATTCATCGATAGTGGCGTTAGAGGCTCTATCCCACCCACCATTCCTTTATGTGGTGACCAATGTCGGCTCAAGGGGGAAGCAACTAAAGCAATTGCTTTAGGCGCCCCTGCCCCGCCCCCATCAAATTACAGGCCCCAAAATTTCATATATATATATATATATATATATATATATATATATATATATATATATATATATATATATATATATATATATATTATTAAAAAGTACTAGGTTTATGCTTTTCTTTTTGGAATTAATGTCAGAGAGGTTATTCAGAAATAAATAAATGTTATTGATAAATATTTGCTTTGGCTCAATTTATGTGAAATCTAATTTTAGCTTTCCTAAAGTCAACTTGACTAATCTTTAAAGTTAAATTAGATTAGATCAACTCAATCTTTTTTAAGTTGAATTTAGATGTTAAAAAAACTACATGAAAAGGTACTATAAGTTGCCTTTCTTCGCATGTCAATTTAATGAAAAAATACATTTGAAAATGTTGATAAAATATATATAACTTGAATCTTCATAAGAAAAAGTGTCACATAAATTAAAACATCGTGACTACTTAAATTTCTTAATAAACATGCATTATGAGAAAGAATAATTCAGTGACGAATTGATAATGGAAAGTTTAACAAAGTGTCTTGTAGTATTTTTAGAGTTAATTATTTTTTATAATTAAGGAGTGGATCAAGCCATTATATAATTCACTTTAAAATAGACTTGAACTATTCTAAATGTATGGAATTATTTTAACATCTACTTAATAGTACAAATTTGAGATCATCATATGAAGAGAATTAACTGATAAAAATATTATCTTAACCATGAATGTTTTTGTATAAAAATATTATCGAAATCTCAGTGAGTAGAGTCACCAGATACCTTCAATCGTGGAAACTAACCGGTAATCGAATGAATGGTCAAGATACGTACAAGATGGTCTGTACACCAACGTTACAAACAAAAAGGAAGAAATCAAATAAATACATGTAAAATTTTATTAATTAAATATAAGACTATTTTTAAAGTTGTCTTTAGACCACCAATTCCGTTAAGCCGCCCGTTCATAGTGACCCACCGAAAATTAAAGTTTCGTGAAATTGCTTTATTTAAATATCATGAAAATAAATTAACTTTTGTAAGTAAAAAATCACCCGCCTTTATATAAGTATCATAGAAAGTCACTAGGAGTAAACAAATGAGACAAATTTTCTATGATACCTTGACAAAGTTGTGTAACTCTTTAGGTACAAAGAATAGTTTAGTAACTTTCGTGATATTTAAGTAAAGTTATGTGATTTTCTCATTACAAAGAATATTTTAATAATTTTAATGTAATAAAATTAAAATTAAGTGATACTTAGTAGAATTACCCAAAACAGACTAATTAATTATTGCATCTTTAGGTGTTATTTCTCGTTCATTTTTGTTAGATGTACATCCGGTTGGAAATTACTAATGTGAAACTAAGTTTATCCCATTATTTATGACTCGAACTATTGGGGCCCCGCACGTCGGAAACGTCGTTTTCCACACACGTGCACTCATAGTGCCAAGTATCGTAAATTTCGTTAGTGAAAGAGATATTGGTACGTAAGTAAATGTTTGAGACATAGAATAATGGACGGTTATTGGCTAAATAACAAGTGTTCCACGTCGGTAAACGAAGGAAGGATTGTGCAAAGTGTAAGATGGTACGGGTCGGGAAGGGTCGCGGCGCCACCCGGACGGAGTCAGGCCGCCGGAGCGCCGAGATACCTCCGGCCAGCGCCGCTGCGCCGGTCAGGCAATGGCGTCTCTGGAGTTGAGGCACCACGACACCAGTGTGGCAGAGCCGCGACGCTTCACTGGCAGTACGTGCGACAGAAGTCCAAAAGTTTGGCTGATTATGAAGAGGTTTTGGTGCATTAAAATGACAGTTTTCCTCCATAAATAAGTCATTATTTGGCTGCATTAAGTGGTGAATTAAAGGGCCATTACATGACATTTAATGGCCATTACATGACATTTAATGGCCATTACATGGGCACTTGAAGAGGCCATTCTTACACTACTATAAATTGAGGCATTTGGCTCAATTCTACACACATTTTTCAAGAACAACAATTCTAAAATTCTTGTTGCAAATCCACTCCTCTGAGCAATCTTTTGTTATTTGTTTTTTTCGCTAGAATCACTTGTGTTTGCTTTGCACAAATGATAGTTTGCTATTTTATTTTGGGAGACTATTGTCCGCTAACGTAAAAGCATATATACGGGACAATCTTGTCTTAAAGGCAGAGTGTCACCACTCAACTCAGCACAATTGTAACACTTCCAGATTTAGTATGTCTTGATTTCAGGTTATCAAGATTCAAAGAGCTTTCTGCAAATTGGTATAAAGATTCAAGAACTCAAAAAGCTTGTTGTTGTCACAATTCTTATTTACTACAAGCTTATTGTTGTCACAATTCTTATTTACTACAAGCTTGTTGCTATTGTAATCTTTATGGTTTATTCTTTCGAAGCACTTGTAATAGTTATTTACTATTCTCGTACTGCTTTGTTTCTAACATGTCCCATGTATCTTCTTATGTGCTAATATCCAGCTATGTCTTGTGGCTTTAAATTAGGTGAGTCATGAGAATTGAGTTTAACAACCAACAAGCACACAAATCATGAACCCCCAAATATAAGCATCTATATATACTCTAATATCAGTCAAATACTTTGCAGTTTGCACTGAAGTCATTTAAGAACAAAATAGCATTGATATCCAGCCTCCCCAAGTATGAAAATGGAGTATGTTTTTAAAATTAATTAGTCTTATTTTTTTCTTCTTCTTCAAATCTCTATATCTTTTTGTTAATATTTCAAGCTGTATTTTCATGTTCATTTTTACATGCACTTTACGCCTAGTCCCTTGGTGTAAGTCTCGGCATGAAGTGCTCCCTCCTAAGGCTATTTACAACATTAAATATTTACAAGAAAATGGTCGTGCAAATAGCCCCGGAGAGAGCACTTCAAGCTGAGACCGTACATCAAAGGACTAGGCGCAAAGTGTAGGAATGAACTCGGAAAGGTAGCATGAAATATTAGCAAAAGATGTAGAGATTTGAAAAAGAAAAAAACAAAGAAATATGAATAATTTATTTTTTTTAAATTAAAAATAAAATGCTATATGATATGGTCTTTTTGGTATAATGTTCTAACTCGTGCACATTACAGAGAGAGCGAAATCACTCTTCACGTCATTGACACAGCATAAGTGAAGGTTTTCTTGAGTTCGTGTACGTAGCGGAATTTGAAAATTTTTGTGTTTCAAACCCAACAAGCGACGAACTGTAGGATGATTATATAGTAATATAAAACACGTCAAGATATAACATGTATATAACCGTAATACTTTGATAGAATATTTACGGTTAGGAAACTCTGGAGTCTTTTAGTAATTTTCGAGGGTGCGCACGCAATTGATCCTCGACAGCAAGTTCCAAGAACTCCGATGTATACCTTTTTCGAACATCTAGGAAATTCGGCAGATGTTCAAGAGAGAGTTTTATTCTAGGTTTCTAAGACTTAGAATAATATATGAATAATGTGTTTAATAATGAATGAGGAGATGCTCTATATATATAGGTGAAATTAGGGCAAAATTCAGATTTTTGATTGGGCTCAAAGTATGGTCCAAAACAAATTGCAGCAGGCCAATCTGATTTGGCCTGTTGCCCAATTAGCGCCGCGGCGCCTCGCCCTTTTTCACAAAATATTTTCAGCACATTTTAATTAAATCCAAAATCCAATCTTGACTTAATTAAATAATTTCCATCAAATAGAAATTATCCCATAGTTATTATTAATTTAAATATCTCGGTTCCAAATCGAATATTTAACACTTTCTCAATACACCCTTAGATCGAAAAAACAATTGACATAGTGTTACCCTACAGGTCTTCACATATCGACACTAATCATATTAGGGTCTACACGGAACTCCTAGACGGCGTTGTAAGACGAACTCAATATGTGAAGTATATTTACACGAATTTAGTAAATTGAATCTCTATATGGGAAGATAAAATCCTTTCATTCTCGACGCATTCGATCAAGCTTGGAATTTGCCAAGTGTTTATCCAAATGACTTAATTATTATATCTCATCTATATTGGTTGACAACAAGACCATATTCTAGATATGTCTATTTAGAGATGGCAATGGATTTTGGACCCGATCCGGATCCGGTGGATCCATATCCGTTTTATAGGATATGGATCTTCAAAATTTGGACCCGTCGGATCCGGATCGAACCCAGATTCATTTCTGACGGATCGGACCCGGATTCATTTCTGACGGATCGGACCCGGATTCATTTCTGACGGATCGGACCCGGATTCATTTCTGACGGATCGGACCCGGATTCATTTCTGACGGATCGGACCCGGATTCATTTCTGACGGATCGGATCTGGATCTTGTATTTGAGATCCGTATCCCGTCCAGATCCGATATGTGGATCCGTTTTTTATTAAATATATCCATAACATAGAATGCAATTTTATAAGTATTTTCGTAATTTTTTTCATAATTTATGTATTGGGTAAAGGGTTGAACCAGGATAAGACACAAGTCACACAACCATGTAATTTGTCTTTGAAGTTTCATTTCTTTTACCTATATGCTCTCTGCAGTTTCCCATATTTTCATTTCTACAAAAAGAAAAAAATATCACTCTTCTTTAAATTTCCATTTCTTGAATCTGCTAGCCGTAAGCTTTAAGTATCTTTCTCTCATTTGTTTGATCAGCAAAAACAAAACTGGGACTTTTGATATATGACTGACATTGTTTTATGTTGTTTAATGAAGTCAATCAGTAGAACTACAAGTGGAGAATCACTAAAGCCTCCAAAAATTAGCTCAAAGTTGCAACATGTTCAACATCACTAATGAAGTCAATCGTCTTTATTTTCTTGTGATGCTAAAACTTTGTTCAGTATTTTGAAAGAATGGTGTCATGTTTGTGTAGGTTGATTGAATGAACTCAATCATTTTTTTCAATCAGATTGCGTTTCATTTTGTCATAAAAGTTTCAACATGTGGGAATATTATTCAAGACAAAAAAATTTACATGTAGATCCAGATCCGATATGTGGACCCGGTGGATCTGGATCCGGATCCGGATCCAGATCTGATTTTTATGGACCCGATGGATCTGGATCTAGTAGGATCCGGTCCAGATCCGATCCGTTGTCATTCCTATGTCTAATGCGTTGGCCAACGACTTAGTCAACCCAATATCACTGAGAAGCTGAGTGTTCTCTCGAATATACACTCGAGGAATGAATCCTAATCTTGGCTCAACTACCACCTTTAATCCACATCGTAATGTACCCAATACAAGCCGTATCTCAACCTATAAGGCATTTGAGCTTAGAACAAGATCAAATTATATTACTCTGTAGACAAGGTGTGTATTGACCTCAAGTCTAAGGACTTCTATCTCCCACACGCTGATCATACTTTAGACATGTATAACAAATAGTATATCAATAGGGTATACCAATACTTCTAAAGTATCCATGTGTCCATCACGAGTAGTCATTACTCGTAGCATGTGAGACATACTACATCCTCTAAGGATGTGATGCAGACTACATGTCGACTTATCACATATCATCGATATCCCATTCTCGATGATCATTAGTCGAGACTATATTAAGAGTTACGTTATAATATTAATAACTCACACTATTAATAACAACGTAACCTCTAGGGATGCATATTATAAAATATTACAAACAATCAACTAATAATTCAATAATTGCAAATGCCAAAATATTAATCTCTATTAATAATAATATGAACGTGTATAAAGTACATTTGTTCTAATATAGATTGTCTCTAGGACATACATATACTTTCAATCTCCCATTTGGCCTAAAGTCAATATTTAACATATCTAATACCCAAATTTTCAAAATGACCATTATTCTTAACTAAGCTTAATGGTTTAGTGAATAGGCCAACTAGATTATCGTCTGTGAGACCATAGTCTAATCTAATCTCTTCAATCTCCACCATCTCCCTGAGTATGTGGTACTTCCTTGGTACATGTTTGTTTCTGTTTGTTGTTCTTGGTACCTTAGCCTGTGCAATCACACCAATGTTGTCACAATAAATAGTTATTGGACAACTGGCACTCGGAGCTACCCTTAGTTCCTTCAGGAACTCAGAAATCGCGACAACTTCTTTACCAGCTTCCGATCCAGCAATGTACTCAGCTTCTATTGTCGAATCAACAGTTGTAGCTTGTTTGGAACTTTTCCAGCTCACTGCTCCACCATTGATAATGAACGTGTACCCAGACTGAGATTTGAAGTCATCAAGATCCGTCAGGAATCTAGCATCAGTGTACCCAGTAGCAGCTAGCTTTTCTTCCCCACCATAGACTAAAAAGTAATCTTTAGTTCGTCTAAGATACTTAAGAATACTCTTAACTGCTTTTCAGTGTTCTTCCCCAGGATTCTGCTGGAATTTGCAAGTCATACTAAGTGCAAAGGCCACATCTGGCCTAGTACCGGTCATGGCATACATGATCGATCCTATAATCGAAGCATTTGAGATCCTCTTCGTGTGCTCAAGTTCTATAGCATTAGAAGGACTGTCATTCTTAGATAACTTGATGCCTTGACCCATAGGTAGACCGTCTTTCTTGGAATTTTCAATTGAAAAACGTCTACGCACTTTGTCTATGTAGACTGACTGTGACAGCCCCAACAATTTATTAGGTCTATCTCAATAGATTCTAATTCCCATAATGTAGCAGACTTCACCTAAATCCTTCATCATGAAAGTACTGGACAACCACTCCTTGACTGACTGCAAGATAGTTTTATTGTCTCCCATTATCAATATGTCATATACATATATAATAATGAAGGCAATACTCTCATCCTTGCATTTACTGTAAACACATGGATCCTCTTTGCTTCGGACGAAATCAAATGACTTGATATCCTTGTCAAAGAAAATGTTCCAACTCCTCGAGGCTTGCTTAAGCCCATAAATGGACTTCTGTAGCTTGCATACATCATTTAGTTTTGACTCAGATGAAAACCCCTCAGGTTGTTTCATATACACTTCCTTAACTACCATTGAGGAAAGCGGTTTTGACGTCCATCTGCCACATGTCAGTCATAATATACAACTATTGCAAGCAAAATCTGAATGGACTTAATCTTAGCAACAGGTGAAAAGGTTTCATCATAATCGACCCCAGACCATTGATTATAACATTTAGCCACCAACCTTGCTTTATAAGTCTGTACCTTGCCAAATGCATCGATCTTCTTCTTGAAGACCCATTTGCATCCTATGGGTTTAATCCAGATGGCAAATCAATCAAGTTCCATACTTGATTGATGTACATAGATTCCATCCCGGATTTCATAGCTTCTTGCCATCTCTTCGAATCAATGTCCAACATTACTTCACTATAGGTTGTAGGCTCATCGTTATCAGGAACATCTATCTCACTGTGTTTCCACAAGTAGATTTAGTTTTTCAGGAGGATGATGAGTCCTAGTGGACCTACGGAGTTGATTGTTTTGCAGTTCAGTGCTTGGTATGTTCTGACTGTGAGAGGGTTCTTGTGTGTTGGATAATCCACTACATGAACTTCCGGGGGTTATGACGACGTGCATGTAGGCTTTGGACTTGGGGACAGGAACGGGGGAGGCGTCTCACTTTTGGAGTTCGCTAGAGCTTGTGGGATGGTGATAGCCAATTCGAGGCTCCTGAAGGAGGAACACTTGGTGACTCTCCGTAGTTCGGTGGCTAAGACTCAGATAGACTTTTTGCTCCTTAGTAAGGTTGACAAAAGTCTTTGTAAAGACTGCAAGGTTATTCCGAAGGAGGATCTTACAACCCGACATAAGCTTTTGGTGATGGATTTGGAGATCAATATGGAGAAGAAGAAGAGGGTTGTGGATGATAGGTTAAAATTAAATGGGAGAGTTTGGCCATGGCTAGTGCAAAGGATATGGGGGAGAGGTTGATGGCCAATGGGGCTTGGGGGAGTAGTGGGGATGGACCGGTATGTGGGACAAGACAACCAGTTGCCTTCGGGAGGTATCTAGAGAAGTGCTAGGGGCCTCGCAGGGTAACCGTGGTGGGCATCGAGGGGACTGGTGGTGGAATGGTAAAGTTCAAGAGAAGATGGAAACGAAAAAAACAGCATATGCGAAATTGGTAGAAAGCAAGGATGAGGTGGAGAAGTGGACGAATAGGGAACTGTATAAGATGGCGAAGAAGGAGGCAAAGTTAGCGGTTACGGAGGCGAAAACGGTGGCTTTTGAACGCATGTATGTAGAATTAGATGAGAAATACGGGTATAAGAAGTTGTAAAGACAAGCCAAGCCAAGGGAGAGGAGGGCCCGTGACTTGGATCACGTGAGATGTAGCAAGGACGAGGATGGCAAAGTACTGGTAGAGGAAACACATATTAGGAGGAGGTGGCAGTCTTACTTTCATAAACTCTTGAACGAAAAAGGAGATGGATACATTGTGCTGGAAGATCTGGAGCATTCTGGTAGGTACCGGAATTTTGGGTATTGTAGAAGCATTAAGGGTGATGAGGTTAAGGGTGCTATTTGCAGGATGCGCAGGGGATGAGCGACTGGGCCTGATAAGATTCCAGTTGAATTTTGGAAGAGCGCAGGCAGGACAGTTTTGAAGTGGTTGACTCAGTTGTTTAATGTCATTTTTAAGACGACAAGAATGCCCGAAGAATTGAGGTGGAGTACAATGATTCCCTTGTACAAAAACAAAGGTGATATCCAGAGTTGTAACAACTATAGAGGTATCAAGCTGCTGAGCTACACTATGAAAGTTTGGGAAAGGGTCGTGGAGATGAGGGTGAGGAGAGGCGTGTCTATTTTTTAGAGCCAGTTTAGATTCATGCGAGGCGTTCGACTACTGAAGCCATTCATCTTATTAGGAGGTTGGTGAAGCAGTATAGGGAGATGAAAAGACTTACATATGGTTTTCATCGACCTTGAGAAGGCATACGACAAAGTTTCTAGGGAGGTTCTATGGAGATGTTTGGAGGCTAGAGGTGTACCTGTGAAGTACACTAGAGCGATCAAGGATATGTAAGATGGAGCCAAGACTAGGGTACAGACAATAGGAGGAGACTCGAAGCACTTCTCAATGATGATGGGGCTGCACCAGAGATCAACTCTTAGCCCATTCCTATTTGCCTTGGTGATGGACGGACTGACGCGACAAATCAAAGGGGAGGTACCATGGTGTATGTTATTCGCAGACGATATAGTCTTGATTGATGAGACTCGCATCGGAGTGAACGCCAAGTTGGAGGTTTGGAGACAGACTGTGGAGTCTAAAGGGTTTAAGTTGAGTAGGACTAAGACAAAATATTTGGAGTTCAAGTTCAGCAATAGGAGCGACCCTGAGACAGGCGTGGAGGTGAGGCTTGGTACTCAGATCATTCCAAAAAAAGGAAGCTTCAAGTACCTAGGGTCTATTATCCAAGGGAATAGAGAGATTACTGATGATGTCACATATCGTATTGGGGCAGGGTGGATGAAATGGAGGCTCGCATCTGGAATTTTGTGCGACAAAAAGGTGCCACCAAAACTTAAAGGCAAGTTCTATAGGGTGCTTGTTAGACCGACCATGTTGTATGGGGCGGAGTGTTGGCCAGTCAAGATTTCGCATATACAAAAGATGAAAGTTGCGGATATGATGATGTTGAGATGGATGTGTGGGCATACAAGGAGAGATAAAATTAGAAATGATGATATCCGGGACAAAAAAAGGGATGGCTTCGGTGGAGGATAAGATGCGGGAAGCGAGGTTGAGATGGTTCGGGCATATGCAGAGAAGAGACACAGATTCCCTAGTGCGGAGGTGTGAGAGGTTGGCTATGGATGAGTTCAGGAGGGGTAGAGGAAGGCCGAAGAAATATTGGGGAGAGGTAGCAAAAAGTACCTTTAGCCCGGTCTTCCTTATTAATTATTGATAAGGCACAAGGCCTTCTGGCAGTGGGAAAATAACATTGAACAAGATATTGTGAGGAAGAGAGATGGCCTGGGGAATGGAATACGGGAGGATTAGACGGGATATGGCGCAGGTGCAACTTACCGAGGACATGACATTAGATAGGGGTTGTGAAAGACACAGATTAGGATAGAAGGGTAGTAGTTAGTCGAGCGTAGTCCTACTTACGCTTACAAAATGAGAGTTGTAGTGTTATTACTGTAGGCCCGATTAGCCTATCACACTATAGGCGCAATATTGCTTTATAGTCCCCTATAGTTTGATTTCTGGTGCTATTTGTTCTTTAGTGTACTTTATTTATCTTATTTAGCTGTGTTAGCTACTGCCTCCTTTTGTTAGAATGTGCTACCATGGCGTATTCAATTTTGTTATCAGCATGTTCATACTGTTTTAATTTCTTGTATGAGTCTGACCGTTTCTCTTGCTTTGCTTGTGATTATACTTTGTCTTGAGCCGAGGGTCTCCCGGAAACAACCGCTCTACCTACTAAAGTAGAGGTAAGGTCTGCGTACATTCTACCCTTCCCAGACCCCACGTTGTGAGATTTCACTGGGTATGTTTTTTTTTTTGAACTGTTGTCACCTACTCTTTCATGCTAATAATGAGTGGGTGACAACTGAATTTCATGTCTTGATTACGCATGTACATTGATAGAGAAACTAAAATATATATTGTTTATTCTCAAAAATAAAAATGTATATGTTACTACTTTTTAGATCACAAAGAGTGTGTGACAACCGAGTTTGTTGTCTTGACTATGCATGTATATTGATATAGAAGCTAAAAGTGTATATTGTTTATTCTCAAAAGTAAAAATGTGTATGTTACTACTGTTTAGTCTCTGAAAACCAGAATAATGAAAACTTTTTATTTTTCTGATCAGTAGAATAGAATAATGAAAAATGTTGTGTTGAAATATTATAGTTTCGACTTAGGATAATATTTTGGGACGACCACTTAAGGAAGATATATATACGTTTTTTGAAGAAAGCTGGCTAGTATTCTACAGCTACAGGCTGCTCGTTTCGAAGAGCAAACAAGAAAAGACATTCATCACAAGCTCACATCATGCAAGCAATTGCCAGAGATGGGCAACTTATGATAAACATAAGAATATATACACATACACACGCATTACACCAGTGGAACATTGATGGTCACATTCAGTAGGTGTTGTTCAACGCATTGATCAAACATTTCATTTTCTAAATCACTAAGATTTATATTTTGTTTTGGACAAACACCGATTATCCTTTTGCGTTTAAATCCCTAGCATATAGGATTTCCTGTTTGCCCCGAAAGTATCTCTTTAGTGAAGACCATGTAGGCTAAAGATTTAAAATCAATAGTATCAAGGGTGATCTTTTAGTTAGAGCTGGGAGAGTATCCTGCTTGTGACTGTTTAGTATTCACATACCTTTACTTCTTGTATGGAAACTATTTAGTGTAAACTTAAATAATTGTTAAGAGTAAACACATGTCACATCAGCAGTTAACTGACTTGAGGACAGCATATTATAACCCGAGTTATGTTTTTGAAATTAACCAAGCCGCAGTTCATTGTGCAAAGGCAGATCAAATTGTATGGATTTTGAATATTAATTTATAGTACTCATTATGAACAAATGCTTGGTGTAACACAATCTAACCATAATTTACTAACGTACCAAAGCTGACAATTGATGTTGGCTCACTTTAAGATTTTCTCATCAAGTCCTAATTAGTGGTTGATGTGTTGTAAGAAAATTGGTTTAGGAAATCCAAAGTGCCATCTCCCCCTGATAATTTCAAAATCCAGTAAAACAATGAGAGAGAGAGATAATCAGATGCTCATTCTCTCATATCTGTTTATTTTTTGCTTAAGAATAATTTCAGATTTTTCTTTCTCAAAAAAGATAATTTATCTTTTCGGGTTGTATTCCCATGGCCTTTGGCAGAGTCATGCGAAAACCTGGCCGTGGAGATACAACTTTGTCTGTCAGCTGCTCTGATAAGATTGCCCGTTGGAACGTGGTCGGTGTACAAGGTTTCTTATATTTCTAGTTGTTAGATACTCTTTCAGTAATATAATATCCAAAAGCAGTTGAAGAAACCTTTAGAAATAACTAAGGACTAACCTTTGGCACATGTTCTTCATCTTCTTCGCTATTTTTTTTTTTCATATTGTTCGCTGATTTAAAATGCATTTATGAAGTTTGATGAGCGCAATTGATCTATGTGGTGATAAGTAGTTTCTCTAGATCTACTAAATGATGCGTTAAATCAATCTTCCATTTCATTCAATTAATTGAGATTAGCAGCTATGTGAAATTATTGAATGTTTTACCAGATTGTTGATCCTCTTTCGTGTAGTCTAGATTATCACGAATTCCCATAATATGTCAGCATGTTAGTAACACATCCACAAAGTCTTTTCAGTTAAACACATTGATAGATCTGACTATTCAATATGCAATGACATGGTTGTTGTTGGAAATTAGCCTTTGGCGGGGAGATGCGTCCACCCATCTTTGATGAATTAAACACTAGTGTTCCGCATGTTGGAGACCTTGTCTCTTCACACATGCATGATCTACGAAATGCGTAGATGACCGTAGGGCCAAAAATCATCTAATTTCGTTGAGAAATGAAAGAGATATTGGTCCACGAAGTAAGGTGTTTGAGACATGGAAATGTGGTGTGAGACAAATCTACCACATCGGTGGGAATAGGAAGAATTGCTCTCTATATAAGTCTCTAATGTGGTAAAGGGTTTGGATCCCCAAGGGGTATCCCATGTGTTTAAAGGAGGGAAGACCTAGATGTGCTTGGGTTCAAGGCTAAGCCCACACGCGCGCCGCCGCCCGCCCGTCCCGTCCGGTTCCGGGTATTATCTTTTTGGACCAGAGAACTCTATTTACAGTTTGGTCCCCAGAGTTTCTGGGAAGGTGACGGAAGGCAGAAAGCCTACCGTTGGGACTGTTTTTTGAGGCATTAATCAGCCATTACTTGGCTGATTAACTCCTCTATTAAACAACCCATTAATTGGGCAATTGAGTAGCCTCCTTCATGACCTTAATTCACCTCTTTCATGGCATTAAACCTGTCATTACAACCCTCCTTTAAGGGCCATTACAGCCTTGTTTGTGGCTGTTGGACAGCCCTTCCTCATGCTATATATTGAGCTTCATTTGGCTCAAAACAGTGGCAGCAAATAGGCAGAAAACACACTGAAAATAGTGACGAAAATACACTGCACAGAAGGCTGAAAACAGTGAGGAATACACTGGAAAAACAGCCACAAAATAGCTCAAAACAGTGAGCAAATTGTGACAAAAATCAGTGAGCAAACCCACACATATACACAAGATATACACTACAGAGACACACTATATACACAGAGACAAAAGAGAAGAGTAGAGAGAAACTCTTCCTTCCTATTCCATATCTTCAGCAAGTCAAGTCATATTTGTTTTCTTCGCCAGACTCAACCTATTGGCTTTGTAGTGTTGAGATTAAAGTGTTGTTTTATCTTGGGAGACTATTGTCCGCTAACGTAAAAGCATATATACGGGGTAATCTTGTCTTAAGGATAGAGGGCTATCCTCGACTCAACACACAACATTGTAACCATCCAGATTTAGTTATTTCTTGATTTCAGGATATCAACATTCAAGACACAATAAACTTGCGGCAATTCTCAACATTGGCTTTGCAAGGTGATCAAGATTCAAGACACAACACACATGCGACAGTTTTGAAGATTGGCCATTTATTTATCCTTTCGAACATTTGTAATAGTTATTACTTCCCGTACTGCTCTATAAAGTACCATAGAATACCAATAATTTAAGACAAGATTGTATTGTAATACTATTAGTGTTCGGAAGATGTCGGTCAAAAGTTGTGTGACCAAATCTGGATATGGCAATGGTTTTCTGGTAGAAGAGAGTGATGATGATGAACATGTTCATGGTGTCACCGCTACCAAGACTGGTGGGAACAAGCGCTCTCGAGAGCCTGAGGATGTCAACTGGGACAAGAGAAGAAGACTGAAGATGTACTTCTATCTTGCAGCAGAAGGCCTGTATCTGTCCCAGACAAAAGATCCGAATAATGGTAAGAAGGAACTGGACACTCAGTTTGATGAAGTGACTGGAGTGAGCCAGAATCCGAAATTGGGATAAGTAGCTTTTCTTACTTGTCAAGAATAAAGATTAAATGAGGTCTGATTAAAAATTGATTAAAGTAAGGAGGAATATGAAAATAATTTATATTCCTTACACTTTAAAAATCAGAAGTTTAATCTCATCTTCTTTTCCGTTTAAAGATTGGATTGTGTAATTATTAAAAGTGAGTAAAGTAGGTTCGCACATACGAGGGAGTAAGATCCACTGACTGTGCGAAAACTGTTACCACTCTTAAGTAAGCGCCAAGAATTATCTGGGCACCAATTATAACGGAAGAAGTCGAAAAGTTAAAGACGTTGAGCCTGTTATACTATTTGGCAGAAGATCCTTCATAGGATGATATTGGACACTCAATCATATAAAGCCTCCGGGCGACTGGAGTGGGCCAAAATTCCTTTGATATGATGATATTGGACACTCAGTCATATAAAGCCTCCGGGCGACTGGAGTGGGGCCAGAATTCATTTCATAGGAAAAGTAATGGACACCTATTAGGGTGGGCCAGAGTTTCCAGGTCTTAAATGATCTGAAGGCCTAAAGAAATGCAGAAAAGAAATTGGACACTCAGTTTTCCAAAGCAACTGGAGTGGGCCAGAGTATCCAGATCACATATGATCCGGTTGCGCCCTAACCACGGGCAAGAGGTTGTTCATGTGAAGCAACGCCACCTCTAAAGTAGAAGGGGTTGGAGTGGTTGTCCTCAATAGGACTTCAGGGAATGAGATCACTCTAAGATGAGGTGATACATATCCCTAACTTGGTTTAAGGGACGCTGTTGGTCAAGCTGGTTTGAGACTAGTCCAACATGTCTGTAATAACTAAGAATGGTACAGTACGTCTGTAGCCAAATGAAAGATATATTTGTAATCCGTGCATCTATGCCATCATAGATTAAGACACGTTAAATAGCAAGTCATTCAAAAGTTAACGATGTTGAGATTGTTGCCTAATGTCGACATAAACCCTCAAAATAAATGTGACGTAGACGAAGAGGCAAAATCACATTTCCAAATTCCGTCAAGGGAATAGCGAAGGAAGCACCGCTCCTCTAGAACTTAGTCACACCTACTTGGGTGATTTGAAGTTTATACAAAATAGAGGGGGGAGACAAGTACGTTGTGATCTTCATTGATGATGGTACAACGTATGGAATCCTTTGTTTGTTGAAAAGCAAAGATGAAGTTGTTGAAGCAGATAAGCGCTACAAAGCAGAAGTTGAAAATCAACTAAACCTACGGATTGAGAAATTCGTAGTGATAGAGGGGGAGAAAGTGAAGCATCGTTCATTAAACGACTATTCATTTCTCACCTCAGTCCAACGGTGTTAGCCAAGTGCAAAGCTCGTTCGCCCAAATTATGTGGGGTGGCTTGGTAAAAGTTGGAACACTGAAACAGGTCAAGTTGTACCTAAGACTGTAGATTGTATATCCACTGGATCTGCAAATAACAGTAGTGTTGATCACCTCTTGGTGTCAAAGAATGCTGAATTCTTAGAAGATAGCTTTCCTTGAAAAGGAAAAAGGAGTAATTGCTTAAGGTTAACAAGAACCCGCGAGGGCGTGACTGTCCGGAACTAGACGTTCCGTATCTACAAGACTCGAAAGTTGATGGCTATCCGGAACTTAATATTCCAGATCTGCAGAACTCAGGGATTCTAGATGTTGAACCGAGACGGAGCAAAGAAGGGGACAAAAACTTGTTCCAGTCCTTCTAGCTTATATGGTTAAGAATGAACCATGGACAATCAACAAATAATTGTCATCTCCAAAAGCGCTGCTTTGGAAAGAAGCTACAAAGAGAGAAATAAGCTCTATCATATAGAACCATACTTGCGTAATGGTTGATCTTCCACCGGGAAAAGAACCTTTGGGTTGTAAGATGTGCTCCCTTGTGAGTAGCTTCACATCCAGGGCCATTGCAGTCTTGCGTGGCATGAATGTTGAATTAGCCTTCCCAACTGGAGAGTTGGAAGAAGAGAATCAGAGTTGGTTTTCTGAACTGTTGGGCTTCTTCCTGAACTTTCATCTTGGTCCCTGAAATGTTTACATTTTGGTCCTGAAAGTTTCAGATAAAACAGAAATAATGAATCTGACCACAGAAACATTGACTCTGAAGTTAGAATGCCAACAGTTGGAGAATCAACAATCTGAAAGTAAAAGTCATATTGAAACAAAGCCTTGATAAGAAAGATATGGGTATCACAGATGACATCTTAGGAATTGGATTTCTAAGACATCTAACGGACTGGTCGAGAGTTGACAGTCTCGTTGAAGCCACCAATGGATATGAATCATAGAACTGATTGAAATCATAGTGCACCCATAGACAAGGAGAGATATGCACAGGTCATGTGTAGTTCAATGTATTGTACACACTACAACCGACCTGGTATCGTCCTATTTAACGCATCGGTTGAACTAAGGTTCACTGATGATTTTAATACATGATCGGTAGAAGGCGTTAAATCTGATATGACGATATCTGAATTAATGCTTATCTACAGATTATAGTATTATGGATGTCCAGCGATTCTGGGAGAACACAATGATGCAAACTGGACATCAGATCTGAAGAACACCAAAGCCACAAGTAAATGTGTATGGTGGGTCTTGGAAAATCCTCTAAGCAAACTTGCATCGGCCGATTCATGATGGAATCGGAGTTTATCGCTTTATACAAAGCATGAAAGAAGTTGAGTAACTTCACGGCTCCTTAGAGGACGCCCCTTATTGGGAGAAACCCGTGCCTTCAGCAGTTATACACTGTGGCTAGCCGGTCGGCTTCAGGAAGGAAACGGATGACGGCGTCTGGACATATCTTTCAGAATCTGTCGGAGACATAAGACCGTATGACAGTTGATCATCACGGGTGTCACATCCTTGTGTACTAACTAAGGGACTACCCGGAGATCAAGTGTTCTGCTTGTCTAGGGGAATTGGCTTAAAACCCAAACAATACGAACCTTTGCGGTGGAAACCCAATCATACTGATTGGAGATCCCAAGAATTTGGTTCAATGGGAAAACTAAGCGGCAAGAGGTTCAGTTGAGCGCTTCGATGGAAGCAAGAAGCACTTCGGATGATGATTTCTGTACGAAAACATGAATCCAAAGTTGTTCCCGCGATAGACATTAAAGTGCTGCCTGCATGGTGGGTAAAGGTTAAGCTTCCAAACCTTTTTAAAGATCCTCAAACGATTGAGGTTAAGGTTGGGAAAACTTTTAATGATTCCTAACACTTGAGAAGTGGGGTATAGCAGGATACCTTGTAGGAGATCACCTATTTAAGTGCGAGGATGACCGCCTCAAATGAACGCACTTAAGAATCCAAGTGTGTCCATGGCCACAACGGACAGAAATGTAAGAAGGAAAATGAATAAGAAGAGTTATTGTGTTGGTATCATTGTCTTGGCTTACACTAAACACTGACGGTTCAAGACATCACGTTCACCGCGCAGTAAGTAAGTCTGATGGTATTCAACTAGGGAAGGTTCAAAGCGAAAACTACCTATCCTGATGCAATATCTTTTATTTGAAAGATTCTTTGAAATATAGGCACCTTGTGTGTGCGCCACAATCTCTCTTTCATAGAGGGGATTGTTGGAAATTAGCCTTTGGCGGGGAGATGCGTCCACCCATCTTTGATGAATTAAACACTAGTGTTCCGCATGTTGGAGACCTTGTCTCTTCACACATGCATGATCTACGAAGTGAGTAGATGACCGTAGGGCCAAGAATAGTCTAATTTCGTTGAGAAATGAAAGAGATATTGGTCCACGAAGTAAGGTGTTTGAGACATGGAAATGTGGTGTGGGACAAATCTACCACATCGGTGGGAATAGAAAGAATTGCTCTCTATATAAGTCTCTAATGTGATAAAGGGTTTGGATCCCCAAGGGGTATCCCATGTGTTTAAAGGAGGGAAGACCTAGATGTGCTTGGGTTCAAGGCTAAGCCCACACGCGCGCCGCCCGCCACCCAAATCAGGCTCGGTTCTCGAGTTCACGAATTAGTGGATCGTGGGTCGTAGGGTTTGTCTGATATTATCTTTTGGACCAGAGAACTACGCCAGATGTACAGCTTTGATCCTCAAGTTTTATATGTACAGTTTGGACCGTAATTCTTTCATATATACTGATTTGGTCTCACGAAGTTTCAATATTTACAGATTTGGTCCCGAGTTTACGGGAAGGTGACAGAAGCGTAAAGCCTACCGTTGGGATCGTTTTTGAGGCATTAATCAGCCATTACTTGGCTGATTAACTCCTCTATTAAACAACCCATTAATTGGGCAATTGAGTAGCCTCCTTCATGACCTTAATTCACCTCTTTCATGGCATTAAACCTGTCATTACAACCCTCCTTTAAGGGCCATTACAGCCTTGTTTGTGGCTGTTGGACAGCCCTTCCTCATGCTATATATTGAGCTTCATTTGGCTCAAAACAGTGGCAGCAAATAGGCAGAAAACACACTGAAAACAGTGACGAAAATACACTGCACAGAAGGCTGAAAACAGTGACGAAAATACACTGCACAGAAGGCTGAAAACAGTGAGGAATACACTGGAAAAACAGCCACAAAATAGCTCAAAACAGTGAGCAAATTGTGACGAAAATCAGTGAGCAAACCCACACATATACACAAGATATACACTACAGAGACACACTATATACACAGAGACAAAAGAGAAGAGTAGAGAGAAACTCTTCCTTCCTATTCCATATCTTCAGCAAGTCAAGTCATATTTGTTTTCTTCGCCAGGCTCAACCTATTGGCTTTGTAGTGTTGAGATTAAAGTGTTGTTTTATCTTGGGAGACTATTGTCCGCTAACGTAAAAGCATATATACGGGGCAATCTTATCTTAAGGATAGAGGGCTATCCTCGACTCAACACACAACGTTGTAACCATCCAGATTTAGTTATTTCTTGATTTCAGGATATCAACATTCAAGACACAACAAACTTGCGGCAGTTCTCAACATTGGCTTTGCAAGGTGATCAAGATTCAAGACACAACACACATGCGACAGTTTTGAAGATTGACCATTTATTTATCCTTTCGAACATTTGTAATAGTTATTACTTCCCGTACTGCTCTATAAAGTATCATAGAATACCAACAGTTGTTCTGTTGTCTGTTTCATGGGATTGCAAAGTAGTTTGTGATGTATCATCATATGCATTTTGGAAAAATAAATCCTGGTGCTCTGACTTATAAATTCCTAAGGACATTGTCTCATAAAATGGAGAAACCTGTGAGCACTGCCCTGGTAGGTATTGTATTATCAACTTTGTGCAGACTTCCTCTATAACATGCTTTCAAGATGTGCTGTAATGAAAATTTTCGGCGGTATTTAAGTATTTTCTGGTGGTTGTCATTGTTTTTACTTGACGCCAATCATTATTGTTAATATTGCTGGAACTTTTCTTTTACTTACTGCAGTAATATTTTTAATATTTACCGAAAGTTCCGGGTTGTTTCTACTTTCAGGCAATTCCATTCTTATTGCAGGTGCTCTACTTTCTTACTTCTTGGAGCCAATTTATATTTCTTCTGTGACCATTGGACAATCCCATATAGCTTCTAAAACCTCCATTATTGAAGATGGCATGATGAGAGCTGTACACGAGCGGCTCTTACCATTATCCAACAAGTTAATGGATCCATTTCAAGTGAACAAGGTTTCCGCACAATTTTATCTAGCCACGCTTCTTCATCTTATCCTCACTGTATATATGTTGCATTTTTTCCCTTCGCCTTTGGTAGCCACTTGTCTTTGTTGCGCCAATTCCACCCGAGGAGTTTCAACATTCGGAAACTGCTCTGACCACTTTAACACGTGGGTAGGTTGCATAATATTCCTTATTGTTAAACAAAACAATGTACCCGTGATATACACCCAATATACAAAAGTGTATATCACGGGCAAATGATCTTGACAGTGGGCTTCAAATTTATCTGACAATGGCTTGAAATTTCATCACAAGTGTATAAAGTGTAGTATATTTGGAATGTATATTATTGGTATATTGTAGTGTAAATGTTACCTTAATTAGTCTTGTACACTTACCATAATTGTATAGTTATAATTATGGTAGAATAAGGTTTTAGGAATAGAATAGGAATATGATTCTCCTATTATGGAAATATGTAACTTGTATATATACCTTTCAATTAATGAAAATAATCAAGGGGATTATTTCTTTCATGGTATCAATAGACTAGGTCTAACAAAAATTTTCTCTCCCAAATTTTGTATTCCTCGGTCGAAACCCCCCTCCCCTCGGATTTTTCTTCCAAATTTCGTCTTCCGCTCTCAAAATCTCTCTTACTATTCCCAAATTTCCCCTCCTTCTTTGTTCTTTCAATATGTCTGAGAGCAATTTTCATCATGCCCTCATGGTTTCTAACGTCAAGAACAGTATCCCTATTGTGCTTGAGATGGAAAACGTCCAATATGCGACGTGGGCAGAATTGTTTAAAATTCACGCTATCTCCCATCAAGTTATCCATCACATAATTCCTCCCGCTACACCTCTTCCCGCGGAGGATCCTTAGTTATGGATTACTCTTTATGCTACCGTTCTCCAGTGGATCTATTCCACTATTTCGGTTGACCTCTTACAGACGATTATTGAGTCGGATACCACGGCTATGGCTACCTGGAATAGATTGCGTGACATATTTCAAGATAACCAACATTCACATGTTGTCACACTCGAGCAGGAATTCTCTCTAGTTCGCATGGATGAATTTCCAAACGTATCTGCATATTGCAAGAGACTCAAGGAGTTGGCAGACCAACTCCGTAACGTTGGCGCACCTGTAACAAATAATCGTCTGGTTCTACAACTGGTTGCCGGTCTTTCTGAGGCCTATAATGGCGTTAGGACTCTCCTTCTTCAAAGTAACCCACTTCCCGCTTTTTATCAAGCCCGCTCCATGCTTACTTTGGAAGAAGCCGGTTTGGCTAAAAAGACGGCTACCGGAGCAAGCCCCGTCGTCCTAATGACGTCCTCCACAAATTCTTCAGGTTTTGTTGATAATTCGGGCAAAAACCGTACTCATGGTGGCAGAAAAAATAATCGCAAGAATAATAACAAAAACCGCGGGGGCAAAAACAGCAGTTCCGGTGGTCAGCAGGCCGACATTGGGCCCCGTCCAGTCAACGGTGGGCCCCTCCCTACTGGTCCCAGCAGTGAGGCCCATGGCAGTAGGGCTGGGGCAATAGGCCGTGGGTCAGCAACCCATATTTTCCAACATCGGATCTAGTAGCCGCAATGGGCGATACCCAATTCAGCCCAACAATCGCCAGTCCACGACCCACTACCCATCGCCCTCAACGCCCGGTTCAGCAGCCTACGGCGATTCGGCCCATTCCTGGAATACTTGGGCCCCGACCTCCGCAAGCTCAGCACGCAACAGGCCCCACTCAGACAGATATCGAGGCCGCGATGCACACATTGGGTTTAACTCAACCGGACCTAAATTGGTGTATGGACACCGGTGCCACTACCCACATGACATCCGATTCAGGTACTCTCTCATCTTATTCTAATTTGAGCAACCCCCGGGGTATAATTGTTGGAAATGACAACTCTATTCCAATTCAGGGTTATGGTCAGAAAACGTTGTCTCCCCCCAATCCACCCCTTATCTTGAAAAATACTTTATATGCCCCCAAATTGATTAAAAACTTAGTGTCTGTCCGAAAGTTCACCACTGACAATTCCATTTTTGTTGAATTTGATCATTTTGGTTTCTCTGTGAAGGATTTCAAGACGGGGAGTCCTCTCATGAGGTGTGATAGTAGGGGAGATCTTTATCCTATCACGCCCGGTTTTCGCCCATTGAGTCAAGTCTTGCCATCAGCCTTTGCAACCATTTCTCCTTTCTTGTGGCATGCTCGCCTTGGTCATCCGGGATCCTCTAGTTTGTCAATTTTAGATAAAAATAGTTTTATTTCTTGTAAGGGTACGAGTCGTACTCCACTTTGTCAATCTTGTTCGTTAGGAAAAATTGTTAAGCTGCCATTTGTAGACTCCAATTCTCATTCTTCAATGCCATTTGATATTCTTCATAGCGACATATGGACGTCTCCCGTCCTAAGTTCATTGGGTCATCGGTATTATATTCTCTTTTTGGATGATTATTCTAAATTTTTGTGGACGTTTCCAATTACAAATAACTCTCAAGTATTTTTCGTCTTCTTAAAATTTAGAGCATTCATTAGAACCCAATTCGAAAGAGAAATAAAAAATATTCAATGTGATACTGGAAAAGAATATGACAATAAGGAGTTTCGGGAGTCTTGTGCTAATAATGTGATCAATTTTCGTTTTTCTTGTCCTCATACATCTTCACAAAATGGAAAAGCCGACGGCAAAATTCGTTCCATAAATAACATTGTCCGCACTCTCTTATTTCATACTTCCATACCCCCATATTTTTGGTATCATGCTCTGCAAATGGCCACATATCTGCTAAACATAATTCCTTCCAAAGGTCTGACATATTCTTCCCCCTCCAAATCTTATATAATAAGAACCATTCTTATTCTCATCTTCGGGTTTTTGGGTGCTTGTGTTATCCGTTATTCTCATCCATCACAATTAACAAACTTCAAGCTCGGTCTACTCCGTGTATGTTTTTGGGTTATCCGTCTAATCATCGTGTTTACAAATACTTTGATTTATCCTCCATGAAAATCATAGTTAATCGCCATGTCATTTTTGATGAAACCCAATTTTCATTTACGAAAGTTCATACTCCCGAGCCTAGTTCGTATAATTTTTTGGATGACCAAATATCCCCGTATGTTAATCAGCATTTTTCGGACATCTCCCGCACCCAAAATTCTCCAGCGGGCCCACTGCCCGCTGGTCCCACTGGCCCGTCTCGGTTATCTCTGCCCAATCTTCTCACTGGGCCGCTGATTGGGCTGGCCCAGCCAACACCGAACTCGGTCGATTCGATTATTTCCGACGCCAGTATGCGCTTCAGAGTGGGCCAAGGCCCATCGCCTGCGATCTGCTCCGAGCCCAACAAATTCCCAAAATCCACTCCACACTTCCTCGAGTCATAGATCGGTCACTAGGAGTCAGCGGGGTATTTTTACACCAAAAAGACAATTTAATTTACATAGACAATTTAATTTATATTCTGATGTCTCTAAATCCCCCTTGCCCCGTAATCCTGTGTCTGCCTTACACGACCCGAATTGGAAAATTGCTATGACTGATGAATATAATGCTCTTATTGATAATAAGACGTGGGAGTTGGTGCCCCGTCCATCTGGTATTAATATTATCAGGTCTATGTGGATTTTTGCTCATAAGGAGAATTCAGATAGGTCCTTTGCTCGACATAAGATGCGACTTGTGGGTAATGGTAAGACTCAGCAGGTTGGGATAGATTGCGGGGAGATGTTTAGTCCGGTGGTCAAGTCGGCTACCATTCGCACTGTGCTTAGCTTGGCTCTTTCGAAGGCATGGCCTATTCATCAGTTAGATGTCAAGAATGCTTTCCTACATGTTGATCTCAAGGAAACATTATTTATGCATCAGCCGTTGGGGTTCAGGGATCCCCACCATCCTCATCATGTCTGTTTGTTGAAGAAGTCCTTATATGGGCTTAAGCAGTCTCCACGGGCATGGTATACGAGGTTTGCTGACTATGTTTCGACAATTGGGTTCACTCACAGCAGGTCAGATAATTCCTTGTTCATCTACCGTCATGGTTCGTCCTTGGCCTACATTCTGTTGTATGTGGATGATATCATTTTGACGGCCTCTTCCGATGCCTTACGCCAGTCTATCATGACCATGCTCAGCTCTGAGTTTGCTATGAAAGACTTAGGGCCCTTGAGTTACTTTTTGGGGATTGCAGTCAAGCGTCATTTAGATGGTTTGTTCTTGTCTCAACGAAAGTATGCAGCTGAGATCATCGAGAGCGCTGAGATGTCATCCTGTAAGTCCACTTCCACTCCAGTTGATACGAAGCTCAAGTTTAGTGTCGCCGCCGGCGCACCATACGAGGACCCGACCCGCTATCGCAATCTTGCAGGGGCCCTTCAGTATCTTACTTTTACAAGACCAGATATCACGTATGCCGTTTAACAAGTGTGTTTATTCATGCATGATCCCCGAATTGAGCACATGAATGCAATTAAACGCATCATTAGGTATATTCAGGGTACACTAGACTATAGTTTGCATTTATATCCTTCCTCGCCATCCACACTTGTCTCATACACAGATGCTGATTGGGGTGGCTGTCCAGACACCATAAGGTCGACGTCTGGCTATTGTATGTTCCTTTGCAACAACTTGGTTTCCTGGTCTGCGAAGCGTCAGGCAACTTTATCCCGCTCAAGTGCCGAGGCCGAATATCGAGGGGTAGCTAATGTGGTCTCATAATCATGTTGGTTACGTAACTTGCTTTTAGAGCTTCATTGTCCCATTCAGAAGGCGACCTTAGTGTATTGTGATAATATTAGTGCCATCTACCTGTCAGGTAATCCGATTCAACATCAACGCACTAAGTATATCGAGATGGACATTTACTTTGTCCGTGAAAAGGTTTCTCGGGGATAGGTACGCGTATGTCATGTCCCGTCAAGATATCAAGTTGCAGACATCTTTACAAAGGGTCTTCCCTCGGTACTCTTTGAAGATTTTAGGGACAGTCTCAGCGTTCGAAGACCGCCCGCTATGACTGCGGGTGTGTTAAACAAAGCAATATACCCGTGATATACACTCCCGTGATATACACCCAATATACAAGAGTGTATATCACGGGCAAATGATCTTGACAGTGGGATTCAACCCATCTCGGCAGTGGCTTCAGCCCATCTCAGGCAGTGGCTTCAGCCCATCACGGGCAGAAGCAGTGTAGTATATTTGGAATGTATATTATTGGTATATTGTAGTGTAAAGGTTACCTTAATTAGTCTTGTATACTTACCATAATTGTATAGTTAGAATTATGGTAGAATAAGGTTTTAGGAATAGAATAGGAATATGATTCTCCTATTATGGAAATATGTAACTTGTATATATACCTTTCAATTAATGAAAATAATCAAAGGGATTATTTCTTTCACTTATTCCAGGTGAATCTGTTGGCACTGCTGTTTATTAACTTCAAAGAGCACATGTTGATGTCAAGGTACTCTTCTGGGTTGCACGAAGTCATTCTTGGAACCATTGGCAGGAAGCAGGGAACTTCTGCAAAAGGCGCAATGTCTCCTTCCACTGAGTCTTCTCTATGCAAGTAAGCTCATCAGAATAGATGTTAGAAAATTATGTAGCATTGTTAATTTTATGATTCTTCATTTCAATGGATTTAAAATTTAGAAAATTCAGTCTGATGCTTAGTTAGGAGTCCCACAATTTTTGTTACTTTAACTGATTAATGTGCAAGCCATTCTGTCAGCTAGTTAATATGATGTGCTTTAGTATTTTATTTTTTCAGATATGTAAAAGCTTACATAGGTTTTGTTCATTGTATATGGAAGTTTCTTGTAAATCCTTTGGGAATAACATCTAGTATTATCATTTCAGGAAGCTCTTTTTGGAGTCCTTATCACTATCACGTAATTGCTTAGGTGAACATTCTTTTGTTGGGAACTCTTATCGAGAACTAAAGGTGACATGTACTTTTGTGTACAAATATCTTCTATGTTTTACAAAAAATGTTGATATTTACATTCCTACTTGATAACTTTCTTCTTTTCATTTTAGGTGAACTAAGAAGAGACTAATATTTTCATAGAAATTAAGGTGGCATGTAGTTTGTTGGATACAAATATATGGATATTTACATTCTTATGTGATAATTTATACTGCTCACTTTAGGTGAACTAAAAAGAGAGTATTATCTTCATAGCAATAAAGGTTAAATTGCGGAAACAGACTGTTTCACCGCTCTCTATTATCTTTTGCAGGATAAGTCGCAAGAATATAATTTAGCTTCAGAAATATTTAAAGGGAGTTCAAATTTCAAGAATTGGTTTCAGAAACCCCAAAATTTTGAGGCCTTTTCATTCATGGCTCCGTGAGGTTAGTTGCTGCTGAATATAGATTGTGTGACTGGAAATGACTATAACATTGGCATTATGTAAATTACAAAAGTTTATTGCGAGTGATTCAGAAGATAGTGTGGAAACCAAATTAAAAAGAGCAAGATAGTGCCTTTGCGGGTACAATGGTGGATCTGTGAATATATTTGACGGTTGAAGTGCTGAACATGGGCGATGGGTCATGAGCTATTTTGTGGCAGAGGCTGATAATACTCGCCTTTCTGGGCGAACGTCATTGAATTGACGGGAATTTCTCAAATCATGCGATTTATATTTTTTTCCTCCAGTTTAGAGCTCAGCCAGGTTTTTTTTGAAGTGTTAACTTGTTGTTGGAAATTTACTAATGTGAAATTAAGTTTATCCCATTATTTATGACTCGAACAATTGGGGCCCACACGTCGGAAATGTCGCTTCCACACACGTGCAATCTTAGTGCCAAATATCGTAAATTTCGTTAATGAAAGAGATATTGGTACGTAAGTGAAATGTTTGAGACATAGAATGATGGACAGTTATTGGCTAAATAACAAGTGTTCCACGTTGGTAAATGAAGGAAGAATTATGCGAAGTGTAAGATGGTACGGGTCGGAAAAGGGCCGCGGAGCCGAGAAGGGCCGCGACGGCCCCCCTTGCAGCACCGCGGCGCCTGATTGGCAGTGAGCATCGTGAGTTTCTGGTTGAATTAGCGTCGCGACTCTAATGTGGCATTCATTGGCAGTGACTGCTCGGCGGAATCCCAAAGGTTTGGCTATTGAGGTGGTTTCAATGGCATTGAATCCACCCAATAATGGTTATTACTTGGACCATTATATTGCTGCATTACTTGGGGGTTAAATGTCATTCATTACGTGACAATTGAATGTCATTATGGGGCATTTGAAAGGTCATCTTGCAAACCTATAAATTGAGACCTTTGACTCAATTCTATAGATGAACATATGAACATACTTACAAGTTAACACCACCACAAAGAGATCAGTTTTTCTGATAAGCAATCCTTCTCTTAGCAATCTTCATTATTCGTGTTCTTCACTGGGATCATTTGTGTAGGTTTTACACATTTGATAGTTTGTTATTTCATATTGGGAGACTATTATCCACACTTCCGTAAAGCCTATACACGGGGGCAATCTTGTCTTAAAGACAAAGAGTCATCTCTCGACTCAGCCGGTGGTATTGTGATTATCTAATTGGTTGTTAAGTGTTTCAGGTGTGAATTTGAATCTCAAAGGACTCTAACCGTTCGGATTCTCAGCGGATCTACAAGCCACAAGTGTAGCAGTTCATGTTCTTGTATTTCTGAATACAAGATCCATATTTGAAGTTCCAATTCAAGATCAAGATATTGACAACTTGTTGTAATCTTTGTTGTTTATCCTTTCGATCACTGTAATAGTTATTTACTATTCCCGTACGTGCTTTACATATCCAACAATTTTAAGACAAAATTGTATTAGTGTTCGAAAGATATTTGCCAGCAGATATGGTCCCAAATCTGGCTGTGGTTTTCTTCTTGAAAACAGTTCTATTGACAGTTCTGTTAACAATTAAAACACTGTCTCTGTCAACAACCGTGCTTTCAAATCTGGTCCTAGTTTTGGTTATCTCTTTGATGACAGTTACAAATCTGTTTTCGTCAAAGGTGGGATCTCTGGATCTGACGCTGAGCTTCAAGATACTGCTGAAAGTCATGCTAGTATGGCAAAAGATCAAAGACGAGTTGGTGTCACCGCTTTCGAGGGTGGTGGAAACAAGCGCCCACGAGAGACTGAGGATGTCAACTGGGACAAGAGGAGAAGGATGAAGATGATGTTCTATCATGTAGCAAAAGGCCTATATCTGTCCCAGACAAAGGATCCGAATTATGGTAAGGAGGATATGAACACTCAGTCTAACTGAAGTGGTCCAGAATCCAAAAGGTCTAAGTTAATTATCCTTCCTTATCTATAATGTGTTTAGTTAATATCTGAATAAAAGTGTGTAAAGCAAGGCTGGAAATATGAAAGTGTTTTCATTAAAAACTCATATTTCCTACACTCTAAAATCAGATATTGAATCTTCTTCCTTCCCATATAAAGATTGGACTATTATAAACAAAACTTAAAAGATCTGTTCTTTTGAGTGTAATTATTACAAGTGTGTAAAGTATGTTCGCACATATGAATGATAGAGATCCACTGATTGTGCAAAAATTGTTACCACTCTTAAGTAAGCGTTAGGAATTGTCTGGGCACCAATCTCAAAGAAAGAAGACTAAAAGATAATGGCTTATCTTAAGACGTTGAACCTATCACACTGGCTGACAGAAGATCCTTTATTTGATAGGATGATATTGGACACTCAGTCGTACAAAGCCTACGGGCGACTGGAGTGGGCCAGAGTTTTCAGGTCTTAAATGATCTGAAGGCCAAAAGAAAGGCAGAAAAGTAATGGACACCTAGTGAGGTGGCCAGAGTTTCCATGTCTTAAATGATCTGAAGGCCAGAAGAAAAGCAGAAAATTAATGGACACCTAGTGAGGTGGACCAGAGTTTCCAGGTCTTAAATGATCTGAAGGCCAAAATAAAGGCAGAAAAGTATTGGACACCTAGTGAGGTGGACCAACGTTTTCAGGTCTTAAATGATCTGAAGGCCAAAATAAAGGCAGAAAAGAAATTGGACACTCAGTCTGCCAAAGCAACTACAGTGGGCCAGAGTATCCAGATCACATATGATTCGGTTACGCCCTAACCATAGGCAAGAGGTTGTTCATGTGAAGCAACGCCACCTCTAAATTAGAAGGGGTTGGAGATGTTGTCCTCAATAGGACTTTAGGGAATGGGATCACTCTAAAAGGAGGTGATATATGTCCCAAACTTGGTTTAAGGGACGCTGTTGGTCAAGCTGGGTTGAGACTAGTCCAACATGTCTGTAATAACTAAGAATGGTACAGTATGTCTATAGCTAAATGAATGATATATTTGTAATTCGTGCATCTATGACATCATAGATTAAGACACGTTAAATAGAAAGTCATTCAAAAGCTAACGAAGTTGAGATTGTTGCCTTCTGTCGACATAAACCCTCAAAATGAATGTGAGGTAGGCGAAGAGGCAAAATCATCTTTCCATTTCGTCAAAGGATTAGCGAAAGAAGCACCGCTCCTCTAGAACTTAGTCACACCTACATGTGTGAATTGAATTTTGTACAAAATAGAGGGGGGGGGGGGAAGGAGACAAGTTCCGTCAAAGGAATAGTGAAAGAAACACCGCTCCTCTAGAACTTAGTCACACCTACATGGGTGATTTGAAGTTTGTACAAAATAGAGGGGGGAGACAAGTCCTTTTGACCTTCATTGACGATGATATCGACATTAATCAAATTAAGGTCTACGCGGAACTCCTAAAAGGCACCGCAAGACGAACTCAATATGTGAAGTACGTTTACACGAATTCAGTAAACTTAACCTCTATGTGGTAACATAAAACCCTTTCATTCACGACACACCCGATCAAGATTAGGATTTGTCAAGTGTCAAACCAAATGGCTTAATCATTGTATCTCATCTATATTAATTGACAACTAGACTATATTCTAAATATGTCTATTGCGTTGGTCAACAACTTAGTCAACCTAATATCACTGAGAAGCTGAGTGTACTCTCAAATATACATTCGAGGAATGAATCTTAATCTTGGCTCAACTACCACCTTTAATCCACATCGTAATGTACCCAATACAAGCCGTATCTCAACCTACAAGGCATTTGAGCTTAGGACATGATCAAAGTATATTACTTTGTAGACAAGGTGCGCATTGACCTCAAGTCTAAGGACTTCTATCTCCCACACACTGATCATACTTTAGATAAGTATAACAAACAGTATATCAGCAGGGTATACTAATACTTCCAAAGTATCCATGTGTCCATCACGAGTAGCCATTACTCGTAGCAGGTGAGACATACTACATCCTCTAAGATGTGATGTAGACCACATGTCGACTTACCACATATCACTGATATCCCATTCTCGATGATCATTAGTCGAGGCTATTTTAAGAATTACTTTATAATATTAATATCTCACATTATTAACAACAACATAACCTCTAGGGATGCATATTATAGAATATTATAAACAATCAACTAATAATTCAATTATTGCAAATGTCAAAATATTAATCTCCATTAATAATAATATGAATGTGTATAAAATATATTTTTTCGTAATACAGATTGTCTCTAGTACATAAATATACTTTTATCTTTGACTACATATATCATCTGCTAAATGAATATGCAAAGTTGCAGAAATTTGATCCAATTGTTCCTCCAAATGCAATTGAAATATGTTTAGAATCATTGGCATGCCCTTCAGATGGTGTGTGGAGGAAGTTCATGGAAGAAGTTTTAGAGAAATCTCCTAGTTATACTGATCCATGCATTCTTCCACCACCTTATAAACCACAAGAAATTAAGGCTTTTGTTGAACAAAAAATTAAGGGTACAAAGCAAGCGGAGGCATGGGAGAATGAATATTGGTCTAGTCGAAACAAGAAGTAGTAATTAGGGCCTTTTGTTAAATTCCAATCGCTAATTGTATTCTTAACAAAGGGAGCGTTGGTGTAATTGATAAAGTTATTGCCATGTGACCAGAGATTACGGGTTCTTAGTGCACCAGACTGTCCTTTTTTTAATTGTATTCTCATGTACCTTGGTACAAGATAATCATGAGCATTTAGGAAAAATAGATAATTAAAAGAACTTTATATAGCTAGGTAATATTAGTTTCATCTTCCACCTCCGTTTTGCCTTTTAACTCTTTTAATAGTAGTTTCTTGGGTTCGTAAAGTGTAATTTGTGGGAGCTTTGCATATTGACAAAGGATTAGTCTATAATATCAGCCTATTAAATTGATGTTATGACTTGGACTCTATGCTTTGCTGCCACGTACTCTCCTACATCTTGTTGGCAAATATTGAAAATCACGAAAATTCTAGTAGCTTGAGGCGTGTCAAAGACACCCATTCTATTTCATCCGATGTAGGTGTTTCCACGGGGCGGAGCTATCCTTGCCTAGGGATGTCAAGTGACACCCCTTCGTCGGAAATTACACTGTATAAATAGGTCAAATTCTAGTTTTATACGTGTATATATCAGTGTTGACACTTCTTGACACAAGTTAAAGTTTTAGCGCAGTGGTTGAGGATTGCAAAAATTTCCTAAGATTATGTGTTCGATTTTTGGTTGCAGCAATTGCTGCTAATAGCCAGCACCTCAGCCCTCACGATCAATCAGGGCTGCCAACCGGCTATCACGTGACACTAGCTTTTATATATGCTTAATCAAATAACAGTTTTTACATGCAGGTGTAGATTAAGATTTTCACTAATATTTTTGGATGTGATATTCCATTATTATTATTTTTAATTTTTATATTATTTTTTAAATAAAAAATAATTATACACATTCTATGCTGAGAAAACAATTGATCTTAATAATCTTGGGCCTAATTCAACTCCAAAAGCTAGCTTGTAGGGTGAGGATTGTCCAAGTTCATATAAGAAGTTCATGTTCCCATTCCATATTCGATGTGAGACTCTTAACACTCTCGTGCAAGCCCGGACCTTGTTAACTGGAGCGTGAATAATATAATTTGGGGGTCCAACATCGGTGAACAAAGAATTGGAATGAATCTGGCTCTGATACCATGTAAAGAATGGATCTTGAGTCTTACTCAACCCAAAAGTTAGTCTGTAGGGTGAGGATTGTCCAAGTCCATATAAGGAATTCATGTTTCTATTCCATATCTGATGTGGTACTCTTAACACATAATCTAAATATTAAGCGGGTCCTTGTGGGATTCCTGAAAATTGGTGTAAATTAGCTAGAGTACTCTAGAATAAATAGAAAAAAAATGTGGAATTTTATTTTGCAAGAAATTAACTACTTACCTAAAAGGGTAGAATGTAGATGGATCTAATTTGGACATAGTTTGAAAATTACTTCTTCCAGCAGTAGTACTCCATAATGAAAAGTATAGCTAGTGTAGTATTGTATTCTTTAAGAAATTAAACACTTACCTAAAGTGCATTAGATTATGGAGATCCACTTAGAAATTGAATTTTCATAAGACTTCCACAATAATATACAGTTTCACAGCACTTGCATTGTCTCTCAATGTTCAGTTTCAACTTGTGAAAATTGTGATTCTCTTGAACCTTTTTTATTTTCTTGTAAAAATTAAATCCAAGTTTGATTGTTTATCTTTTCTACATTGGTGTTTGTCAATTGGATTTTATAGGAGGAAGCATGAAAGAGAGGAATATTATTTCAGTGTTGGGAGCAAAGTGGGAATATTTGAAGAAGAGAGGCACATCATCAATTTATGTGACATCGTTGCTTTTCTTGTTTCTCCTCATAGTTTCCGTCTTTTTGTTTGCTGGATGGATTGATCTTGTAAGTTAATTTCACTCTCATTTACCTTCAAACTCTTTCAGTATTCATCCCTTTAATTAAAGGACACATTTGCCAAAAGAGTTTATCTATGTATTCTGAGCGTAAAAAAGTAATTATATAATCGGGTCACTTATGAGATAATTATATATACTATTACAGGTTAATGGTTGTTAGGCGGAAAGAGACGCTATATTTTGATTGGTTTCAGATAAATGTAGATGGTCTAGCATCTTGGATAAATTTAATGTGGTCAAGGATTACTTAATAAGATGTTTTTTTAAACAAATGTAGTCCTCAAAAAAAATTGAACACATAATAATCTCTCTCAACAGATAGGTAGACCTCTTAAGAAAGCACTAATTAAGTGCTTATTTTACTGAATTAACCCTATTTTCTATATTTTGTAAATGTGAATTTGACTACAAGTACTCCAATAAGTTAAAGAAACATTTACTTAATAATAAGGGTAAATTGAAGAAAAATAAGTAAATCTATCTTGATTTATTAAAGAGTACAAGTAAAAGGCGAAAAGATTAAAAAAAGGAAAAAGGAAAAATCTATTTTTATTTACTTGACAAGTAAAAAAGAAACGAAGGGAGTAATAAATAACCATTCTGCCCAAAAATTGTAACAAAATACTTGGGGTCGAAAACGTAGAACCACAAAAATTTTAGGAAGACTTGCTCAGACTAAGAGTATGATCCATGTTAAAGTGTGGAGGTGTTGATTAGAATATATTTTCTTAGATTTATGCTAATATTGATTCTTAATAAACTGAATTACATATATATAACATTGTTAAGAAAGTTTTTACTTGCCTTTTATTTTTCAAAATAAAATTGTCTTTCCTAGAATTAAATTATTACTAGTTATAAAAATCTGTCTGAATTTGCATTACTTACAAGTAATACAATTTCCTTGTCCTTAGATTGTCATTTTCTCAACTCACACTATTTAAATATCCATGAGCTTTAGAATTAATATTAACTAAATCTTGTTAAGTGCGTCAGACACTCTACCAGTACTGTTGTCTCCTTAAAATATATATTCCTTTATTCCGAAAATAAAAATAGATATTTAGTAATAAATGATAAATTTCTTTATTTTTTACTACAATAAAAGAAAAATTATATATATTAATAGCTTTACTAAGTACTTTTAGCGTCATATGGTACAATATTTTTGCATAATTTATCAAAAGCTCCATAAGTGACTCAATAGTTATGGAAGTGTAATTTTTACTTTATAAAGAGAAAGAAAGGCTTAATTTTCTAATTTGCTTGTCTCTTTTATTGACTTTAAAGAAATTATTTGCCAATTGGGAGGCGACGAGTAGAAAAAGCAAAGCCTTGCAATTACAATTGTACCTCAAGATTTTACTTATATACACATTTACATAATTTCCACTATATTTTGATATGTTGTACATATATTACAATAGAACATATATAACTTTTTGCTGGTAGAATCACTCTATTGTCGACTCGAAGATCTGGGACCTTGGCTTAGTAATGAATGAAGGGAAGCTCTTCGAGCTTTCTCCGCGTGTCTTTTTTTGAATGTTGGAATTAATTGATTTTTCATTAAAATTTGTGCAGGCAAATTACCCCGGTCATTTTTATAAAAAAGTAGCAAACTCACCTATGAGACCTCAGATTATTGAGTACCCTTTGGATTGTAATGCATGGAACAAGACCAATACATGTCCAAGAACATATCCAACATCCTATAAAACCTTAAACCCTAACAACTCAACATGTCCTGAGTATTTTAGATGGATTCATGAAGATTTAAGGCACTGGAAAAACACAGGAATCACTCGAGAAATGTTGGAAAAAGCGAAAAAAGATGCCCATTTCAGATTAATAATATTGGACGGGAAACTTTATGTTGAGCGTTACGCGAAACACTCTATCGAAACCAGATATTTGTTCACTATGTATGGGATTATACAACTCTTGAGGTTTTACCCTGGGAAATTGCCTAATTTGGAGATCATGTTTGACACCGATGACCGGCCAGTTATCCCGGCCAAGGACTTCCAGCGACCTGATTCTGGCCCACCGCCGTTGTTCCGGTACTGTTCAGATTGGCAGAGTATGGATATTGTTTTTCCAGAATTTTCATATTGGGGCTGGTAATTAATTAACCTTTTCTCACACACTTAATATTTTGGTACTAATAACTTGCATTTCATTACATTTTTTTGAGATAGAATTTATCCTTTTACAGCTTTTGTCTATTATTATCGGAAATTGACCTTAATCTTTTATAGGATGTCCTCTAATTATAATTTTTTTTCTAAAAGGTATTAGTAATATGTGTTGGCTTTACAAAGGATTGCAGGAACGGAAATTATAAGTAACTGCTTATGTAAGAATTGAAATTACAATTCAACTAGAAAACTGAAAATTACAAAGATGGACAAGAAAAACTGAAAAACTGTTTTTGCTGAGTCGAGTGTGGCACTCTGTCCTTAAGACAATATTGCCCCGTATGTATCCTTTATACGTCCTGGACAATTTGTCTCCCAAGATAAAACAACAATGGAACACTTGAGCAAAGGAAACTCAAATGCTACCGTGAAGAATATTGAGTAACGAAATGATGCTTGGAAGATGTAGGAAGAAACTGTTTTGCTTGTGTATTTTCGTGTATATTGTAAGTGTGCCTCAACAATGGTGTAAGGGGTGTTTAAATAGGTGAGGGAGGAGCAGCAAAACTGCCTCCATAAGTGCCATTACTGGCCAAGTAATTGCCATTATGGAGGTAGTAATGTCAACAAAATAAATGGTGAAGAACACCAACAGATTGGCCATTATAGGAGGAGTAATTCAGCCAAAATAAATAGCTGAATTGAGTGCTGTGGCGTTTCTGCTTTGACCGTCCAAATTCTGACTTTCTGGAAACTTCAGGGACCAAACTGTACATCTTGAAACTTCAGGGACAAAACTATACAGCCCGTGAGCCCGTGAACCCGAGAACCTGAGAGCCCGTGAACCCGTGAACCCGGAACTCGGAACCGAAACCAGACCGGACGGGCGGGCGGAGGCGGCGCGCGTGTGGTCTTTCCTCGAACCGAAGCACATCTAGGTCCTCCCTCCTTTAAACACATGTGATACCCCTTGGGGTCCCAAACCCCAAACTAATTTCGAGTCTTATATACACAATAATTCTTTCTTCCTCTACCGATGAGGGAGAATTGATCACACACCACACTTTTCCATGCTTCAAACATCTTACTTTGTGAACCAATATCTCTTTCATTTCTCAATGAAATTTGACGATTCTTGGCCCTACGGTTATCTACGTACTTAGTAGATCATGCATGTGTGAAGAACCAGATTCTCCAACATACGTAACACTAGTGTTTAAGCCATTAAAGTTGGTCGGTCGCAACTCCCGCCAAAGGTTAATTTCCAACAATCCCCTCTTGAAAGAGATTTTGGCGCACTCACATGGTGTCTTTTCATTTCCAGCAATATTTCAGCGGACCGATGTTGCATAAGGAGATGTAGCTTCAGCTTTGAACCTTCCATAGTTGAATACCATCGGACTTACTTACTGCGCGGTGAACGTGATGTCTTGAACCTTCAGTGTTTAGTGTAAGCCAAGTCAATGGTACCAACATAACAAATTCCCTTACTCTCTTCTTCGTAATGTTTTGTCCGTTTTAGCCATGGACAACGTCTTGGATTCTTAAGTGCGTTCATTTGAGGCGGCCCGTCCTCGCACTTAAATAGGTGGTCTCCTACAAGGTATCCTGCTATACCCCACTTCACAAGTGTTAGGAACCATTAAAAGTTTTCCAAAAACCTAACCTCAACTGCTGAGGATCATTACAGGTTTTGAAAACTTAACCTTTACCCATATTGCAGATAGCACTTAACGTCTATCGTGGGAACGGCTTTGGATTTGGTGTTTCTGTTAAGAAATCACTATCCGAAGTGCTCATGCTTCCACCGAAGCGATCAACTGAACCTTTACAACTTAGTTTTCCCATTGAACCAAATTACTGGGATCTCCAGTTAGTAAGGTTGGGTTACCGCTGTATTAGTCCTTATATTTTGGGTTTTAAGCCCATTCCCCTAGACAGGCAAGCCATCTGATCTTTGGGTAAGCCCTTTGTCAATGGGTCTGCTATATTATCCTTTGACTTAATGTAATCAATGGATATTATACCCGTGGTGATCAGTTGCCTAACGGTCTTATGCCTCCGTCGAATTTGACGAGACTTGCCATTGTACATAGCATTCCGTGCCCTTCCTAGAGCCAACTGACTGTCGCAGTGGATCATTACCGAAGGTACGGGTTTGTTCTAACACGGAACATCCTCTAAGAAGTCATTAAGCCACTCAGCTTCTTCTCCTGCTTTGTCTAAAGCGATAAACTCCGATTCCATCGTGGATCGGGTGATGCAAGTTTGCTTAGAGGATTTCCAAGACACAGCCCCACCACCAATTGTAAATATATACCCACTGGTGGACTTGGTGTTCTCTATATCAGATATCCAGTTTGCATCACTGTACCCCTCTAGTACAGTTGGATATCTCGAATAGTGTAACCCAAAATTTAACGTGTATTTCAGGTATTGTAATACCCGATTCAACGCCTTCCAGTGATTATCACTCGGATTACGGGTGAACCTAGCCAACTTATTGACTGCGTAAGCAATATCAGGTCGGGTGAAGTTTGTTATATACATCAAACTACCGATCACCTGTGCATATCGCTCCTGGTATGCAGGTGCACCAAAATTTTTATCAAGCTTTTGATTTGTATCCATTGGTGACGCTATCGGTGAACTGTCTAACATCTTGAACTTTCTCAAAACATCCTCGATGTAGTGAGACTGAGATAAGACCAGTCCGTCATACGTCTTAAAGATTTTAATCCCTAGGATGACATCTGCGATACCCATATCTTTCATGTCGAAGCATTGTTTCAACATGTTCTTAGTCTCTAGGATTACCCTAGGACTGCTTCCTGTGATCAACATGTCGTCTACATACAGGCATATCATAACAAATGTGTCAGAGTTATCGTTCGTGTAAACACATTTATCACACTCATTAATGGTGAACCCCTTCGATAGTAGAGTACTATCAAATTTTTTGTGTCATTGCTTCGAGGCTTGTTTCAGCCCGTACAGAGATTTGATAAGTCGACAGACTTTCTTCTCTTGCCCTTGAACCACGTACCCCTCGGGTTGGTCCATATAAATTTCTTCTTCCAAATCACAATTTAGGAAGGCTGTCTTAACATCCATCTGGTGTATCTCAAGGTCACACAAAGCTGCGATCGCAATGAATACCCGTATGGATGTCATCCGGGATGCCGGAGAGTATGTGTCAAAGTAGTCAAAGCCTTCTGTCTGTCGATAGCCCTTGACTACTAACCTGGCCTTGTACTTGTCTATAGACCCATCTGCTTTGTATTTCCGTTTGAGTATCAATTTACACCCCAATGGTTTATTTCCCGGAGGAAGATCAACCAACTCCCAAGTATGGTTATGCAGAATGGAGCTTATTTCACTCTCAATAGCTTCTTTCCAGAGCGGTGCTTCTGGAGTTGACAACGCCTTAGCAATTGTCCTTGGTTCATCATTAACCATCTAAGCTACAAAGTCAGAACCGAAGGATTTATCCTTCCTGGCCCTTTTACTTCGCCTTAGATTCATCTCTGGAGTCCCCAAGTTTTGAGAATCTGGAACACTAGATTCCGGATGTTCAGCCACCTCGAGATTCGCTAGATCTGAACCATCTAGATCCGGGTAGTCAAGGACTCCCGGTTCTTGAGAGCTTTGTGCATAACTTCGTTTGCGAGAGGTTATGTCTTTTTCCTTTCTAGGAAAGGTATCTTCAAAGAATAAAACATTCATTGATTCCATAATTGTACCCTGGTGGATATCTAGAATATATGACTTATGCACTAAGAAGCGATAAGCACTACTGTTATTTGCATATCCGATGAATATGCAATCTACAGTCTTAGGCCCAATCTTGACCTGCTTTGGCTTGGGTACTTCAACCTTTGCCAAACAACCCCATACCTTAAAATATTTGTAGGTGGGTTTCTTTCCTTTCCATGATTCATATGGAGTTTTGTCCTTACCCTTATGTGGGACTCTGTTAAGAATCGTATTAGCGGTAAGGACGGCTTCTCCCCACATGTTTTGGGAAAGTCCGGAATTGATAAGCAAGTCATTCATCATTTCCTTTAATGTGCGGTTCTTACGTTCTGCCACACCGTTTGATTGAAGTGAGTATGGAGCCGTCGTTTGATGAATAATGCCTTCTTGGGCACAGTATTCCTCAAAAGGTGCTACATATTCTCCCCCTCTATCGCTACGAATGGATTTAATCCGTAGGCTAAGTTGGTTCTCAACTTCTGATTTGTAACGTCGCAATGCTTCAAAGGCTTCATCCTTACTTCTTAACAAGTAAAGGTAACAATACCTTGTGCTATCGTCAATGAAAGTCACAAAGTACTTGTTCCCCCCTCTAGTTCGTGCAAACTTCAAATCACATATATCTGTGTGAATAAGTTCTAGAGGAGCGGTATTCCTTTCGACGGATCAAAAAAGAAGCTTCGTGAGTTTTGCCTCTACGCACACCTCACACTTATGTTGAGGGTATACGTCGTTAGACGGCAACAACTCCATCTTTACCAGCCTTTGAATAGACTTGTAGTTAACGTGTCCTAATCTATGATGCCATAAATTAGAAGACTCAAGCAAATAAGAAGAAGGTTCAACTTTATTTCCTTGACGCAATACAGACATGGCATTCACTTTGAAGAGGCCTTCACAGACGAAGCCTATGTGCCATTTTTAGTGAGTACAAACTTATTGGATTCAAACACTAGCCTAAAACCATCATTAACCAATAAAGGTCCATAAAGTAAATTTCTTCTAATTTCTGGGATGTGCATCACTTCCTTCAGAGTGAGTTCCTTGCCGGAAGTCATCTTCAGGACCACCTTTCCAACCCCTAGCACGTCCGAAGAAACGTTGTTGCCCATGAACAGCTTCTTGTCGGTGACCGGAGTGTACGTGGAGAAGGCATCTTTGTTGGAACAGATGTGTCTTGTTGCACCTGTGTCCACCCACCACTGCATCGGATTCTCAACCAAGTTGGCTTCTAGCACCACGGCCGAGAAATCCTCAATCATGTCATCCAGGAGCGTGTCCTTGACGACGTTAGCTTGAGCCTTGCCTTTCGACTTGGCTTTCTGTTGTTGCTCAGTCTTGGGCTTGCGGCATTCCTTGATCCTATGACCAGGTTTCCCACAGTGATGACAATTACCTTTGAACATCTCTGCTGCAGGGGCTTTTGCCGTCTTTCTGGAACTTCCGCTTCTTGCTTGGGTTTCCTTTGGCCTCAGCCAGATTCGCCTTTGCCTCAGCATGTTGTCTACCCTTTGGCAAGGTCTTCTTATTATCTTCCTGGATTTGCAGTTTGATAACAAGCTCTTCAAAGGTCATCTCATTTGTCTTGAGTTTCAAGTAACTCATAAACTCATTCCATGAAGGAGGTAACTTTTCAATCAGCGATGCAACCAAAAACTACTCGTTTGGCTTCAGTCCTTCCAAATCCAGGTGATGTAAAATCATTTGGAATTCCTGGACTTGGGACATCACTGTCTTGCTGTCCACCATTTGGAATTTTAGAAATTTCCCAACGATGAACTTCTTAGTACCCGCTTCTTGTGCGTTGTACTTTTTTTGCAGTTTTTCCCACAGCTCTTTGGCAGTGCCAACGGTACAATAGACTGTGTAGAGAGGGTCTGCCAAGCAGTTCAGTAGATAGTTCTTGCACATGAAATCGCTATGATTCCACGCATCACGAACCATCTTCATGTCGTTAACGACATGGATACCAAGGCCCCCTTCACCCGTTTCAGCAGGCGAAGAGTCCATTTCATCTTCAGCTTGTGGAGGATCTTCCGTAAGGAACCGGGCCATGCCCATAACTGTTAAGTAGAACATTATCTTTTGCTGCCATCTCTTAAATTCTTAAGTTGTTGGCTTTACAAAGGATTGCAGGAACAGAAATTACAAGTAACTGCTTATGTAAGAATTGAAATTACAATTCAACTAGAAAACTGAAAATTACAAAGATGAACAAGAAAAAACTGAAAAACAGTTTTTGCTGAGTCGAGTGTGGCACTCTGTCCTTAAGACAATATTGCCCCTTATGTATCCTTTATACGTCCTGGACAATTTGTCTCCCAAGATAAAACAGCAAAGGAAACTCAAATGCTACCGTGAAGAATATTGAGTAACGAAATGATGCTCGGAAGATGTAGGAAGAAACTGTTTTGCTTGTGTATTTTCGTGTATATTGTAAGTGTGCCTCAACAATGGTGTATGGGGTGTTTAAATAGGTGAGGGAGGAGCAGCAAAACTGCCTCCATAAGTGCCATTTCTGCTTTGACCGTCCAAATTCTGACTTTCTGGAAACTTCAGGGACCAAAAAGATATTAAGCCCGTGAACCCGAAACCGGACCGGACGGGCGGGCGGCGGCGGCGCGCGCGCGGTATTTCCTCGAACCGAAGCACATCTAGGTCCTCCCTCCTTTAAACACATGGGATACCCCTTGGGGTCCCAAACCCCAAACCAATTTCGAGTCTTATATACACAACAATTCTTTCTTCCTCTACCGATGAGGGAGAATTGATCACACACCACACTTTTCCATGCTTCAAACACCTTACTTCGTGAACCAATATCTCTTTCATTACTCAATGAAATTTGACGATTCTTGGCCCTACGGTTATCTACGTACTTAGTAGATCATGCATGTGTGAAGAACCGGATTCTCCAACATACGTAACACTAGTGTTTAAGCCGTTAAAGTTGGTCAGTCGCAACTCCCGCCAAAGGCTAATTTCCAACAATATGTTAGACATATTACTTTCTAATATATTAAATTTCCTAAAGAGACCCTTCTTAAACTGTCTAAATCTTTTTTAAAAGAAAAGACTTGAATCATTTTATGAGTTATCGTAACATTCGTTTTTAAGTTTTTCTCCTTTTTTTAGTCACGAATCATTGCTATGAATTGGAATATTAAATTTTCTTGTAATCCTTAAGTTTTCGTATTTTAATTATGCTTAAATGATAAAAATTATATTTATTAGTTTGGTGTAGATATTTGATGCCATTAACTTTCCTATCCATAAACTGTGCTTTGATTTTATTATTTATAGGCCAGAAATAAATATAAGACCATGGAGAAGTATAATAAAGAAGATAAAAGAAGGGAATAAGAGAAGCAATTGGAAGGAGAGGATACCCTTTGCTTATTGGAGAGGAAATCCTAATGTTGCTCCAGTTAGAAAAGACCTTATGAAGTGTAATGTTACTCATCAACAGAATTGGGATACTCTCTTATACATCCAGGTTTTTGTTTCTACCACTACCACCACCACATTACTTGCTTAACTTTTTAAGTTATTTCTGTTGGTTTCATTCCGGTGTCGGGTATTATTTTGTGTATAGATTAATATGGATTTGCATCGTGTAAGGTCCATTAAAGAGAGAAGCCACTATAAAAAAGTCTCTAGTTTCCCATCGAAAAATGTCCAGTGGCTATCTTCCACTGAATGTTGGTGGAAAAAACTAAATAGTAGTGTTTTCACAAAAATTTAAGAAGTTTCTCAGCGTTTTACTGCGAACCTGTTTCCTACAATGCGTTTTCCCAGTGAGTTGATTCAGCGGAAATGAGATGGAAAAATCATATTTATAGCACGAATTCCTACTGAATATCGGTGAAAAAACCTGTATTTCTAGTAGTGAACGCTTCCTACCACATTAAAGAAAAGCGCTCGCTACCAGAATTTATATCATTCTTAGAGCTCAAACATGAGTCCTCTGAATTGAATTGAATCATCATAATTTAGTTCTTAATTTTCTTAGTTCAAGCATTATTGCATAATAACATAATCTTTGTCTTTTTTTTAACTGATAATCTCAGGATTGGCAAGATCAAGCCAAAAAGGGGTACAAGGAATCAAATATTGAAGACCAATGCACCTACAGGTTTATATATATTCCAAAATTTTAATTACTCTTCTTGATTTGCTAATTATTTTGTTAAAATATGCTTTTGGGGATATTGATTTAAATTTTAAAATTTGGTGGAAATTGTTTATAGATTCAAAATATATATAGAAGGATGGGCATGGTCAGGGAGTGAGAAGTACATTTTTGCGTGTGATTCACCAACATTGTACATAAAGTCTCACTACTATGATTTCTTCATGAGAGGCATGATACCACAGCAGCATTACTGGCCAATTAGAGACAATGACAAGTGCAAATCCCTCAAATTTGCTGTTGAATGGGGTAACAATCACACTGATAAGGTACGTCTTTTTTATAGGGAGCGCTAAATCCCTCATAATAAACTTCCTACTATGCAAAGCGGGACTTATAGGGCGGTGAATTCCGAATATTGAATACTTGAAGAAATTAAGAAAACAGTTGCAGAATGATTAGGAGCTTCTTATTATTATGTAATAAATTTTACACAATTAGAAACTACAAAGTTAGAGTAAATTCTAATTTAATTTGGAGAATGTTTTGGGAAATTAAACATGCTAACACCTGACAACATTAGTATATACTAATTAATACTAATAGCCCAGGGTTCTCCCTATTAGTAGTATCTAGCTAGTAACTTAGTTTCTTTTTCTCTATGGGTATTATTATTTGTTTTCTCGTTTTCCTGTATCTTGCTATTGTGCCGTCATATTTTTACTTGTTATCTTGCTTCAAACGCTTTCTTTTCTTTCGAGCCGAGGGTCTATCGGAAGCCACCTCTCTATCCCACAAAGGTAGGGGTAAGGTCTGCGTAGATCTTACCCTCCCCAGATCTCATTTTGTGGGATTGTACTGGGTACGTTGTTTTTGCTTAATATGCTCTTCTTGTTTCAATTTATGTAGCGGTATTTGAATGACACGAAACTTACGAAATAAAGAAAGATTTGTGAATTTTATGGTTTAAAATAAGTCATAGACATTTGTATAACTATGAATCATCTCATTAATAGTAAAATTGACACTCTAAAGTTAATTATTTCTAAATAAAGTAGTATGATTTCTTTTTAGACATAACAAAAAGGAAAGTATACCAGACAGATGTAGTATATGCTTTTCCAATTCAATTTGTTTATGATGCTTTTCGATTATAACCTTTTTTGAATTTGATAATTTTCAGGCAGAAGCAATAGGGAAGGCAGGGAGTGAATATATTCACGAAGACACGAAGATGGAACGTATCTTTGATTACATATACCATTTGCTAAATGAATATGCAAAGTTGCAGAAATTTGATCCAATTGTTCCTCCAAATGCAACTGAAATATGTTCAGAATCATTGGCATGTCCTTCAGATGGTGTATGGAGGAAGTTCATGGAAGAAGCTTTAGAGAAATCTCCTAGTTATACTGATCCTTGCATCCTTCCACCACCTTATAAACTACAAGAACTTAAGGCATTTGTTGAACAAAAAGATAAGGCAATAAAGCAAGTGGAGGCATGGGAGGATGAATATTGGTCCAATATAAACAAGAAGGATTAGCTCTTGGGCCTTTTCTTGAATATCTTTTGTTAGTTGTATCTTCATTTACAATATCTTGATGCTCTTTCCATACTGTTGGAAATTTAACTAGGTGGGATTGAGTTTTTCCCGTCTTTAGTAACTTAAACACGTGGGCCCCGCATGTCGGAAACATCGTTTGTTCACACATGCCTAATCTACTAAATGCGTAGATGATATTAGTGCCAAGTATCGTCAAATTTCGTTAAGAAATGAAAGAGATATTAGTACACAAAGTAAGGTGTTTGAGACATGAATAGATGGATTGTTTTGGACAAAATGACTAATCTCCCACATAGGTAGAAGATGGAAGGATTGGGTTCGGGGCTAAACCCCACGCGCACCGCCGTCGCCCGTCCGGTCCGGCTCCGACTCGTGTTTTGGGTCACGGGCTCTAGGCTCTCTTCCGGAATTTTAAAGAAAACAACGAAAAACTCTTCTGTTTACAGAAACAACACAAAAACTCAAACAGAAACACAGTTCTGTTCTGTTCAATTCTGTTCGACATACAGAAACATAAAATCCTCTCCTAGAATCAACAATATGTTCTATATTTATTTCTTCCCTGGAATCAACTTTATTTGCTTTGTATAGTTTATTATTGGTGTTTTATCTTGGGAGACTATTGTCCATCACCGTAAAAGCATCTATACATGGCAATTTTTTCTTAAAGACAGAGAGTCATCTCTCGATTCAGCCTTTATTCTTGTTTAACATTTCTAATACAATTTTTAAACCTACAATTTAAGACAAAATTTTCTGAGTGTTCAAAAGATGTATGTTTTAAATTTGCTTTTGGTTCTGCTGTTGCTGACACTCAAGGGAATGTTATTGTCCCTACTCCTGCCACTTTCCGAGGAGAACGCCCAGAAAAGTTTCTGGGTACAAATTTCAAGAGATGACAACAAAAGATGTTGTTTTATCTTACTATGTTGAACCTGTCATGCTTTTTGAAAGAAGATCCTCCTTCTGGAGGGGATGCAATAGACACTCAGTCTAACACAACGGCTGAAGTGAGCGACGATATCCAGGTCACAAATGCCCTGAAGTTAACTCTGGATTCCTGGAATCATAGTGATTTCATGTGCAAAAACTGCATTCTGAATGATCTGCCGGATACACTCTATACTGTGTATTGCACCGTGAAGACGACAAATGAGTTATGGGAAATACTCGAGAAAAAGTACAACGCACAGGATGCGGGTACTAAGAAATTCATCATTGGAAAGTTTCTGAAATTTCACATAGTGGATGGTAAATCAGTGATGTCCCAAATCCAAGTGTTTCAAATAATTCTTCATCATCTGGATTTGGAAGGAATTAAGCCAAATGAGCAGTTTCTGGTTGCGTCTTTGATTGAGAAATTACCTCTCTCGTGAAACGAGTTCATGAGTTATCTCAAACTAAAGACAAATGTAATGAGGTTTGAAGATCTTATTGTCAAATTGCAAATACAAGAGGACAATAAAATGGATATATCTAAGGGAAAGCAACCAATGGAGGCAAAGGAGAATCTGGTTCATTAAAAGGGAAACGCCAATAAAAAGCGCAAGTACCAGGGAGATAGCAAAAGCCAAGTGATGGAGAAGTTCAAAGAAAATTACATCACTGTGGAAAGCCTGGCCATATGATCATAGAGTGCCGCAAACTGAAGCGAGAGCAGAAGGAAAAAACCAAGAACAAAGGCAAGGCCAAGGCTAACGTTGTGCAAGACAAGGATGATCCTTCGAACCTTGACGACATGATTGTGGACTTCTCGACTGTAGTGCTGGAGGTAAATCTGGTGGAGAATCTAAGGCAATGGTGGATAGACACGGGTGCAACCCGTAACATCTTCTCTGACAAGAGTGCATTCTCCTTTTAGCCCCAATCTCGGGCAAAAAGTTGTTCGAGAGCAACGACACTACCTCTGAAGTGCAAGGGGTTGGAAAGGTTGTCCTCAAAATGACTTCAGGCAAAGAGCTTACTCTGAAAGAAGTGATGCACGTCTCTGACATCCGTAAGAACTTGGTTTCAGGGCCACTATTGGTCAAGGCTAGCTTTAGACTAGTTTTTTAGTCCAACAAATTTGTAATAACTAAAAATGGTATATTTGTAAGAAGGGATTTCGCATGTCACGACATCTTCAAAATGAATACTATGTCTGTAATCCGTTAATCTAATGAAATAAAACCTTTTATCTACTTGCTTGAGTCCTCTAATTTATGGTATCATAGATTAGGACACATTAACTACAAATCCATTCAAAAATTAGTAAAGTTAGAGTTGTTGTCTTCCTTCGACATAAACCTCAACATAAATGTGAGGTATGCGTAGAAGCAAAATTAATCAAATCATCTTTCTATTCGGTCGAAAGAAACACCGATCCTCTAGAACTTATTCACACCGACATATGTGATTTAAAGTTTATACAAACTAGAGGGGGAACACGTACTTTGTGACTTTCATTGATGATAGTACAAGGTATTGTTATGTTTACTTGTTGAAAAGTAAAGATGAAGCGTTTGACGTATTTAAACGTTATAAAGCAGAAGTTAAAAATCAACTAAACCTACGGATTAATGCAATTCGTAGTGATAGATGGGGAGAATACGTAGCACCGTTTGAAGAATAATGCGTTCAATTCGGCATTGTTCATGAAACGACCGCTCCTTACTCGCCTCAGTCTAACGGTATTGCCGAGCGCAAAAACTGTATGTTAAAGAAAATGATGGATTCTTTACTTATCAATTTCGGTTTAGCCCAAAATATGTGGGATGAAGCAATTCTTACCGCTAATATAATTCTCAATAGAGTTCCGCATAAGCGTAAGGATAAAACTCCATATGAATTATGGAAAGGAAAGAAACCCACTTACAAATATTTTTTAAGTGTAGGGTTGTTTGGCAAAGGTCGAAGTACCTAAACCAAAATAGGTCAAAATTGGACCTAAGACTGTAGATTGCATATTCATCGGATATGCAAATAACAATAGTGTTTATCGCATCTTAGTGTATAAGTGAGAAATACCTGATATCCACGAGGGTACGATCATGGAATCAAGGAATGCTGAATTCTTTGAACAAATCTTTCCTATAAAGGAAAAAGAAATAGTTTCGCGCAAACGAAGTAATCAACAAGACCGGGGAGTTTCTGATTATCCGGAACTAGACGTTCCAGATCTACAAGACTCAGAAGTTACTGACTGTCCGATACTTTATGTTCCAAACCTACAGAACTTAGGGGTTCTAGAGGTTGAACCAAGACGGAGCAAAAGGGGCAAAAAGGACAAAACCTTTGGTCCAAACTTTCTAACATATATGGTTGAAAATGAATCAAGGACAATTAAGAAAGCATTGTCAACTCCAGAAGCACCGCTTTGGAAAGAAGCTATAGAAAGCAAAATAGATTTCATCTTGGAAAACCATACTTGGGAAATTGTTCATCTTCCTCCGGGAAGCAAACCTTTGGGTTGTAAATGGATACTCAAAAGAAAGTACAAAACAGATGGAACTATTGACAAGTATAAGTCCAAATTAGTAGTCAAAGGCTACAGACAAAAGGAAGGCCTCGATTACTTCGACACATACTCCCTTGTGTCTAGATTAACGTCTATAAGGGTATTCATAGCCATTGCAGCTTTGCGTGACCTTGAGATACATCAAATGGATGTTAAGACAACCTTCCTAAACGGAGAGTTGGAAGAGGAAATATACATGGAATAACTCGAGGGGTATGTGGTTCCAGGACAAGAAAAAAAAGTATGTCGACTTGTTAAGTCTCTGTAAGGACTCAAACAAGCCCCGAAACAATGGCATGAAAAGTTTGATAATACTTTATTATCAAAAAATTTCTCCATAAATGAATGTGATAAATGTATCGATATCAAAGGGAACTCTGACTCATTTGTCATGATATGCCTTTACGTAGATGACATGCTCATCACCGGAAGTAATCTAAACTTAATCCTGGAAATTAAGAATATGTTGAAACAATGTTTCGACATAAAGGATATGGGTATTGCAGATGTAATCTTAGGAATTAAGATTTCTAAGACATCTGACGGACTGGTCTTATCTCAATCTCATTATATTGAAGATGTTTTGCGGAAATTTGATGTATTTGACAGTCCCCCTATGAAGTCACCAATGGATATGAATCATAGAATTGATAAGAATCATGGTGCACCCATATCCCAAGAGCGATATGCGCAGGTCATTGGTAGCTTAATGTATATTACAAACTGCACCCGATCCGATATCGCTTATCCAGTCAATAAGCTGGCTAGGTTTATTCATAATCCTGAAAATGATCACTAGAAGGCGTTAAATCGGATACTATGATATCTTAAATATTCGTAGACTTACGAATTACATTATTCAAGATATACAGCCGTATTGGAAGGATACAATGATGCAAACTGGATGTTGGAATAAAGAACACCAAATCCATCAGTGGGTATGTTTTCACAATTGGTGGTGGGGATGTGTCTTGAAAGTCCTCTAAGCAAACATGCATCGCCCGATCCACGATGGAATCGGAATTTATTGCTTTGGATAAAGCAGGAGAAGAAGCAAAATGGCTTCACAACTTCTTAGAGAATATCCCTTGTTGGGATAAACCCGTACCTTCGGTGATGATTCACTATGATAGCCAATCGGATTTAGGAAGGGCACAGAACAGTATGTACAACGACAAGTCTAGATATATTCGTCGGAGACATAAGACCATTAGGTAGTTGATTACCACATGTGTCACTTCCATTGATTATATCAATCAAAGAATAATATAGCGGATCCATTAACTAAAGGCCTACCCAAAGATCAAATATTTTGTATGTATAGGGGAATAGGCTTAAAACCCAAACAATAAGAATATTTATGGTGGTAACCCAACCTTACTGACTGGAGATCTCAAAAATTTGGTTCAATGGGACAAATAAACTGTAGAGGTTCAATTTTAGCGCTTCACTTGAAGTAAGAGCACTTCAAATTATTATTCTTTAAAGAAATATAATTACAAAGTTGTTCCCGCGATATACATTAAGTGCTACCTACATAATGGGTAAATGATAAGTTTCTAAAATCTTTTAATGATTCCTAACACTTGCGAGTGGAGTATAGCAGGATACCTTATAAGAGATCACCTATTTAAGTGCGAAGACAGGCCGCTTCAAAAGTACACACTTAAGAATCCAAGAAGTTGTCCATGGCCACAAATGACACAACTATAAGAAGAAATGAATAAGGGGAGTTATTGCGTTGATATCATTGTCTTGGTTTACACTAAACACTGACGGTTCAAGACATCACGTTCATCGCGCACTAAGTAAATCTGATGGTAATTGACTAAGGAAGGTTCAAAGCCGAAAGTTACCTTTCATGATGCAATATCTTTCCGCTGAAAGATTGTTGAACTTTGGCACCCTGTGTGCATCAATTCTCTTTCAAGAAGGGATTGTTGAAAATTTAATTATGTGTGATTGAGTTTTTTCCGTCTTTAGTGACTTAAACATGTGGCGCATGTCGAAAACATCGTTTCTTCGCACATGCCTAATCTACTAAATGAGTAGATGATATTAATGCCAAGTATCGTCAAATTTCGTTAAGGAATGAAAGAGATATTGGTACACAAAGTAAGGTGTTTGAGACATGAATAGATGGATTGTTTTAGCCAAAATGACTAATCTTCCACATAGGTAAAAGATGGAAGGATTGGGCATTATATAAGCTCTATTTTTTAGTAAGAGTTCGGGACCCCAAAGGCGTAACCCATGTGTTAAGAAGAAGGAGGACCTAGGTAAACTTGGGTTCGGGGCTAAGCCCCACACGCGCGCCGCCGCCTCCCGCCCGTCCGGTCCAGCTCGGGTTTCGGGTTTCGGGTCACGGGCTGTGGGCTCTCTTCCAGAATTTTCTTTTTGGTCTCTGAAGTATTTCTTATTTATACTTTGGTCCCTGAAGATTTCAGAAACATTGCAACGGCCCTCCTCTTCAACTATAAATTGAACATTACTATTCAATTTAAAGAAAACAACGAAAAACTCTTATGTTTACATAAACAACACAAAAATTCAAACAGAAACACAGTTTTGTTCTATTCAATTCTGTTCGAAATACAGAAACAGAAACACAGAAAATCCTCTCCTAGAATCAACAACCTGTTCTATATTTATTTCTTCGCTAGAATCAACTTTATTTGCTTTGTATAGTTGATTATAGTTGTTTTATCTTGGAAGACTATTGTCCATCACTGTAAAAGCGTCTATACAGGACAATTTTGTCTTAAAGTCAGAGAGTCATCTCTCGACTCAGCCTTTATTCTTGTTTAACCTTTCTAACACCATTTTTAAACCTACACATACAACCTCCCTCTTTATTCCTCATGGAATAAGAACTGGCAATCTTTACTTTAGTGTGTTCTTGTTTACAAATGTTCTCTTCAAAAATTTCATTTTTCCCCCTTTAGGTATTTGAAATCCATTGGTCTGATATGCCTTTTAAGTGGGTAAAGCACTTTCTACCAAGAAGTTTTTCATTTTCAAGACTCAAACACAAGACCACTTGTTAGGGGTGAATGTGTAACGACCAAAGCCTAACTGTCAAGGTATTGCACGCTCTAATCCAACCTTTAGGGTCTGATGGGATTTAATGCAAAAGACACCTCCACAGTTGGATCCTGAACTTTATATGGCCCCTAATGTGCAATTTGCCTAAATCAATTTTCACAACAAACCCCTTTTCAAGTTAAACCACCAGAAATACGTTGGTTGTTCTAGAATAGATCCCTATCATACCACCGCACCCTTGGTAACATCTCTTCGAAAGTTGTTTATAATCAATTTGTTATGCCACGCCTTTTTCAGTTCAGTCTCCCTATTTTAGATTAAGCAAGAATTAAACCAATAAGGCAGTGCTCTCTGCCTGACATAACAACCACAAAAGTTTAATCCTTTCATGTTAGAAAACTTATTGGATGTTAGTAGGACTTCAAGCTTTTTGAGGGAAGGAATTCATTTCTTTATCAGAAAAAGAAACAGAATATTCGACCTAAACCTCACATTAAGAGGTAAAAAAGCATTTAAATACCTTTTTTCAAATTTTAATTGAAAGCTTGAAACTGAGAGAACTTGTCAATGCATCTACTTGACATGATGAATGAACTTGAAAGAGACACTGTTCTTCAAGAAAGAATGTGGAGTTGTCTAACTGGACTGAACAGGCAGCCACAGGCTTACTGGAAAGTGACAGCACAATTAGGCGTTGCGAGGCTTTGACCTTTCTCACAGTATTCCCTGTTGTTGCTGAATACTTCTGAAGCAGTGTTCCGTTTTTCTTATGATCATATACCATCAGTGAGGAATAAGCTCATTTAGTTTATTTTAGAGCTTCAGCAAGTTACAGTTATGAATGTGATAAATGTTTCTGATAAGGTGACTATGCAATAACCAAGAGACCTTAACATAAGTGTTGCTGCAGGTTTGTATTTTGAATCTTTCCAACTTCCTTATTAAATTATGACAAAAAAATTAAGACATTTTCATATCATCATGAAAAATATAGGACTTCATGTGATATTGCTACAATATTTTTACATGAATATAGCTCCAGTCAAGCTCAATTGCTTGCTATCATCTGTCTCTCTTTCTTTACTTTCGTGCAGTTATTTCTCTAGAATGTATGAATTAGTGTTATTATTAGGAATAAAAGCTGAAAGCAAGAGTACTGTATAGACAATATAGTGTTCTCTCACTGTTACACTATACTCCCTCCTGATAAAAAAGAGTGTTCACTTAGCTATCACACTCCTTAAGAAAATACTAACTTCTAGGCAAAATAGGTAATTTGACTAAAATGCCTCTAATTAACTAGGTATTGGAATTTGATCACCTAACACTTAATAAGAGAAAATCTGAAAACAGTTAATTATTTCTTGATTTGGTAAGTGAACACTCTTTCTGAACCAAAATATAAAGGTTAAGTGGACACACTTTATGATCCCGAGGGAGTAAAAGTAACTTATCCTTTGAAGTAAAGCGGATCCATAATAGTACTACTTATCCGTTCGTGTGAACACAATAGGTTTTTTCCTAATTCACTAAATATTTATAAATAGATCCGCAAAAATAATATTCAACGTATTAGTGATAAACGTGGAACACTGAGTTATGGTTAATTAGCAAGAATAAAGATCAATAATGACACCGATGATTTTTACGTGAAAACCCTTCTGAATAAGAAAAAAACAACGGGCCAAGAGGAGCAACTGGTATCACTATATCAAGGAAATTTATATTGGGTAGTCACGAGTATAAATACTCCAAAGACCACTACACACTCAAAAGAAATAACGCTCTTTTGATTTTCCCACCTCATTACAATATCGCTCACACTTTATTTTTCTTCACATATTATTTTCTTACACAATTTATGATATACCTCACTCTGCTCTCTAATACTCAGATATGATTCTCTGAGAATGGTGTGCATTTAAATTGATTGAGGCCTCCCTATTTATAGAGATGAAGTTGCCCGTTTTTTCTTCTGAACATTGATTGGCTGGTGCCAATTCTTCAAAGATGGTGTCTGCAAAATGGAAATGGCTGCAGATCACTTTCACACCATTTTCAAAGGAAAGGAACATGTTTCCTTAAATCATGGTGGGTTGGAACCCTACAAATATCCTCATTCAGACCTATTCAACTAAAGAAGAAAATATCGGGCTTCTAGTTTGAGTGCATGCTGACAAGTTCTTTGCACAATTCGAAACTTTCTGTCGATACAACCTTGGTCAGCATATCTACAAGGTTTTCATTCGTGCGAATCTTCTTGACTTAGAAAGATTCATTTTTGCTCACGAATCCAATGATATCTGACGTTGATATATTTTATTCTCGCATGGTACATGAAGTTCTTACTCAGTTCTATTGCACTCTATCTATCGTAATAGACAACATGCTCTATATGTTGCAATCCAGGTTCTTAAAGAAATCTCTTGAGCCATATCATCACCTAGCCAGTTTCAATAGCCGCGATATACTCCGCTTCAGTTGTAGATAGTGCGACACACTTTTGCAACTTTGATTGCCATGATATAGCTCCCCTTGAAAAAGTAAACATATATTCATTAGTGGATTTTCTGTTATCAAGGTCACCTTCCATTTCAGAATCTATATAACCCTTCAAGATTGGATCTGATCCTCCAAAACATAAGCATTCATCTGAGCTTCCTCCCATATATCTGAGTATCCACTTCACATCTTCTCAATGCCCTTTCCTTGGATATTCGAGAAACCTACTAACAACACCGACTTCATGAGCAATATCTGGTCTAGTGAAGACCATTGCATACATCAAACTTCCGACAGCAGAGAAATAGGGTATTTTTGGTCATGCTCTCTTTCTCCTCCGTTGTTGTAGGACACATCTTCTTGCTCAATTTCAGATGACCAGCATGAGGTGTGCTAACAGGCTTAGCACTCTTCATGTTGAAGTGCTCTAGTACACGTTCAATGTACTTCTCTTGTGACAAATAAAACCTCCTTTCATCTCTGAAACGAGTAATCCTCATGCCTAAAATCTGATTAGCATGACTCAAGTATTTCATAGCAAAATACTTACTCAACTGTTTCTTCAACTCGTCAATCTTGGAAGCATTCCTGCCCACAATCAACATATCATCCACATATAGCAAGAGGATGATAAAATCATCATCAGAAAATCTCTATGCAAGCACATAGTGATCTGAAGAGGTCTTCTTATAGCCTTGCTCCCCCATAACCGATTCAAACTTCTTGTACCATTGTCTGGAAGCTTGCTTCAATCCATATAGGCTCTTCTTAAGTTTGCACACATAATTTTCTTTACCGTTTGCCTTGAAGTCCTCAGGTAGTTCCATATAAATATCTTTTTCTAAGTCACCATGAAGAAAAGCAGTTTTTACATTTTCACAACAGGACTATATAAATGGAGGATATTTTGACAACATGAGAAAATATTTCATCAAAGTCAATACCGTTCTTTTGACCAAATTCCTTAACAACCAATCTAGCTTTGTACCTGAGCTTCAAGTTGTGTTCTTCAGCTTTTAACTTTGAACACCCAGTTATTATTCAAAGCCCTCATGACCTTAGGCAATTTCACCAACTCATAAGTATGGTTCTCATGCAGAGATTTCATCTCATCTTGCATGGCTTCAATCTATTGATATTTGTGCTCATCTTCCATGGCCTCCTCATAAAATTTAGGTTCTCCCCCATCGGTGAGTAATACATATTCATTAAAAGAATAACGGGAAGAAGGAATATGTTGTCTAGTAGACATCCTAAGTAGAATATTTGACTCATCCACAACTTTATGAGTAGGATCATCTACCTCATCAACATCGGCATCTTTATGACTAACATCAATATACTGATCTGAAATATGATTCTAGGCATCAGCGTCATCATCGATCCCACCAATGTCATCCACATGTGTATGAGGAACTTGATCAAGATTAACTAAACCATCAGAATTTGAAGATTTTAGCTTCTATGCTTTGTCAATATCTTCAATGGTTTGATCCTCTACAAAGACAACATCACGGCTTCTCACATTCTTCTCAACTGGATCATATAGCCTGTAACCAAACTCATCAAGGCCATAACCAGTAAAGATGCACTGCTTTGTCTTGGCAGCTAACTTTGACCTCTCATCTTTAGGAACATGTACAAAAGCTTTACAACAAAACACTTTTAAATGGTGATAGGAAACATCCTTTTCGTAGCAATCTATGTTTGGAACATCACTTTGCAAAGCAACAACAAAAGATAGGTTAATAACATGTGCAACCGTCAATAAAGCCTCATCCTAAAAGGAATTCGACAACTTTGCTTCGGAAAGTAAACATCTGACTCTTTCCATCAAGGTCATGTCCATCCTCTCCGCCAAACTATTAAGTTGAGGAGTCTTCTGGTGACTAATACACTGTTGCTTGCAGTATTTGTCAAACGGTCCACAATATTCACCATCGTTATCAATATGAATACACTTCAACTTCTTTACTATTTCTCTTTCAACTGAAGCCTGAAACTGCTTAAAGACACCCAACACTTGGTCTTTTGTCTTCAAGACATAGACCCATAATTTTATTGAACAATCATTAATAAAAGTAGCAAAGTAAAGTGCACCACCCAGAGTCCATGTCTTTATTGGACCAAATAAATATGAATGCACCAACTTAAGCAACTCTGTTTTTTTTAGTGAGGATGAGACTTGAAAGAAACTCTATTTTGTTTTTCAGCCAAGCAGTGCTCACACTTTTCTAATTTAGCACTTTCGAAATTTGACAACAATTTCTTGTTGGCCAGATCATTTAGTCTTTTCTCACTAATGTGGTTGAGCCTCTTATGTCATAACGTTGAAAATATATCGCTCTCAACTGCATTCACCATATCACCACAAGTAGAGGTCGTAGTCCAGTAAATACCATGAAGCTTTTTACCACGAGCCACAATAAGGGAACCCTTAGTGAGTTTCTACTTTTCGACATTATTGGTATTGACACATCCCTCATCATCCAGAAAACCAACATAAATTAAGTGTAAACGAACATCGGGTGCATGTTTTACATTGTTCAAAACTAGTATAGTTCCAATACTAGTTTCCAAACAAATTGTCCCAATGCTATCCACCCTAGATACAGTCTCATTATCTATACTTGAAGTTTCAAAATCACCTGGAGTATAGGATCAGAAAAAATCCTTCCTTGATGTCACGTGAGATGCGGCACCAATGTCCACAACCCATATTGACCCATCACAAGAAATATTTATAAGATTCGCATCAAGGACAGTAACAAGATTTTTAATGATGACGGTGGCTACGCAATTTTCATTGCCATCTTCTTTCTTTTTCTCTTTGTCTTTTTTCTCATTCTTCAATATCCGGCAGAACTTCTTTGTGTGCCCTTTCTTCTCATAATGATAGCACTCAATATCTTTAAGTCTGCTTCTGGATTTACTTATACTATATTCTCTATTTTGAGAACCACGATTCTTGCTTCTCCCCCTAGAGTCCGCACCAAGATATATGACAAGAAGGAACCTTGAGATTTTCTTCTCATCTCTTCATTTAAAACACTACTCTTGGAAAAATTCATAGAGATCACACCATCTAGAGCAGAATTTGATAATGAAGATCTAAAAATTTTCCAAGAATCGGGTAAGGAACCAAGTAGAAATATGTCTTGAATTTCTTCGTCAAATTTAATGCTCATAGCAGATAACTGGTTCATGATCCCCTGAAAGTTATTAAGATGATCTGTCATCGAAGAACCATTATGGTATTTTAGACCCAACATCTGCTTGTTTCCAGTCTTCAGAGCATACAAACTTTCAAGATACTCCAATAGGGTCCGAGCATATGTCTCCCCAGAAATATGGTTCAACACATTATCGTCAACCAACTGTCTAATAAAGCCGCAAACCTGTCTGTGTAACAGATTCCATTCTTCATCCGATTAATTATCAGGGTTTTTAGTGGCAAAGACTAGTTGATAAAAATTCTTGACATAGAGCAAATCTTCCATTTTGCCCTTTTAAATGGCATAATTGACGTCACTCAGAGTAACCATTTTACTAGTGTTGGCTTTCATCGTTTATCACAAATACATATATTATTTATTAGCAGGAGACCAAAGTAATTCTTTTCTGAAGTGAAAGTTCAGACCGTGCTACAACCACATGGCATACTCAAACAGAACATTGGCTCTGATACCACTTGTTGGGAATAAAATAGATTCGCAAAAATAATATTCACCGTATTAGTGATAAACGTGGAATATTGAGTTATGGTTAATTAGCAAGAATAAAGAGCAATAATGACACTGAGAATGGAAACTCTTCTGAATAAGGGAAAAACCATGGGCCAAGAAGAGCAACTGATATCACTATAGCAAGGAATTTTACAATGTGTAGTCACGAGTATAAATACTTCAAAGACCACTAAACACTCAAAAGAAATAACACTCTTTTGATTTTTCCACCTCACTACAATATCGCTCACACTCTATTTTTCTTCACATACTATTTTCTTACACAATCGATGATATACCTCACTCCGCTCTCTAATACTCAGATATAATTCTCTGAGAATGATGTGCATTTTTAAAATGATCGAGGGCTCCCTATTTATAGGAATGAAGTTACCATTTTTTTCTTCTGAGCATTGATTGGCCGGTGCCAATTCTTCAAAGATGATGTCTGCAAAATGGAAATGGCTGGAGATCACTTTCACACCATTTTTGAAAGGAAAGGAACATGTTTCCTTAAATCATGGTGGGCTGGAACCCCACAATCCGTTCATAGGAACATGTAAGGCTCTCCAAACTGCTTGAGAAGCTATAACAAGGTTATTTTGACAAGGTGGTTGGTAATCATGTTTTTCATCACAACCCATAGTTGAATCACATTCATCCACAACCATGGCCTTTACACGTCTTCCAGTGTTAGCTTTTATTGTAATGTTACTAAGACACCTCGCTCCTCCATTGTACCAACCAGTGGAAGGAGCTAACACATGTGTATCGTCAGAATGATACTTGTTGTCACATTTTGATGGTCCATAACCATCTCGCCCTTTTCGAAACTATTCCATGTGAGAAGTTCTTCGGTCTTGTTAGACACTGGAGGCGAACATTTGTAAGTAGTGTATATTTTGTCTTTGATGCAACATCTGTCATCATCTTCCAATGTTACAATGCCCGGTTGGCGGCTTTTTGGCATTTATCTTGCCATTAGGCTTGCAGGTTGGCAATCTTGTATCTGAGGAACTTGAAAGAGTAGAAAGAATGAGAAACGCAATAAGAGATGCAGTACCTAATCTAAAGTTTTTCATGATATCTCTCTCTGTGTTAATTTTAACTATAAAATCTTTGATTTTTGATACTTGATAGTATTGGAAAGCTGGTTTAATTAGTCTATGTAATGTTTGGACACATAAAATTCCAAGCTTGTGTTCAAATTCCAATATATCCTCTAAGTTTGTTGTACGTTAAAACGATGGCCCTTTTAAAATTGATTACCATCTATATAATGTTTGGTCACATAAAACTCCAATGTTGTGTTCAAGTACCAATATCCTTTAAGTTGTGTGTTAAAAAGATGGCCGTTCTAAAATTGATGTCTCCATCGTTTTCTTCAAGATTATAACTTGTTTTGTGCTGCCGTACAAAGATTCCTATAGGTATGAATTTTCTCATGACAACAAAATTTGGTCCAAAAACAAAATTGGAGGTCTGCATCAGCTTAACTAAGAGGCCACGGCATTTAACGACTGTTGTCTTCTGCTGTCTTCCGCCACAGGGACTTAATAGTACATTGAATGGTTACTCTTGAACAATGCTCTATTAAACAACATATTGTTGGAAATTTGTCTTTGGTGGGGAGGTGCGTCCACCCATATTTAATGACTTAAACACTAGGGTTCCGCATGTTGGAGTCTTTGTCTCTTCACACGTGCATAATCTACTAAGTGAGTAGATGGTCGTAGGGCCAAGGATCGTCAAATTTCGTTAAGAGATGAAAAATATATTGGTCCACGAAGTAAGGTGTTTGAGATATGAAAATATGGTGTGGGACAAATCTACCACATCGGTGGGAAAAAGAAGAATTGTTCTCTTTAGAAGCCTAAAAAATAAATAAGGATTTGGACCCCAAGGGTAACCCATTTGTTTGAAGGAGGGAGGACCTAGGTGTGCTTGGGTTCGAGGCTAAGCCCACACGCGCCGCCGCCCGTCCGGTCTCGGGTCTGGGCTTCTTCTGATATTATACTTTTGGACCCCAAACTGTTTAGTATTTACAGTTTGGTCCCTGGAGTTTCAGGAAGCAGCCAGAAAGTCAACAGTTTTGGCATTAAACTTCTGAAACGTTTTGCACTAACTACAAAATGTTTCTGGCCATGAATTCCCCATGATTACACCTCTTAAAGGGCCTCTTAATCACCTCTCCTCCTCCTAAACACTATATAACCTTCTGAAACAGATTTGAGGAAGAGAGACAAAGAAGAGAGAGGACGAAAATCTGTCCAAAAACTAAGCAACAGAAACAGAAACAGAAACTCTTCCTTCCTTTTTCCTCTAAATCAGCAAGTCATTTTGTGTTCGTTTTCTTTGTCAGAATCAACCTATTTATTTTGTAGTGTTGATTAGTTGTTGTTTTTTCTTGGGAGACTATTGCCCGCTAACGTAAAAGCATATATACGGGGCAATCTTGTCTTAAAGACAGAGAGTCATCTCTCAACTCAGCCACAGTTGTAACCATCCAGATTTAGTGTTTCTTGATTTCAGGTTATCAAGATTCAAGATTCAACAAGCTTGGGGCAATTCTGAATATTGGTTGTTTGTTTATCCTTTCGAACACTTGTAATATTTATTTACTTCTCGTACTGCTTTACATATCCAACACATATTTCTAAAATCTGGAATCTCAATCGTGTTCATTTTTACTTTGTTATATTTTAGTGTCGTCCTAGACGTGTTTCCTATGTGCTTCTGCATAATCTGTTCAAAATATCAGATCTTCTGCTCTTGTTACATTTGGCTTTTAGTTTTTTCTTTCTTCTTCTAGGATTTATAATTGCAATGAACAAAGAATCCCTAACAAAGATTCAACTTTGCCGTTACCTTGTTAGATAAAAAACCAAGCATCTTAAATAAAAACAGTTAAAAGTTCTCTTGGGATATCACAAAATAACCATCATAATCAATCCATAGTTCCATACACAGCTGGTAGATACTTGTATCGGACATTTTTCACCTTTTTTTTTATTACCCCCTCACAAACACCACTGAAACAAAAGAAAGAAAATTTAGAAGAAAATGAAGAAGGGCACTAGTCCAAAATTTTCAATTCTCATTCTTACTGTAAAATTTCTTGCGAGTACAGTAATTTCATGTGCAGCGCTGCAGTCATCGTGCAACCCTAGCGCATAGATTAAGGGCATAAAGCCGCCACCAGGGAAATGCAAAATAGGGTATCAATCAGAATGTTGCAAACCTGGAAAGTCATACACAACTTACAAATGCTCGCCTCCAGTTACTGGCAAGACGAAAGATGTTCTAACTATCAACAGTTTTTATTAATGTTGGATTTGATATTGTGACATTTGACCCAACATATCCTCTGAAGTACTGTTGTTGAATGTATAAAATGTTGGGACAAATGTCACAACATTCAGACCAATATTTTTATATAACAGTTTTGTCTTACTTCACCTTAAGTAGTAATATTTTTACTGTGGGGTAAAAATGACGTAGGTTTGGTGAAATAGAGCTATGTAAAATGTGGGAGAAAGAGTCAAAGCTTGGGAAAGAAGTCGAGTGAAGAACAAGTCAAAGTTGTTGAGATTTCGGCTCCATGATCTTCTCTAACAAACACACTAGCTACCAACCTTTCACTCAACCTCCACAATCAATCGATGAGCTTTTCAAGAAATACTCTCTACTATAAATAGAGAGGTTACTACAGTGAATCGATATCCAGAATTAGACTGCAAAAATACCAAGAGAGCTCTCGGAATTTCAACCCAGAAATTTGGATCACAAGTGTTGTCTGAGTGTGTCGACAACATTCTGTCCAACATTACAATTGATGTTTAGATTCTAGATTAGTTTTGTATGTAACTATTGTAATGAGAGGTTGTCTATGTCTACATAGTTAGATTTTTCAGGCAGAAGTCATCTGTTGTTTCAACTTTTAATTCCTTTCCATTTTATATTGTAAATCAATAAAGAATGGAATTTGTAATTTTGTATATAATATATATACAATACTTCTGGTCATTGACTATCATAAGTTATATCAACATATAACGTATGAAATATAAACCTTTGTGTTCTTTATTTTTCCGTTGCATTTTACTCTTAAAGGTTTTCTATTTTATCGAAGTGTTGTCACGTGTGTCAGGCGACATTATCGATGACATTCGGAAACAGAATTGGCATTCTATTTATTTCATCTCTTGTTTTTACTTTCAGTAGCTTTTGACACCCTCACTTCAATTCTCACAAATTGAAACTTTTTGAGTGTAAGAACCCATGTCTGCCAATATTCCATCTAACACACCTATGAGCATCAGCCCTCCTTTGAAGTCACCTCAACAACCGAGTCAGTTCTCTTCCTCAAATCTCCCTGAGGATCTCTCAAAAGCAATAATGTTTAAAGGTTTTGATGAACCTTTAGACATTAGCTATCCTGGAGATAACAACAACCCTATAGATGTTGATGAAATTGCAGATTTTACGTCTTTGGGTAAGAGACCCAGGTCATCTGCCTTTCCTACTCATTGATCGAGTAGAGTGTTCGAGAAAATAATCCAAGAAGATTCGAGTAGCAAAAAGACTAAATGTGAAACATCTACACCTACCTACTCGAGCAGTGATAGTGGAAGTACGGACTCTATTTTCTCAACTGATCAAGAACCATCTGCTTCAGTACAGCTAAGTGTGTCTCAAGAAGAGGAAATCTCTGATGAAACCCCCTTGAAACAATTCCTTCCGAAAGGGAGTTCCTAGATCTGCAAGGTCTAGTGCTGCTCCAAATGTTGCCTCAGATGCCACAACATCTCAGGCAACATTTTAGCAAACATCAGAAGAGACACAAATACCTTAATCCTCCAGCAGTACAAAATCAGAGAGTACATCTATGTCTGAGTCAGATAGAGAGGTATCTGCTTTCTCCAATAAATTCTATTCTAAAAACATGATATGTGGGACTTTTATAATAATAGGGTGATTAGGCCTGAGAGAGTGTTACATATTGATTCATGTGCTGAATATGGATTGGTTGAATTCTTAAAGGACATACAGTTTCTTGGCTCTGTTACTGAAAAAGAACCATATGTTCATGAGATAATAAGGTTGTTTTATGTTAACTTAAACTCTCCTATAGAGGATACCTCCTCAAAGAAATTTGGAAAGGTATATCTCTATAACAAGATGTATCAATTTACACCCTCAATTATCAATCAATGAATGAGACTTGATACTGGTGAGAGAATAAGAGATGCAGAATGAGTAACAGAATCTAGGGATATAATGATTGAATACCTCACTGGAGGTATACTGAAGAAATGGATCCCTAGATGTCCAGCATCCAAACTAACAACTCTATTTTCCACCCTCCACAAAATTGTTATTCACAATTGGCTTCCTTCCTTAAATAAGTCAGTTATGACATTTGAACAAGCCTCCTTGCTGTTTAAAATTGGGAAAGGACTCAAAGTTGATTTAGGGAAAATTATCTTTTATCATGTGGCCAACTTGGCTGAGAAAATTCAACTTTAATCATTCATTTTCCCTCTATGATCTACAAAGTATTAACCACCCAAGGCTTTGAGCCTATGAGAGAAGACAATTTAGGAAAAACTCCTGAACTTTACACTATAAACAAAGCAATATTGAAGAGCAGGGAAAGAGTCATCGACTTACCCTGGAAGATGAAAGCTGAAAGTGAAAATGTTGCCAGAAATGCAACCAACATTCTAGGCAACACTAGTCCAAGACAATCTATACTGTCTACTAGCTTGTGGAACAAATTGCAAAAATTAACCAACAAATTTCTGAGGTTGATACAGCCAGAGATGCCTTGGTTCAAGCCAGAGACCATTTCCTGCTTTTGCTTTCTTCACAAAAAGGGGGAGATAATGTGCAGGGGGAAGAAACATAAAGTGCACAAGATAGTGAGGCTACTACTGCTATTGCTGAAGAAGTTGTTGATACTGCTGTGCAAAGGGAAGAAGCTGTGGGGAGGAAGGTGTTGTTGAAGAGGTTGTGGCTCAGAACTGAAGCTGAAGTCGTTATGCAGAAGTAGAAAGCTGTTGGAAGTTGCTACTATTGTGTGATGAGCAAAGAGGAAGATGAAGGATGTTGTTAACCTGATCTATAATTGTTTGTTAAATGTTTTTGATGGATTGATGTGGATAATTGTTGACAATGGTCTATTTCTATTTCGGTTGTACACAGAATGGATGATATGTGTATATATGTGCTTATAATTTTCTTCTTCTTCTAATCCTATAGAGTGGTATACATTTGATTGCTTGTATACCAGCACAGGTTAAGGGAGAGCAGTTCTGTAATCACAGGTGTTGGACAACATCCGTGACAAAGCACTAAGTCATCTATACATTTTATAATGTGTTTTGTGAAGAAAGGCAGAAAGAGGGAGATTGTTAATATTGGGTTTGGTGTTGTGACATTTGACCCAACATATCATTTGAAGTACAATTGTTGAATGCATAAAATTTTGGGACAAATGTCACAACATTCAGACCAATATTTTTATATAACAGTTTTGCCTTACTTCACGTTAAGCAGTAATATTTTTACTGTTGGGTAAAAATGACTTAGGCTTGGTGAAATAGAGCTATGTAAAACGTGGGAGAAAGAGTCAAAGCTTGGGGAAGAAGTCGAGTGAAGAACAAGTCAAAGTTATTTAGATTTTGACTCCATGATCTTCTCCAACAAACACACCAGTTGCTTATCTTTCCCTCAACCTCTACAACCAATCGATGAGCTTTTCAAGGAAGACTCTCTACTATAAATAGAGAGTCCACTATAGTGAATCTATATCCTGAATTAGACTACAAAAATACCAATAGAGCTTTTGGGATTTCAACCCAGAAATCTGGATCACAAGTGTTGCCTGAATGTGTCGATAACATTCTGTCCAACATTACAATTGTTGTTTAGATTCTTGATTAGTTTTGTATGGAGCTATTATAATGAGAGGTTGTCTATGTCTACATAGTTAGATTTTTCAGGCAGAAGTCATCTGCGACTTCAACTTTTAATTCCTTTCAATTTTATATTGTAAATAAGTAAAGAAAGGAATTTGTAATTTTGTATATAATATATATACAATACTTCTGGTCATTGACCATCATAAGTTATATCAACATATAACTTATGAAAATATAAATCTTTGTGTTCTTTATTTTTTCGCTGCATTTTACTCTTAAAGGTTTTCTATTTTATCGAAGTGTTGTCACGTGTGTTAGGAGACATTATCACTGACATTCGGAAAAAGAATTGGCATTCGATTTATTTCATCTCTTGTTTTTACTTTCAGTAGCTTTTAACACCCTTCAAGTGGTATCAGAGCCGACACTTAATACAATAAGTGATTGGTCATGTTGTCATAAGCTATGGATCCGGTAAATCCGACTATTGGTAGACTTTCTATTTTAGATGGATCAAATTATGCCTATTGGAAGATTCACCGCATAACAAATCAATTGATATTCATGCATGAAGATCTATAACCAATGGGTATGTTGTTCCAATGTTGCCACCGGATGAGGAAGGTGACATTATTGCTAAACCTGAATCCGAATGGACTACAGAAGAAACCAATAATGCTAACATTAACGAAAAGGCCTTAAATGCAATTTTTGGATGGGTTGATCTCTATATGTTCAAACTCATTCAAAACTGCCCCACGACTAAGGACGCATCAGATACTTTACAAATTCATTGTGAAGGTAGCTCAAGTATTCGCTGAACAAAGCTACGCATGCTCATGATTAAATATGAACGTTTAAGGATGGAAGAAGCGGATGATATTAAATCTTATTTTGAAAAGTTGATTGACATCTCAAATTAATGTCAAGTGCTTGGTGAACCATTAACCAACACTCAACTTGTTAAAACGACTCTCCGTTTTGTTCCTGAAAATTTCAATTTAAAGATTTGTGCCATTGAAGAAGCTCACAATCTTGCCATAATGGACCTTCATACCTTGATGAGCATACTCAAAACTTATGAGATGAACATTGAGAATCAAAATAAATTATATAAAAGCAAGAATGTGGCACTTCAAGTTCAATCCTCGGAGAGTCAAATCAAAGAAGATGATGAGAATCTTGAAAAAATTGGTGAAGGTGCAAATGTTGCCTTACTCACTCGAAAATACATTTCGATGGTGAGGAATCTCAACAATGAGAGAAATCAATCCAAATATAAAGAGCACCAAAACTAAGTCTTCAATCAAAATCCCACTAGATTCCTTCCAAATACACAAAAAGGAAATCAACTAAGAAGAACCAACTCAGATCGTACCAAATTTGATCCCAAACAACTTGAGTCCGTGCAGTGTCATGCATACTTTAGTTGGGGTCACTATGCTAACGAATGTGCAAACACTGTTAGAAAATTTGGTAAGAATCTATGCGTTTCTCTTAGTCATGATGAAGAAGAACAGGAAGGACATTGTGAAATTGAACACAAGCAATGTTGGACACTGGTTTCGAACAGTCTCTATCGGATAATGAAGATGTCGTATATAGTGTTGTCTCAGATGTCACGACATTTGCTCCAACATCGGCAATGACATCAACATCATCAGCGACATCCGAAAGGTATGAATTCTTTAACTATTCTGATGTTAATTGCTTTAGTGGTTCTATTTCTGTTAGTGAGGCTGATTGTATGGATCAATTTGAATGCAAAAATGATATGATTAATGAATTACAAAGTATTTTTAAATCCTTAATCATAGAATTCAAGCAACTTGACACAAATGTAAAATCTTTAACTCGTGAGAATGTAGATTTAAAAGGCACAATAACCCGACTAGAGGTTGCACTTACCAAAAAGGAAGCTGAATTTGGTAAGATTCGTGCAAGATTGGATTTAGCTGAAGCAACCTTCCGCAAGCTCAACACAGGGACTTCAAAATTGAATGCGATACTCAGTTTTAGTAATCATTCACATGCAGGCATTGGGTACGAAAACTCTCTTAAAATCATATGCTCTAATCTGTTTGATAAAAATAAGAAAATACGCTTTGTAAAAGAAAAAGGGATAAATAATAAGTTCTCGTATATGTCAAAGAATATGAAGTTTGTATGCCATCACTGTAACTTCCCTGGACACTTAAAACCATACTGTTTCAAACTTCAAAATTCTATGAGCAAAATGTTGCCTAAATTGTCGTCCAACATTTCGGATAACAATCGGAGCAACATTTCTGAGCCAAAAGGTAAAAAATGTTTCAAGAGAGTTTGGGTTCCTAAAATGAATTTAACTTGTAATGTCCGTATAACTGCATTAAGAACTAACATTTCAAGTTATTGGTACTTTGATAGTGGATGTTCTCACCACATGACAAGTACAGAATGATTTCTAAAGAACTATGAGTCATTCAATGGAGGAAATGTGACTTATGGAGGTGGCAGTAAAAGCAAAATAATTGGAAAAGGGATCTTGGATGTTCCTGGTTTTCCAGCCTTAAGGAATGTCTTACACGTTGAAGGTTTAATGGAAAATTTGATTAGTATTAGTCAATTGTGTGATGACGACCTTGAGGTAAAGTTTAATAAGAATGCTTGCAAAGTTACGAATGAAGCTAATATGTGTGTCATGACAGGTACAAGAACAGGCGATAATTACTATATTGTTGTAAGACAAGAAACATGCAATAATGCCAAGATCGATGACACAACACTATACCATCAAAAGTTGGGACATATCAACTACCGCAATTTAGAAAAATTGGTCTCATATGAAGCGGTTAGAGGCTTACCCAACCTTAGCCATAAAGGGAAAACTATATGTGAGGATTGTTTGAAAGGTAAGCAAACCCGTGTCTGTCATAATATTGTCCAACACGACGGACAACGTTCGGGTACATCTCATTGTTTTCAATTACTACATATCGATTTGATGGGTCCAATTGAAGTAGACAGTCTAGGAGGCATGAGGTATTCCTATGTGATAGTAGATGATTTTTCTAGATATTCTTGGATATATTTTTTGAAAGAAAAATCACAAACTTTTGACATGTTTAAATTTTTTGCACTCTAGAATTAGGAACTTGTTCTATTCACATATTTTTCATATTAGATCCGACCATGGAAAATAATTTAAAAATAACTCATTCATAAATTTTTGTGAGAAAAAGGAAATTTTCCATGAGTTTTCTGCTCCCAAAACTCCTCAACAGAATGGGATAGCTAAAAGAAAGAATAGAACATTGCAAGAAATGACTAGAGTTATGCTTAGTTCTAAAAAATTGTCAAAACGCTTTTCAGCTGAATCCTTAAATACTGCTTATCACATCTCTAATAGAGTCTATCTAAGGCCAGGAACAAAGATGACACCCCATGAGCTTATAAATGAAAAGAAATCTAACTTGCGTTACTTTCATGTTTTTGGGTGTATTTGTTACATTTTAAATGATAGAGATCATTTGCCAAAGTTTTACTCTAAGAGCGACAAAGGAATTTTTGTTGGCTATTCTCAAAATACTCATGCTTATTGAGTATACAATCTGAGGACCAGAACTGTACAAGAGTCTGTAAATGTTATTTTTGATGATTTTTCTGATCTTACAAGAAATACAACTGAAAATAACACTATAGTTTCAGTGGAAAATGTACAGATTGCTGAAGAATCAGATGTTGCCCCAAATGTTGCCACATCTGAAGCAACATCTGAACCTGAAATAGAGATTGTAGAGGCCATATATGAGGAGTCAAATGCTGAATTACTAGATCAGGTTCGAAGGGACCCCTCATCAAGGACTAGGAAGAATCATCCCACGGGCCAAGTGATAGGGAGAGTTTTTGAATGAGTTAATACAAGAGGGAAAGAACCACTCAACTACAGAGATATGATAAGGTATGTGTAGATATCTACCATATACCAAGAGGTTAGTCTTTCTTGTTTTATATCTATATTATAACCAAAAAATATTTTAGAAGCACTCAAAGATAATTTTTGGATTCAAGCAATGCAAGAAGAGCTTGAACAATTCTCTCGAAATGAAGTCTGGGACTTAGTTCCACGTCCAAACAATACAAATGTGATTGGAACTAAGTAGATCTTTAAAAATAAATAAGACGAATTGGGAACACTTGTAAGAAACAAAGCTCATCTAGTTGCACAAGGCTATACTCAGGTTGAAGGAATTGATTATGACAAAACCTTCGCACATGTGGCTAGAATTGAGTCAATTAGACTTTTACTTGCTATTGCTTGTTATCTGAAAATTACTTTACACCAAATGGATGTAAAATGTGCGTTCTTAAATGGTTATCTAGATAAGGAAGTCTATGGTGAACAACCAAAAGGATTTGAAGATCCTTACCATCCACACTATGTATACAAGCTCAAAAAGGCTTTGTATGGGTTGAAACAAGCTCCTTGTGCATGGTATGGTCGTTAAATAAATTTCTTCTTGAATTTGGTTTTAGCTGTGGTGAAGCTGATCATACTCTATTTATTAAACAATACAATGTAGATATTATAATTGCTTAAATCTACGTAGATGACATAGTTTTTGGATCGACCTCACAATCGTACCTAAATTCATTTGTTGAAGCTATGTCATCAACATTTGAAATGAGCATGATTGGGAAACTAACTTTTTTCTTATGCTTGTAGCTAAAGCAAAGTGATGACGGATTTTTCATCTCACAAAGTAAATATGCCAAGAATCTAGTCAATAGATTTGGTTTGGAGAACGCTAAACAAATGAAGACGCCAATGGGTTCATCACATAAGGTATGTAAGGATAATGTTGGTGAGAATGTCGACCCAACATTATATCGATTTATGATAGGTAGCCTTCTTTACCTTACTGCTAGTCGCCCAGATATTATGTTTAGTGTTTGTGTTTGTACCCGTTTTCAAGCATGTCCCAAAATATCTCACTTAAATACCGTGAAACATATTATTCGATATGTCCCTGGCACATGTGAGTTGGGAATTTGGTATTCTAAAGACACTAATCCTAACTAAATAGGATTTAGTGACTCGGATTGGACTGGAGATGTGGATGATAGAAAGAGTACAAGTGGAGAATGTTTTCATCTTGGCAATAATCTTGTTTCATGGTATAGTCGTAAACAAAATTGTGTCTCACTTTCAACTGATGAATCTGAATATGTAGGAGCTGGAAGTTGTTGCTCTCAATTAATATGGCTAAGACACATGTTAGACGACTATGGATTTACTAGAAACATTTTGATTTTGTATTGTGATAACTTGAGTGCTATAAATATTTCCAAAAATCCAGTCCAACACTCACGTACAAAACATATTGATATTAGACATCACTTTTTAAGAGATTTAGTTGAAAAGCAGCTAGTTCAAATTGAACATGTTGACACTGTTCATCAACTAGCTGATATTTTTACAAAAGCTTTGGACCATGAGAGATTTTCTAGTTTGAAGAAATCTCTTGGTCTTTGTAATCTCTAAAAAGAAGGCATTTTTGGTGAATGTCAGCTGAAATGTTGTCTAACATTTCGGGTGACATTTACCTATGTAATATCACTGACTGATTATTGTTGTTATATAGTGCACAACAGTTGGTCACACAAGCATGATCATTCAATAAGAATATGTTATAAAAGTGATGCCGTTCTCTGCGATGATACATATATCATAAAAAGGGAGTATCGAAATAAGGCAAAACCTTTACAAATATTTGGCAACAGTGAAAAATGGGCAAAGCCCTTGAAAATATACCGTTTCTATTCTATAGGAGTATCGAGTACTTCAAAAAGCATTGAGAATATCATAAAAAGTACTCTTATTGTTTTACACGAAAATTTTGCTTATATGTACTATATGATTAAACCAATGACACGATGGAAAAATGTTACATTGGTCCAGTGGTCAAACTCAGAAAATACATATAAAACGTGTCTTGATTTATTGCCAAAATAAAAAATTCTTGAGGGATCAAAATACTTGTGTCGTCCAAAATGTTGTCAACATTGTTGTTAACATTTTCAGATCGTGATATTTGTTGGGATGTTGTTCTTAACTGATTTCGAAATCAGATTTTCCCCCCTATTTCTATGTCTTGTTTTAATAGTAATTTCAAACTTTAAAATGATAAGATTAAATTAAATTTCTACCGTGATGTTTATCCTCTTATCCCAAAATCTTAGGTGTAAGTTATTAAGTAAAATTAAAATACCTAAAACTAAGGGATTTTTGTTGCTTAGAAAAATTTGTCATGTATATAAATATTCATCTCGCTTGCATTTTTCTATCATATCCGATTTTACTTAAAATTAATAAAATATATATATAAAAAAGGAAAAATCACATCACACCTCGGGTATAACCCTACCTACCCGATGGAATCATCACCATTCAAATCTCCTTCCTCAATCACAAACCCTAATGCCTCAAAATCCTCACCTCAATTCTCACCAATGGAAATTTCTCCAGTGTCAGAACCTATGTCAGCCAACATTCTATCTAACACACCTATGAGCATCAACCCTCATTCGAACACACCGCAGCAACCGGGCCAATCCTCTTCCTCAAATCTCTCTGAGGATCTCTCTAAAGCAATAGTGTTTAAAGGTTTTAATGAACCTTTAGACATCAGCTATCCTAGAGATAACAACAACCACATAAATCGATGAAACTGCAGATTTTACATCTTTGGGTAAGAGACCCAGGTCATCTGCCTTTCCTACTCGTCGATCGAGTAGAGTGTTCGAGAAAATAGTCTAAGAAGATTCGAGTAGCAAAAAGACTAAATGTGAAACATCTAAACCCACCTACTCGAACAGTGATAGTGGAAGTATGGACTCTATTTTCTCAACTGATGAAGAACTATCAGCTTCAGTACAACCAAGTGTGTCTCAAGAAGAGCAAATCCATGATGAAACCCCCTTGAAACAATTCCTTCCAAAGGGAGTTCCTAGATCTGCAAGGTCTAGTGCTGCTCCAAATATTGCCCCAGATGGCACAACATCTCAGGCAACATTTCAACTAACATCAGTAGACACACAAATACCTTAATCCTCCAGCAGTACAGAATCAGAGAGTACAACCATGTCTGAGTTAGACATAGAGGTATCTGCTTTCTCCGATAAATTCTATTCTAAAGCTGAAGATGATAAGTGGGACTTTTATAAGAATAGAGTAATTAGGCCTGAGAGAGTATTAGATATTGATTCATGTGCTGAATATGGATTGGTTGAATTCTTAAAGGACAGACAGCTTCTTGGCTCGGTTACTGAAAAAGAACCATATGTTCATGAGATAATAAGACTATTTTATGCTAACTTAAACTCTGCTATAGAAGATACCCCCTCAAATAAATTTGGAAAGGTATATCTCTATAACAAGATGTATCAATTTACACCCTCAATTATCAATCAATGTATGGGGCTTGTTACTGATGAGAGAATGAGAGATGCAGAACGAGTAACAAAATCTAGGGATACAATGATTGAATACCGCACTGGAGGTATACTGAAGAAATGGATCCCTAGATGTCCAGCATCCAAACTAACAACTCTATTTTCCACCATCCATAAAATTGCTATTCACAATTGGCTTCCTTCCTTAAATGAGTCAGTTGTGACATCTGAACAAGCCTCTATCCTGTTTAAAATTGGGAAATGATTCAAAGTTGATTTAGGGAAAATGATCTTTTATCATGTGGCCAACTTGGCTGAGAAATATTCAACTTTAATCCTTCTTTTTCCCTCTCTTATCTATAATGTATTAACCACCAAAGGCTTTGAGCCTAAGAGAGAAGACACTTTAGGCAAAGCTCCCGAAATTTACACTTAAACAAAGCAATTTTGAAGAGCAAGGAAAGAGTCATCGACTTACCCTGGAAGAAGGAAGCTGAAAGTGAAAATGTTGCCAGAAATGAAACCAACATTCTGGGCAACATTGGTCCAAGACAGTCTACACTGTCTACAAATTGGCTTGTGGAATAATTTGCAAAAATGAACCAACAAATTTCTGAGGTTGACCATGATATAACTTATGAAAATATAAACCTTTGTGTTCTTTATTTTTCTACTGCATTTTATTCTTAAAGGTTTTCTATTGTATCGAAGTATTGTCACGTGTGTCAGGCGACATTATCGCTAACATTCGAAAACAGAATTGACATTCAATTTATTTCATCACTTATTTTTACTTTCAATAGCTTTTGACACCCTACAATTTTCAAAATGGCAGTGATGGTGGTGGAAAATCCGAATGTGACAACAAATACCATTCAGATAACACGCATGTGGTTGCACTCTCAACAAGTTGGTTCAGTGGCGAAAAGAGGTGCATGAAGAATATAGCAATTTATGGGAATGGAAGGCAAATGAATGCTATGGTAGTGGATGAGTCTGATTTCACAATGGGATGCAACAATGTTCATGATTATCAACCTCGGTGTGATAACAACATTCTCGACGCGTCCAAAGCTGTATGGAAGGCATTGGGAGTGCCTAAGAAGCAATGGGGTCAACTTGATATATTCTAGTCTGATGTTGCTGCTGCGTGATTTAAATGCATGTTTGTTTTCCAGATTACAACAACAACAACATACCCAGTGAAATCCCACAACGTGGGGTCTGGGAATGGTAGAGTGTACACAAACATTACCTCTACCTTGGTAGGTAGAGCGGTTGTTTCCACGAGACCCTCGGCTCAAGACAAAGCATAATCACAAGTAACGCAAGAGAAGCGGTCAGACTCAAACAAGAAATTAAAGCTTTATGAACATGCTGATAACAAAATCGAATACACCATGGTAGCGTATTCTAACAAAAGGAAGCAGTAGCTAACGTAGATAAATAAGATAAACGAAGTACCCTAAAAATACGTAGCAGAAGAAATAAAACTACAGGGGACTATAAAACAATACTGCACCTATAAGTGTGATAGGCTAATTGGGCCTACAGTAATAACACTACAATTATCATTTTGTAAGCATAAGTAGGACTACACTCGACTACCTAGTACCCTTCTACCCTAATATGTGTCCTTGACAACCCCCTATCTAAGGTCATGTCCTCAGTAAGTTGCATTTGCGACATACTCTCCCCAATACTTCTTCAGTCTACCTCTACCCCTCCTGAACTCGTCCATAGCCAACCTCTCACACCTCCGCACTGGGGCATCTGTGTCTCTTCTCTGCATATGCCTGAACCATCTCCACCTCGATTCTCGCATCTTATCCTCCACCGAGGCCACTCCCACTCTGTCCCGGATATCATCATTTCTAATCATATCTCTCCTTGTATGCCCACACATCTATCTCAGCATCTTCATCTCCACAACTTTCCTCTTTTGGGTGTGCGAAGTCTTGACTGGCCAACACTCCGTCCCATACAACATAGTCGGTCTAACCACCACCCTATAAAACTTGTTTTTAAGTTTTAGTGGCACATTTTTGTCTCACAAAACTCCAAATGCGAGCCTTCATTTCATCCACCCTGCACCAATACGATGTGTACAATCATCATCAATCTCTCCATTCCTTTGGATAATGGACCCAAAATACTTAAAGCTTCATTTCTATATAATGACCTAAGTACCAAGCCTCACCTCCACGTTTGTCTCAAGGTCGCTCATGTTGCTGAACTTGCACTCCAAATATTCTGTCTTGGTACTACTCAGTCTAAACCCTTTAGATTCCATAGTCTGTCTCCAAACCTCCAGCTTAGCATTCACTCCGCTACGAGCCTCATTAATCAGGACTATGTCGTTTACTAATAATATACACCATGGCACCTCCCCTTGAATTTTTCACGTCAGTCCATCCTTCACCAAGGTAAATAGGAATGGGCTAAGAGTTGATCCCTGGTGCAGCCCCATCATAATTGGAAAGTGCTTCGAGTATCCTCCTACTGTCTGTTCCTTGGTCTTGGCTCCATCATACATATCCTTGATCGTGTACGCCACATGTACACCTCTAACCTTCAAACATCTCCATAGAACCTCCCTAGGGACTTTGTCGTATGCCTTATCAAGGTCGATGAAAACCATATGCAAGTCTCTTCCTCTCCATATACTGCTACACTAACCTCCTAATAAGATGAATGACTTTAGTAGTCGAACGCCCCAACATGAATACAAATTGGTTCTCGGAAATAGACACGTCTCTCCTCACCCTCATCTCCACGACCATTTCCCAAACTTTCAGAGTGTAGCTCAGCAGCTTGATACCCCTATAGTTGTTTCAACTCCAGATATCACATTTGTTTTTGTATAAGGGAATCATTGTACTCCACCTCCATTTTTAGGCATTCTTGTCATCTTAAAAATGACATTAAACAACCCAGTCAGGCACTTCAAACCTGCCCTGCCTACCCTCTTCCAAAATTCAACTAGGATCTCATCAAGCCCGGTCGCTCGTCTCCTGCGCATTATGCGAACAGCACCCGTAACCTCCTAAACCTTAATACTTCTACAATACCCAAAATCTCGGTACCTACCAGAATGCTCCAGATCTCCCAGCACAATGTCTCCATCTCTTTTTTTGCTTAAGAGTTTATGAAAGTAAGACTGCCACCTCTGCCTAATATGCGCTTCGTTCACCAGTACTTTGTCGTCCTCGTCATTGATGCACCTCACATGATCCAAGTCACGGGACCTTCTATACCTTACCTTGGCTAGTCTGTACAACTTCTTATCCCCGTTTTTCTCCTCTAATTCCATATACAAGCGTTCAAAATCTATCATTTTTGCCACCGTAACTTCTAGCTTTGCCTCCTTCCTCGCCATCTTATATAGTTCCATATTCATCCACTTCTCCACCTCATCCTTTCTTTCTACCAATTTCGCATACGCCGCTTTCTTCACTTCCACCTTCTCTTGAACTTTACCATTCCACCACCAGTCCCCTCGATGCCCTCCATGGTTACCCCGCGAGGCCCCTAACACTTTTCTAGCTACCTTTCAAATGCAACTGGCCGTCCTGTCCCACATACCGGTTGCATCCCCACTACTCCCCCAATCCCCTTTGGCCATTAAGCTCTCCCCCATCTCATTTGCACTAGCCATGGTCAAACTCACCCATTTGATTCATAAAATATCATCCACAACCCTCTTCTTCTTCTCCATCTTGATCTCTAAATCCATTACCAAAATCTTATGTCGGGTTCTAAGATCCTCCTTCGGAATAACCTTGCAGTCTTTAAAAAGACCTTTGTTAACCATCCTAAGGAGCAAAAAGTCTATCTGAGTCTTAGCCACCGAACTACGGAAAGTCACCAAGTGTTCCTCTTTCTTCAGTAACATCAAATTGGCTATCACCATCCTACAAGCTCTAGCGAACTCCAAAAGTGAGATGCCTCCCCCGTTCCTTTCCCCAAGTCCAAAGCCTCCATGTACGTCATCATAACACCCGAAAGTGACCCGATATGTCCATTGAAATCCCCTTCTACAAATAACTTCTCATTGAGTGGTATACCTCCCACTACTTTGTCTAAATCCTCCCAAAAGCGTCTTTTTTCCTCCTCGTCCAAGCCCGCATGCAGCGCATAAGCACTAATAATATTCATAGTTAACCCTCCAACTACAAACTTAATCGTCATCATCCTGTCATTGACCTTCCTCACTTCTACCAGCTGATCCCTTAGCTCGCTGTCTACCAAAATGCCTACCTCATTCCTATACTTCGACCTACTCGAGAATCATAACTTATACCCACCTACATCCTTAGCCTTAGGTCCTACCTATTTGGTCTCCTGGACACAGGCTATATTAAGCATTCTCTTCTTAAGAATCTTAACTAACTCTATGAATTTCCCCGTTAAAGTCCCAACATTCCAAGACCCTATTCTTAGCTTAGCATCTCCCTTACCCCACTTACCCCCTAACCCTAGCCCCCGTCCCCGATCGAGAACATGACTCTAGTCTATCATCAGCTACCAAAGTCACTAAAGCAAATATAAAATAATAAACTACTCAAACGTTTGCCCTAAAATAGGAAGGGATCAAAGTGCAAGCAAAAGTTAACAAGAATCTAGAGGCAAGTAAAACCACTACGCCAAGAATGCTATAACTAAAGACTAGAAGCGGCAAAATTTAACAAGGTTAAGGACAAATAATGGATACGGGTAACCGGAGGTACCAACTCTAGTTGAATCGAACCTATTTGCCGGCAAAAATTACTATTCATCGATATTGTTCACCGGCACCAGAAGTACTGTTCACTTGAGTTTTCACCAAAAATGGAGTACATGTGTAGATCTAGGAGAAAAGAACACAAGAACAAGAAAAAGAACAAAAGATTAAAAATAAATGAAATTTTATTAAAAAAAACATTTTTCCGTTGCCGCCGGTGGGTGGTCGGAGCGGTGTTGTTGGAGTCTTACCATCGCCACCGATAAGTTGTCGGAGCGGTATTGATAGGGTCTTACCGTCGGGAATTGGGGGTGAATGGAGTGGGGGTTGGCGATGTTACCGTTGGGGGAGAAGTAAGTTAGAGAGAGGAGAGAGAGAAGTTCTAGAAAATATAGGCTTCTGTAACTAAGCAAAAGCAAGCAAATAAAAAGGCGGCTGCTAAGTGAACTGTTTTCAGTTGTGAATTGTAAGCTGGAAAGTAATCTTGTTTTCTTCCTTTCTTAACCTAATTGGGGCAAAAGAGAAATCTAGTTTAAAAATCAAGTAGAGAGTATTTTGGCTTTCAAGGGAAAAGGTGCAAATATGCTCCTCAACTTTGCAATTTAGTGTAGATATACTTCCGTTATAAAAGTGATAGATATATATATTCCTGCCATTATAAAATGGTGCTAATATATCTCTGTCGTTACACAAATTGTGCAAATATATTCTTTTCGCTGACGGATTTTTTTTTAAAATCATTAATATTATTTTTTAATTAAAAAATATCATGGGGCTTTAAAGAAAAGTCTATCCATTTTTTTAGTAGACATATTTCTCTAAAGCCACATGGTAATTTGTTTTTTGGTGAATCCGGTCTGGTTTGTTTTTAAAATATCTATGTAGCTTTAAACGAACTAAACCCGACCCACCAGAAAAAAATTACCATGTGGCTTTAGAGAAATATGTCTACTCAAAAAATGTGTAGACCTTTTTTTAAATCCTTGTGTCATTTTTTTAATTCAAAAATAAGATAAATGATTTTTAAAAAAATTATGTCAGCAAAAAGTGTATATTTTCACCATTTTGTAATGACAGGGATATATATCCACCACTTTTATAACATGGGATATATCTGCTCTAAATGGCAAAATTGATGATTATATTTACATATTTGCGCTTGAGAGAATGAGAAACAATCCATGGATAAAAATCTAAGAATTTAACTTCGCATAAATAGATCTAGTTCTTGGTCAAGTGTTTTAATAATTCTTGTATTTGGGCCAACTTGTGTGCACTTCGACTATTTCACTGGTACTTATTACCCCAATCAGTATTGGTACCGGGCAGGGGCGGATTTAAGAGGTGCCGAGGTGTTCACCAGAACACCCTTGCAAAAAATTACATTATATATATATATATATATATATATATATATATAATACCTTGAAGAAATGCAAACGGTTAGTTCATGTCGTCCAAGGTGTTCAAAATTGTCTCTAGCATCCTAGGCTCGATTCTCAAGGACAACATTATTTTTTATGTTTAACTTTTGTTATTTTTTTGAATTCCCTAAGTGAATCCTAGATCCGCGTTTCTTAACTTTAAACAGGGTCATTTTTTAAAATTGGTTCATCAGCTCAAGCAATCTTTAAGAAATACTATTTTATTCACAGTTCTGAAATAACAAAGGAACTTAAGATAATAATAGAGGGCAATATAGGTATAAAATTCAAATGAACATACATATAGAGGACATTCTTATATTGTCACAAAATCATCATATTAGTAGCCTACAAAGACAAAAATGAACACCATAGTCAAAGAAGTAACAAATGACAAGGGATTGTTAGAAATTTACCTTTGGTGGAGAGGTGCGTCCACCCATATTTAATGACTTAAACACTAGGATTTCGCATGTTGAAGGTTTTGTCTCTTCATACGTGCATAATCTACTAAATGAGTAGATGACTGTAGGGCCAAGGATCGTCAAATTTCGTTAAGAAATGAAAGAGACATGGGTCCACGAAGTAAGGTGTTTGAGGCATGGAAATATGGTGTAGGACAAATCTACCACATCAGTGGGAAAAGGGAGAATTGTTCTCTTTATAAGTCTCAAAATTGGCTAAGGGTTTGGGACCCCAAGGGGTAACCCATGTGTTTGAAGGAGGGAGGACTTGGGCTTTGGGCTTCTTCTGATATTATCTTTTTGGACCCAAATTGCTTAATATTTACAATTTGGTCCCTGGAGTTTCTAGAAAGATGAAATTGGAAACGACGGAAGGAAGAAAGTTTCTGCCTGTCTTTTGGGATGGTTTTGGAGCGTTAAAACTCCATTAATCTGCACATAACTCCTCCCTAAAAGCTCATTTATGTTGCACATTAAATCAGTCATTTACTTAGCTGATTAACTCCTCACTAATGGCCATTACTTGGCTATTAGCAGCCATTAGTTGGCAGTTGAGAAGTCCATCTCCTTATACTATATATTGAAGCCTTTGGCTCAATTGTTGAGACGAGGCAAAAAGACACAAATAATAGAGAGAACGAAAATAAGAGAAACTCAGTCCAAAAACGTGAGCAGAAACAGTGGACAAACAGAAAACTCTTCCTTCTTTTTCCATTCTTCAGCAACTCATTTCGTATTTGTTTTCTTCGTCAGAATCAACCTATTTGCTTTGTAGTGTTGATGAGTTGCTATTTTATCTTGGGAGATATTGTCCGTTAACATAAAAGCATATATACGGGGCAATCTTGTCTTAAAGATAGAGAGTCATCTCTCGACTTAGCCACAGTTGTAACAATCCAGATTTAGTGTTTCTTGATTTCAGGCTATCAAGATTCAAGACTCAACCAGCTTGCGGCAATTATAATATTGGCTTGTTTGTTTATTCTTTCGAACACTTGTAATAATTATTTACTTCTTGTACTACAATTTACTTATCCAACAATTTTAAGACAAGATTATATTAGTGTTTGAAAGATGTCGGTCAATAGTTATGTGACTAAATCTGGCTATGACTGTGGTTTTCTAGTAGAAGACAGTTTTGATTATGCTGTTGAAGGTCAAGGTGTTCATGGTGTCACCGCTTCCGACAGTGGTGGGAACAAGTGCCCATGAGATGCTGAGGATGTCAACTTGGACAAGAGGAGAAAGCTGAAGATGTGGTTCTATCTTGTAGCAGAAGGCCTATATATGTCCCAGACAAAGGATCCGAATTATGGTAAGGAGGAATGGACACTCAGTCCAACGAATTTACTGAAGTGGGCCAGAATCCGAAATTGGGATAAGTATTTTTTCTTCCTTGTCAAGAATAAAATTAAATGATGTCTGATTAAAAAAGGCTTAAAGTAAGGAGGAATATGAAAATATTTTTCCGAAATAAATTATATTCCTTACGCTTTAAAATAAGAAGTTTAATCTCACTTTCCATCTCCGTTTAAAGATTAGACTTTGTAAATGACTTAAAAGTGTAATTATTAAAAGTGTGTAAAGTATGTTCGCACATACGATGTAGAAAGATCCACTGACTGTGCGAAAACTGTTACCACTCTTGAGCAAGCGCCAAGTATTGTGTGGGCACCAATCTCAAGGGAAGAAGACTAAAAGATAATGGATTATCTTAAGACGTTGACCCTGTCACACTATTTGACAGAAGATCCTTCATTAGATAGAATGATATTGGACTCTCAGTCGAACAAAGCCTACGGGTGACTGGAGTGGGCCAGAATTCATTTGATAGGATGATATTGGGCACTCAGTCGTACAAAGCCTATGGGCGACTGGAGTGGGCCAGAATTTCCAGAGTCTTAAATGATCTGAAGGCCAAAAGAAAGGCAGAAACGTAATGGACACCTAGTGAGGTAGGCTAGAGTTACCAGGTCTTAAAAGATCTGAAGGCCAAAAGAAAGGCAGAAGAGTGATGGACACCTAGTGAGGTGGGCCAGAGTTTCCGAGTCTTAAATGATCTGAAGGCCAAAAGAAAGGCAAAAAAGAAATTGGACACTCAGTCTTCCACAGCAACTGGAGTGGGCCAGAGTATCCAGATCACATATGATCCGGTTATACCCTAACCACGGGCAAGAGGTTGTTCATGTGAATCAATGCCACCTCTAAAGTAGAAGGGGTTGGAGATGTTGTCCTCAATAGGACTTCAGGGAATGGGATCACTCTAAAAGAAGGTGATACATGTCCCAAACTTGGTTACAGGGACGTTGTTGGTCAAGAGACTAGTCCAACAGGTCTGTAATAACTAAGAATGGTACAGTATGTCTGTAGCTAAATGAATGATATATTTGTAATCTGTGCATCTGTGCCATCATAGATTAAGACACGTTAAATAGAAAGTCATTCAAAAGCTAACGAAGTTGAGATTGTTGCCTTCTATCGACATAAACCCTCAAAATGAATGTGAGGTAGGCGAAGAGGCAAAATCATCTTTCCATTCCGTCAAAGGAATAGCGAAAGAAGCACACTCATCTAGAACTTAGTCACACCTACATGGGTGATTTGAAGTTTGTACAAAATATAGGGGGAGACAAGTACATTGTGACCTTCATTGACGATGGTATAATGTATTGCATCCTTTATTTGTTGAAAATGAAAGATGAAGTTGTTGAAGCGGATAAGCGCTACAAAGCAGAAGTTGAAAATCAACTAAGCCAACGGATTGAGGAATTCGTAGTGATAGATAGGGAGAATGTGAAGCATCGTTCATCAAATGACTGCTCATTTCTCACCTCAGTCTAACGGTGTTAGCCAAGCGCAAAACCGTATGTCCAAAATATGTGGGGTAAGGCGATCCTTACCGGTAATGTGGTTCTCAACAGAACTACGCATAAAGATAAGGATAACCCTCCGTGTGAAACATGGAAAGGATCCCACCTACAAATGTTATGTTGCGGGATGGCTTGGTAGAGGTTGGAATACCGAAATAGGTCAAGTTGGACATAAGACTGTAAATTGCATATTCGTTGGATCTGCAAATAACAGTAGTGCTTATCGCCTCTTGGTCTCAAAGAATGCTGAATTCTTTGAAGATAACTTTTCTTGAGAAAGAAAAAGAAGTAATTGCTCGAGGTTAACAAGAACCCGCGAGTGCCTGATTGTCCGAAACCAGACGTTCCAGAGCTACAGGACTCAGAAGTTGCTGACTATCCGGAACTTAATATTCCAGATCTACAGAACTCAGGGATTCTAGATATTGAACCGAGAGGGAGCAAAGAAGGGACAAAGACTTGTTCCAGGCCTTCTATCTTGTATGGTTGAGAACGAACCATGGACAATTAATAAAGAATTGTCATCTCCAGAAGCGTTGCTTTGGAAAGAAGCTACAGAAAGAGAAATATATTCCATCATATAGAACCATACTCGTGTAATGGTTGACCTTCCTTCGGGAAAAGAACCTTTGGGTTGTAAAAGTGGATACTCAAATCGAGTACAAAGTAGATGGATCTACTGACGAGTATAAGGCCTCGGCTACTTGTACATATGCTCCCCTGTGAATAGCTTAACATCCATGGTCATTGCAGTCTTGCGTGGCATGGATGTTGAAACAACCTTCCTAATCGGAGAGTTGGAAGGGGAGGATCAGAGTTGGTTTGTTGGAATGTTAGGCTTCTTCCTGAACTTTTATTTTGGTCCCTGAAATGTTTACATTTTGGTCCTGGAAGTTTCAGATAAAACAGAAATAATGAATCTGACAACAAAAACATTGACTCTGAAGTTAGAAAACTAACAGTCTGAAAGTGGAAGTCATATTGAAACAAAAGTCTCGTTATGAAAGATATGGATATCACAGATGACATCTTAGGAATTGTGATTTCTAAGACATCTAACGGACTGGTCTAATTACAAACTCATTTGTGAGGTAGTTGACAGTCTCGTTGAAGCCACCAATAGATATGAATCATATAACTGATTGGAATCATGGTGCACCCATATACAAGGAGCGATACGCGCAGGTCACATGTAGTTCAATGTATGTTACATACTACAACTGACCTGGTATCAGTCTGCAAAGTAGATCAGTTGAACTAAGGTTCACTCGTGGTTTTAAAAATGATCAATAGAAGGCGTTAAGTTGGATATGACGATATCTGAAATATTCGCTTATCTACGGATTATGGTATTCTGGATACCTTGTAACAGATCACATATTTAAGTGCGAGGACATGCCGTCTCAAATGAATGCACTTAAGAATTCAAGTGTGTCCACGACCACAACGGACAGAACAATAAGAATGAAAATAAATAAGGGGAGTTATTGTGTTGGTATCATTGGCTTGGCTTACAATAAATACTAACGGTTCAAGACATCACGTTCACTGCACAATAACTAAGTCCGGTGGTATTCAACTAGGGAAGGTTCAAAGAAGAAGCTACCTCTCCTGATGCAATATCTTTTCGTTGAAAGATTGTTGAAAGTAGGCACCTTGTGTGTGCACCAAAATCTCTTTCAAGAGGGGAATGTTGAAAATTTACCTTTGGTGGGGAGGTACGTCCATCCATATTTAATGAACACTAGGGTTCCGCATGTTGGAGGCGTTGTCTCTTCACACGTGCATAATTTACTAAATTAGTAGATGACCGTAGGGCCAAGGATTGTCAAATTTCTTTAAGAAATGAAAGAGATATTGGTCCATAAAGTAAGGTGTTTGAGGCATGGAAATATGGTGTTGGACAAATCTACCACATCGGTGGGAAAAAGAAAAATTGTTCTCTTTATAAGTCTCAAAATTGGCTAAGGGTTTGGGACCACAATGGGTAACCCATGTGTTTGAAGGAGGGAGGACCTAGATGTGCTTGGGTTCGAGGCTAAGTCCACACGATTCGAGGTTAAGTCCACACGCGTGTCGCCGTCGCTCGCCCATCCCGTCCGGTCCGGGCTCGTATCGTGGGGCTTGGGCTTTGGGTTTTGGGCCTCTTCTGATATTATCTTTTTGGACCCAAATTGCTTAATATTTACAGTTTGGTCCATGGAGTTTCTGGAAAGATGAAATTGGGAACGACGGAAGGTAGAAAGTTTCTGCCTGTCTTTTGGGTTGGTTTTGGAGCATTAAAACTCCATTAATCTGTACATAACTCCTCTCTAAAAGCTCTTTTATGTTGCACATTAAATCAGTCATTTACTTGGCTGATTAACTCCTCACTAATGGCTATTACTTGGCTATTAACAACCATTAGTTGGCAGTTGAGAAGTCCATCTCCTTGTACTATTTATTGAAGCCTTTGGCTCAATTGTTGAGACGAGACAAAAAGACACAAACAATAGAGGGAACGAAAATAAGAGAAACTCAGTCCAAAAACGCGAGCAGAAACAGTGGACAAACAGAAAACTCTTCCTTCCTTTTTCATTATTCAGCAAGTCGTTTCGTATTTGTTTTCTTCGTCAGAATCAACCTATTTGTTTTGTTGTGTTGATTAGTTGTTGTTTTATCTTGGGAGACTAATGTCAGTTAACGTAAAAGCATATATACGGGGCAATCTTGTCTTAAAGACAGAGAGTCATCTCTCGACTCAGCCACAGTTGTAACAATCTAGATTTAGTGTTTCTTGATTTCAGGTTTTCAAGACTCAACCAGCTTGCGGCAATTATAATATTGGCTTATTTGTTTATCCTTTCGAACACTTGTAATATTCATTTACTTCTCATACTGTAATTTACTTATCCAACAGGGCCGGTAGGTAATACAATTGGCAATGAATAAAGGCCAAAAATATTAGGGAAGAGAGACATTAATTTCAACGAGCTCTTCCGATGAAGGTATCCAAGCTTATCTCACTTGCATCAGTAGCCTGCAACTCAACCTGGACACCATCTAATTCTCTCCTGAATCTGTCTTTGGAGCTCGCATACAGCATCTTGCTTCTTACTCTTGCTGTTTCTGGTGCCCTACATCCCAATACGATGTAAAATGTAGATTTAGCTCCATGCAAAATTAGAGCTTAAGTTCCATGTACTGATGGAGGTCACTTATCAAGGTAATATGTAAGTCAATCTTCATTGACGGTTTGGATGGACTGGAAAGGGAAATGACTAGCTTTCTTTCTTCATTGAACCCTCAAATACATTCAAAGATATCGAAATGATCTTCCAGTTTGGGGGAGAATTTGCAAACTATATTGCTCGGGCTCCACACTGATGTGGCGCAACAATATAATGTAGGCAGTCACTCAATATTGGTTGGTCTTAATGATAAATCAGATGAATGAAAGTGAAAGAAATTGTGTCTTATTTGAGAGTTGAAAAGGGGTGTAACTAACCTGAAATTACATGTTAAAACTACACTGATTATTGTAAAAATAATCTTTATGCTGTAGGTATGTATAACTATGCAATGCGCTTATAAAACTAAATGACTTAACCTAAAAAATGTGAGAACTAAACCAGGGGCCAGAAGAACATACATGTGGATATACAGAGATCAGCATGATGAAATCATTAACAGAAAATTAGATGGAAATAAGGATAAAAATGTGTTACCAAGCAACAAAAAGATCTTGCTTTTCTGGACATTCTCATTTGTAGTGAAATCATAATCAAAACTGCATAGCGGCACTAATCGGCAGGTAAATTGTTGGCAAAATCTTCATGAGTCTCATCATGTCTCCCAACTTTCTCAACCACAACTTGGTACATTGAATCATCAATCTTGAACACTATATATCTGTGATCCCTTTTCGCTTTCAACTCCGAAAATTTCAGCTTGCATTCATCACTCACTGCTATCCCTGACGACGAATTCGCCTATGCAAACAGCACAAAAGAGAAAAGTATATATATATATATATAGCCCTATAATGTATGAACACGTTTGCCTCCCTATTTGCGTACAATACGCACCGGAAATGCACCTTTCACTCGAGGGTTTGATCTAGTGGTCAATGAAGAGAAATAAGAATCATGAGGTTTCAAGTTCAAATTCAAAAAGAGACAAAAAAAAATACTAGGTAAATTCTTCCTATCCACCTAAGCCTCTATGGTGGGCAGAACTAATAAAAGAGAAGGGGTTCGATTGAATTCCTTTTATCGAAATATTATACTTCACAAATAGGATGAAAATAATTAATTTTTAATAATATATAAATTGTTGAATTTTCCTAACATAGAGAATTCGGATATAGCTATAAAGGGGGTTCAAAAAATAGACACCATTTGGAATTCCTACTATGACATTTTAGCATTTTTTGAATCCCCTTATACAAAATCATGTTCCTCAACTGGTTAATCTTATACTTGTGCTTGTGAAAGACAGCATGTACCAGATGGAATAATCAAGGTACGTGCAAGTTGTTCGGACATCACCATCATTTAAACAAAAAAAATTCTAAATGTACCATACATAACTAATTAAATAAAAGAAGAAAAAAAAAAAATATATATATATATCATAAATCTATGCATTAAAAGAACTTTGCATAACATACCATTTGGGTAAGTGGCGAGCGATGAAGCTTCTAAAATGATAGAAACAAAAGCAAACTTAGCAAAAGAAAGAGAAGAAAACAGAAAGAGGAGAGAGAGAGAGATCCTTGATTTTAGATAGTTGAATAATGTATTGAAGTTTTGCCAAGTGCCTACGAAATGCTCAAAGGGCCGAGAGCTTTTTAAGGGAGTTCTTTTTTGCTGCAAAAAAAGTAAAAAGAGCCTGGTGTACTAAGCTCCCACTATGCGCGGAGTTCGGGGAAGGGCCGGACCACAAGTGTCTATTGTACGCAGTCTTACCTTGCATTTCTGCAAGAGGTTGTTTCCACGGCTTAAACCCGTGACCTCCTGATCACATGACAACAACTTTATCAGTTACTCCAAGGCTCAAGTTTAATATTAATTCAATGAATCATATTGCTCCGCTAATAATGTTAGTTTAATGCTAACTGTTATAAGGGTCATTTGTTTAATAGGATGTATAAGAATAATGTTGAATAAGGTTATTAGTAATGTTGATATGGTAATGCAGGGATTATTTCTTATCTACTATTTGGTTTGGTGTATTAGAAATAACATGCATTGTATAATTTCTAAACAAAATCATTGTTTACAAAAAATGCTCTCCATATTATACTATATGAGGGACTTCAGGTACAATTATGTCTTTAACCATGCATATGCATGTATTAAAAATTCTCGCATTACCAATACGATGGTTTGCTATGTAATAATAATGCATAGGATATTACCAAATAGTATATATAACTAATGTTTGTATTAGTTATACAAGTATTGAAAATGATACCAAACAACGTATTAGTAATATATAGATTATTTTCTCTATTGCATCCTACAATACGACCCCTTAGAGTTTTAACTAAAATTGTCCCTTTATGGGAGTAGAGTTTTTAACTAATATTGTCAAGTTTACCAAAAAAATAATATTGTCAAATAACTTTTTAATTCGTGTAACTAATTAACTTTCTTAGGAGGTGTGTCTCACCCCCCAAAAAATCACTTATCTTGGATTGGAGGGTGTATTAATGATTTTGCATCATTAGTTTCCGTGCTTGTTAAGGCCATCTCTTTTCCACCACTTTTCCAGTATAATTTAATTTAAATGACTCACTATCAGTGGTAGAGGCAGAATTTTTATTAAGGGGTCAAAAATATAAAGAAGTATGAAAAAAATAATCTCTTGATTATTTTCATTAATGAATGAGTATATATACAATTTACAATTTTCATAATATGAAAAATCATATTTCTATTCTACTCCCAAAACCCTATTCTATTTGTACAAGAATACTACAATTATGATAAGTGTACAATGCTTAATTAAACACAATTACCAAACATGGGTATACACGGTTGGTAGACCGTGTATATCAGTTTCCAACTTGGCTTGTGATTCTGTGATATACACGGTATACACATTGCAGTGTATATACCGTGTATATCACGGGTATATTTATCACACCCCCGCAGTCATAGCGGACGGTCTTCGTACGCTCAGACTGTCCCTAAAATCTTCAAATAGAACCGAGGGAAGACCCTTAGTAAAGATGTCTGCAATTTGATACCTAGAAGGGACATGGCAGACGCGTACTTGTCCACGAGCTATCTTTTCGCGAACAAAGTGGATATCCATCTCGATGTGTTTAGTGCACTGTTGTTTTACCAGATTACCAGAAAGATACACTGCACTAATATTATCACAATAAACCAAGGTAGCTTTATGGATGGGACAATGAAGTTCTAAGAGAAGATTATGTCACCAACATGATTCAGATACCACATTAGCTACCGCTCAATATTCGGCCTCTACACTAGAGCGTGATAATGTAGATTGTCGCTTTGCAGACCATGAGATCAAGTTATTACGAAGAAACATACAATAATCAGACGTGGAGCGTCTGGTATTCGGACAACCACCCGATTCACATTTGTATATGAGACAAGCATAGAGGTCGATAATGGTATAGATACAAGTCATAGTAAAGTGTGCCCTGGATGTATCGTATAATGCATTTGAGCTCATTTGTGTGGTCAATCATAGGATCATGCATAAGCAAACACACCTGATGTACGACATATGTAATATCCGGTCTCGTGAAAGTAAGTTACTAAAGAACTTATACAAGACTGTGATAGTGGGTAGGATCCTCGTAAGGTGAGCCAGCCGCAGCACTCAGCTTGGATTTCGTATTAACTGGAATGGAAGTAGACTTACACGAGGACATACCAGCCAGCTCAATTATCTCAGCGGCATACTTCTGTTGTGATAAGAATAACCCACCTGCATGACGAGTGACATCAATCCCCAAGAAATAACTCAAGGGCCCCAAATCTTTCATAGCAAACTCAGAACTGAGTAGTGTCATGATAGACTTGTATAAATCATCAGAAGAAGTGGTCAAGATAATGTCATCCACATATAAGAGAATATAAGCCGGGGAAGTACCACGATGATATATGAATAGAGAATTATCAGACATGCTGTGAGAAAACCCAATAGTAGATACAAAGTCTGCAAATCGGTTATACCAAGCCCGTGGGCCTGCTTGAGCCCATACAAGAACTTCTTCAATAAACAGACATAATTAGGATATTTGGGGTATCGAAAACCCAAGGGCTGATGCATGTAGACTATATTCTTAATATCACCATGTAAGAAATCATTCTTCACATTGAGCTGATGAATGGGCCATGAGTTGGAAAGAACCAGACTGAGAACAGTGCGAATGGTAGCCGGTTTGACCATCGGGATAAATGTCTCACTACAATCCACGCCAACCTGTTAAGTTTTACCATCACCTACAAGACGAGTCTTATGTCTCGCAAAAGAACCATCAGAATTATCTTTATGAGTCAAAATCCACATCAACCGAATAATATTAACACCAGAAGGACGAGGTACCAAGTCCCACATCTTATTATCAATAAGAGCATTGTATTCGTCATTCATAGCCAATTTTCAATTCGGGTCATTTAGGGCAGACACTGGTTACGGGGTAGTGGGATTTAAGAACATTAGAATTTAGATTAAAATGTCTTTTTGGTTTAAAAAACCCCCGTTGACTACGAGTAACAGGTCTGTGACTCGAAAAAGAATTGAGTGGATTTTGGGAAAAGTGCGGAGGGGTGACGGACTGGCCAGCAGGCAGTGGGCATGCTGGCCCAACACGAGAAACTGGACACGGTAGGGAAGCAAAAAATGGGGTTGAAGCCTATTCGTAAGTGGGTTGGACCAACGGCCCAGTAGCTGGAGCTGGGACGGGATGGGTAGTGGCAATTTGTGGGTCAGCAGGCAGTGGGCTTGCTGGCGGTTCGGGGTCACTGGATCGGCCCATTAAGTGGTGGATAATGTGCGGTGAGACATCGTCATACAAAAAATTATACGAACTAGGCACGGGACTACTCACTTTAGCAAAACAAAAATTGGGTTTCATAAAAAATAACGTGACGACTAATGATGATTTTTTAGACGATAAATCAAAATATTTGTAACCACGATGATTAGAGGGATAACCCAAAAACACACAAGCGGTAGAACGGGCTTGAAGTTTGTTACTTATAGTTGACGGAAATAGTAGATAGCATAAACACCCAAAGACCCTAAGATAGAAATACGAAGGATTCTTATTATAAAGGATTTTAAGAGGAGATGCATATGCCAACCCTTTGGTAGGAAGTATGTAAAGGAGATAAGTAGTCATTTGTAGAGCATGATGCCAAAAGGAAGGCGGGTACGGAACCATAGACCAATAAAGTTCGGACAATATTATTAATAGTGCGAATTTTTCGTTCGGCTTTCCCATTTTGTGAGGACGTACGAGGACAAGAGAAATGAAAAACTAGGCCATTAGAATCACAAAATTCTCGAAACAACCTATTATCATATTCTTTGCCATTATCACATTGAATATTTTTGATTTTCCGTTTGAATTGGGTACGGATGAATGCTCTAAATTTTAAGAATGTGGAAAAAACTTGAGATTTTTTCGCTAACGGAAAGGTCCATAAAAATTAGAATAATCATCCAAAAATAGAACATAATAATGATGGCCTACAGAACTGAGAACGGGAGAAGTCCATAAATCGCTATGAATAATATCAAAAGGCATCAAAGTACGAGAAGTAGAGGCTACAAATGGTAATCTAACATGTTTTCCTAAAGGACAAGAATGACAAATTGGAGTACTACGCGTACCCTTACAAGAAATAAAATGGTTTTTTATGCAAAGAAGAAACAATAGACGACCCAGGGTGACCCAAACGTGCATGCCACAAGGAAGGAGCTAGAGCTGCAAATGTTGATGGCATGGCTTGACTCGAGAAACTGGAGGCGGGCATGATTGGATAAAGATCTCCCCTACTATTGCATCTCATGAGAGGTATCCCCATTTTGAAATCCTTCACAGAAAATCCAAAATGATCAAAATTAACAGAAACCCAATTATCAGTGGTGAATTTACATACAGACACCAAATTTTTAATTAAGTTAGGGGCATGAAGGGTATTTTTCAAGACAAAATGTGGATGTGGAAAGAAAAAGTTGTATTACTGTAACCACGAATTGGAATTGTATTGCCATTACCAACAAGAATGCCACGATTTTTGCTCAAATTGGAATAAGACGAGAGAGTACCTTGGTCGAACGTCATGTGAGAAGTGGCTCCGGTGTCCATGTACCAATTTACGTCCTGAGAATTTAATCCAAGTGTATGCATGGGGGCCTTAATATCGATCAATTGTTGGGGTCGGAGTCGGGCCCGCAGCAGTGAAGGCCTACAGGGGCCGAGGCCCAAGCATACCGCCCTGCTGACTTTATCCATATCGTTGTTGGGTGTTACCTGACGGACCAGAAAAATTGGACATGTTACTGGGTGTTACCTGACGGACCAGAAAAATTGATGTTGAATTCACTTTGACGCTAAAGGTCTTGGATACCATTAAACAAGAAAATGAGTCAGGATTTGATTTTCCTTCGTCGTCATCTCCATGAAGGATTTAACACTGAATACTTAAGTGTTTGGAAGTTTCAGTTTTGGAAATTCAACACGTTTAGAGCTCCCAACTATATCATGATTGATCCTTGTTCAATTTTTGTAGACACAACAAAAGGCCTATCTTTGAGTTTTTGGCACCGGGCTCTTCTTGTTATGAACATAAGCACTAGCATGGTTCACCTTTATATCTAAATGGTTATTTTTTTTCATCCCTAACCAACATTGTAATCTTCTCTTTCAGGATAAAGCATTTATTCATAGGGGTGTGCATAAAACCCATTGAACCGAAAAAATCAAACCGAACCGACGGTTCGGTTCGGTTCGGTTTTTATTCGGTTTAAAAAACCGTTTCTTTAAAAAACCTAACCGAATCAGGATTAAATAATTCGGTTCGGTTCTTTAAAAAATTTTATGACCAAACCGAAAATCGGGGGCAAATTTATAATTAATCTTATTTTTTATTTTAGGCTACTGCTATCTCTTGAATCATAGCCATTGAAGCAATCTATGAAGCTTTTATGGAAGTCGAAGATAGCATGAACTTAATTAACATATCACATTTTTTATATAACTTCAATTCAATAATTAAGAAAAAATGTGAAAAAGGCTGAAGAAGCACCATTGGTCATTAAATCGAAGTATATTCCTTGGAGGTTAGGATTGAGACTAAGATCCCTAGTCTCGCTACGCCCTTGCTTCTTAGCGCTCTTCTATCTTATCGGAGATGAGTCCCTTCAAGGAATCAAACGTAAAATCTGACAAGCGTTTTCCCGATCGAGGAGTTTACTTTACGCCACTCGAAGACCCACCAGGTCGACCAGGAAAAAGCTAAGTATTGGCATAAAATGCAGGGAAAGAAAGTAGTTGTAAATTGGTGTAACTTTAAATGGTCATAACTCAGCGCTCGGATGTCCGTTTTACCAGATTTTTTTTTATTTTGCGTATTTTTTTGAGACGCGACCAGTGCGCTGGCAATTTTTACGAAAACGTCCATTTTCCCAATCAATTTGTATTTTTCTCCAAATCTGTTTCTAATTTTCCCTTTTCTTTAGTAAACATCTCACTATATACAATAGATTTCAACATCAAAATTTCGTGATAATGTAGCCGTGAATGTCAATTTCAGTGTTGGAAATTCAATTTAAAAAAAAACCCGACCCGTTTATTTTATTTCAGTTTTGGACTTTTATTTTGTGGGGATGTAAACTTTAATTTGGAGTTTTTACATATTTTATGAATATATGTGATGCAGACTTTATGTTTTTTGGACTTGAAATTATTATTTTTGGACTTTATATTTTAATTGAAAAAACCGATATAAACCGATACGTTCGGCGATATAAACCGATATACGGTTTTTAAAAAAAGTTTGATTCGATTTTAAAAAAATGAATTTTATTCGGTTCATACTTTTTTGATACAAAACCGAACTGAACCGATATACGCCCACCCCTAATTTTTCTGTTGGATGACTAATGATGCGATGAAATTTACAATACTTGGGATCGTTGACTTTTTTGGCTTGATCAGGTCGCTTTGATGGATAAAGTTCAATGATCTTCTTGGTCAGCAACTCGTAAAGAATTGAAGGGACATCAGAGTTAGGAAAATGGTACACTTTTACTTCTATCTCCTTCATTGTCGGATGACTCTTCTGAAGGATGTTGACTTGCAACTTTTTCCTTCATTCTTTGTTTAGCGGAGACTTTTATAGATGTTTCTCCTACCGCTATGATTTCTTTAGTTTGGTGCCTTGATGGTCGCTTGAATTCTTTCTCTTCCTTCCTAGGATCGAAAACATGTGAAGTCTTTCCATGAGTCGCAATGCTCAACTACATGTTGTGTGCTCGTGTATTCAATTCTTCAAAAGTCTGTGGTTTAAGTCCATGGAGAATGTATGCAAGGCCCCAATGCATTCTTGAATACATCTTTCAACAGCAGACATTCCTTTCAGTCCAAACTCAATGCTCGTCAGCGGTCGATGTAGTCAATCACTGGTCCATCCTTTCATTGCTTGGTGGCTATCAACTTTATCATCTTATTGTTCGATGTGTGATTTAATAGCGATTGAGGTCTCCTTTTCGAATTGCTCCCAACTATCAATTATTTCTCGCTCGAGATCAGTATACCAATCAAAATCATTTTCCTTCAAAGAGCACACAAACATCTTAACCAGAAGATCATCATGTGTACAAGCGTTACTGCAAATCTCCATGAAATGTGCTATATGTTGCCTCAGATTTCCTTTGACGTCAAATTATTGCAACTTTGGTGGTTGATAGCCAATTTGAATGGGTAGAAATTCAATCCATTTGGTATAAGGTTTGGAGTAATATATCGAGCTTTGTGATGGTCCGCCATATTGAGCTCTGATGGTGTTTATTATCATATCTTGTAGTTGTTGGACAAACAACATGTCCACTGAAGCAGATTGATTTGTATTTTAAGTGTTTGGCAATTTAGAGGAAGATTCAACATTTTTTCTCGTGGTGTTGGGTTGTGACTTGAATCTCTAGGTCTGTAGAGTTCCAACTTATTCATCAGTTGAGCTATTTGATGATCTTTGTCCTTCACAGATTTCTTCAAGACTTCAATTGTTTTCATCATCGCGATGAGTTCTCCAGACGATTAAAATGAGGCGTTGCCTTCAGATCTTGCAATCGCCATTGTTGGTTTGTTCTTGATTAGTTTCTCCAAGGAAATGAAGCATTTCAATCCATCCAAACCACCATCATTGAACATGATACGAGTCATCGGGCCAACAACAACAATAGCGTTTGTGGATGAAACACCATAGTTTTTCTCCAAGGCCATCAAAATAGTAGGTTTTAGTATTTTTCATATTTGATTTGGGAGATAAATAGACGAAGGGCATAGTTGGTCTCATTGGACGTGCCAAAAAATTGTTCGCAACAAATTTTGTTAGCAGAAAATAAATAGCTACAAGCATAAAAAAATGTGTGAAAAAATTATTTTATCGATTATTTTGTGAGTACAACTCTAGATGTATCCCTTGATTCTAATCTTTGTAGTTCGCCTTGATTCGAGTGCCAATGTAGTGTCTTTCTCGAATGATGGATGAAGTTATGTCGATGTGTTGAATCTTGAAAGAATTTTGAGCAGCACTTTGGATTGTTCTTGAGGGAAGACGTCTCTCGAACTCTCCTTCTTATTGAAGACCTTTGGAGAAGACTTATGTAGATGTCGTTTCTCTCTTCTGCCTCTATTGAAGACCTATGACAATTTCTCAATGTCTTCGGAAGGTGATGTGTGATCTCTGTATATAGGTGTGAGCTAGAGCTTGGGGTATTTTGGTCTCCAAGTAATTCTAGCAGACCTTGGGCTAGAAAAATGTGGGTCGGGCTCATCTTGTAGAGGCCTAATTGATGGACTAAATTTCATTCAAGTCATGTAATTTTGACTTAAATAATTAGTCTGACTTTATTAATCAAAATTTGACATGATCAACATATTAATAACTTAGAATTTAATCTAATTTTTTTATGAATAAATTCAATTAAAATTTCGATGTCTACGGACTAAGTGAAATAGTTTCCAACAGATGCCTACATTATTTAGCATATAAAAAATATAGTGGGACTAATATGAAAAAAGGAAAGTCACATGTTTAATTAAGAATTTAGTTAAAGGTTATATAATTGTGTCGTTAATAAAGGGATAGTTTTAAGCATAAAAATAATATTAGGGATAATTTGATCCAAAAAGTGGAAACCTGACATTTTTGAGTTATTTCTACTACATTAAGAGCATTATTGATCCAAATAAGTGAAAGAAAAGGTAAATTTGATCCAATAAATAAGAGGAGGGCATTTTTTAACCTTTCTCATAGGTAGGGCATTTTTTACCCTTTTCCGTTTTTGAGAATATAACTTATTAATTTGATCTTTATTAGGAACTCTGTTTCTCATCCTCTGAAAGCCAAAGTCTATTTGATTTTAAACAAGTTTTTTCTTTTGCCACAATGTTAACAAAAGAAAATAGCAGGATTACTTTCCAGCTTACAATTCACAACTGAAAACAGTTCATTCGGCAGCTGGCCTTTTATTTGCTTGATTTTGCTTAGTTACGTAAGCTTTATTCACATTTAGATGTTGTTCATTAATGAAGGGAGCCTTGGAGTAACTGGTAAAATTGCTGTCATGTGACCAGGAGGTCATAGGTTCAAGCCGTGGAAAAAGTCTCTTGAAGAAATGTGAGGTAAGGCTGTGTACAATAGACTCTTGTGGTCTGGCCCTTCCCCGGACCCCGCTATGCGCGGGAGCTTAGTGCACCGGGTTGCCTTTTTTGTTTTTAGATGTTGTTCATTAATCTGGAAAAAAGAACATGTATTTAAAATCAAGCCCCAACAGCATCAGACCATAATATATCAAGTTGTCCCCATTGCTTCTTAGGCACTCCTAATGCCTTACAAACAGCTATAGACGCGTTGACAACGTTGTTATCAGACGGTGGTTGATAATCATAAACCTCGTCGCATCACACTCGTCCACGACCATAGCATTCGTTTGCCTTCCGTTCCCATAAATTGTGATATTCTTCATACACCTCTTTTCGCCACTGAACCAACCTGTTGAGAGTGCAACCACAGGCGTGGTATTCGAATGGTATTTGTTGTCACACTCGGATTTTCCACCACCATCACCGCCTTTTTGGAAACTGTTTATAGTTAGAACAGCTTTCATCTTGCCAGTAACTGGAAGCGAGCATTTGTAAGTGGTGTATGACTTTCCAGGCTTGCAACATTCTGATTGATAGATACCCTATTTTGCCCTGGTGGCGGTTTTATGCCTTCAATCTTCGCACTAGGGTTGCATGACGAGTGTAATGCCATGGCACATGAAATTAGTGTAGTCACAACAATTATAGTGAGAATGAGAATGGAAAATTTTGGACTAATAGCCTTCTTCATTTTCTTCTAAATTTTCTATCTTTTCTTCTGTTTTACTTGTGTTTGTGAGGGGTTAATCAAGAAAGGGTGACAAAGAGAACTATTTATAGCGTAAAAATGTTTTATACAAGTGTTTACCAGTTGTGTATGGGTTAATTATGATTGTTATTTCGTGTTTACTGAAGATGCTTGGTTTTTATCCAACAAGGTAACGGCAAAGTTGAATCTTTGTTGGGGATTCTCTGTTTATTTCAATTATAAATCCTGGAAACAGAATCGAATTTAAAATTTGAAGTTTATGGATCGTTACAATAACTTCGCGTTAATATATGTTAATGACTAGGTTTACATTTAATGAATATTTTAATACATATACAGAGTTTGAGCAAAAGTTATTGGGTTACCGTGAACCTACACGAAATATACTTGATCCGCCCCTGCCTGGAAGGTGGTTAACTCAACCCCTCTTTCTTCTCATTTATTTATGTGATAGTGGTTGATTTTGAATAGGGACTTCAATATTTTACTTTGACTTATATGACAGTAGCATAAAAGCATTAAATTGATAGTATGTAACCATGCAAGAGCTGATATAACCAAGTAAAAAAGAACTATACGATTGTTGTCTTTTTGTCTGGAGAAAATTCCTGCGTATAGGAATCTTTGTACAGCAGCACAAGACAAGTTATAATCTTTGATGAAAATGATGGAGACATCATATTTTTAGCATACAACAAACTAATTAGAGGATATTGGAACTTAAAATCAACCTCTGAGTTCCAGTATCCGGTACTTGTATTGGGGTCTGACTAAATTCGAATTGTAGCGGGGAAGTCCATTGGGAGTAAAGAGCTTCCTAACAAAAGCGATTCTATACTCAAAGCTCAAACCTTAGGACTCTATATCCAAAGCTCAAATTCGAGACCTCTGATTGAAGATAAGTACTACTCCCTCCATCCCAAAAAGATTGACATTTTTCGATTTTCGAGAGTCAAACGAGTTGTTCTTTGATCGTAACTTTTTAAATTTTAAATTATTAATTATGGTGACTTATAATATTTTTTACGTAATTTACAAATATGTATATTCTATTTCAAAATATTAAAGATTTTATGTTCTAACACACGATCAAAATTAAAAAGTTTGACTCTCGAAAAACGGAAAGTGTCCCTCTTTTTTTTTACAGAGGGAGTGGTAGTTACCACTGACCACAGCCCTTGTTGGTGATGATGACATATGTTGCATCAAAGGCAAACCATACACTACTTACAAATATTCGACCATAAAAATGTGATTCCGAAAATCAATTAAAAGCGTGCCTTGTAAATTGTAGATTCATAGTTAAACTTGGGAAAAGTATTACCGCGTTCAATTTGTGTGACTTTCAACCATGAAGTTAACCTTCTTTTCTTTATGAACTTTGGGGTCTTGCATCGCATACGTACAAAATAATCTTAATGCCTAATATTAATTTTAATTTTATATTAATATTTTATAATTTGTGTTAGATTTGAAATTATTAACTTTATTTAATGATTTAATCTACATAAATTGTAGATTATTTATATATTCATAACTCACTCTACACTTAAATCGCTAGAGTACCACATCAGTAACAGAAAGTGAACCCAAACTCTGTGTACAATATAAAATAGCAAGCACCGGTGATAAGAAAAATTCATGCAGCCACGCAGTGAGCACATAACGAACTATTCTTTCGCCTTTTACTAAAGAATACCGTGTGCGCATTGCAAATAGTGGCATACGCCTATTTTTGGAGGGGTTCCCTTCATTGAGTGCACCCTACAATTCTAGTTTTAACCCTTTAGACATGTTTTAATTTAGTTGTAATTAATAAAGTTTTCTAGATTCTGATATTAGAATAATTTACAAGTAAATTTGGTGATGTAGAACTTACCTAGTTACTAGTTTGTAGTCTCTTTTGTCTGCACATATTGTTGGATATTGCAAAGCAGTACGGGAAGTAAATAAATATTACAAGTGTTCGAAAGGATAAACGAATTGCCAATATTCTGAACTGCCGCAAAGTTGTTGAGTCTTGAATCTTGATAACCAGAAATCAAGAAACACTAAATCTGGATTGTTACAACTGTGTGTTGAGTCGAGTGATGGCACACTGTCTTTAAGACAAGATTGCCCCGTATATATGCTTTTACGTTAACGGGCAATAGTCTCCCAAGATAAAACAACACTTTAATCAATACTACAAAGCAAATAGGTTGACCCTGACGAAGAAAACAAACAAAAATTCTTCCTTCCTGAAGAGTTGTTGGAAATTTGCCTTTAGTGGGGAGGTGCGTCCACTCATATTTAATGAATTAAACACTAGGGTTTCGCATGTTGGAGTCTTTGTATCTCCACAGTGCATAATCTACTAAGTGAGTAGATGACCGTAGGGCCAAAAATCGTCAAATTTCATTGAAACATGAAAGAGATATTGGTCCACGAAGTAAGATGTTTGAGGCATGGAAATATGGTGTGGGACAAATCTACCACATCGGTGGGAAAATGAAGAATTGCTCTCTTTATAAGTCTTTAAATTGGCCAAGGGTTTGGGACCCCAAGGGGTATCCCATGTGTTTAAAGGAGGGAGGACCTAGATGTGCTTGGGTTCAAGGCTAAGCCCACACGCGCGCCGCCCGTCCAGTCCGGTCCGGTCGCGGGTCGCGGGCTTCTTCTGGTATTATCTCTTTGGACCCCAAATTATTTAATATTTACATTTTGGCCCCTGGAGTTTCTGAAATGTTGAATTTGGGAACAACGGAACCGTTGGAGTTGATTTTTGGGGGCGTTATTGTGCATTAACCAGCCATTAATTACACCCTCCTTCAATGGCCATAAACAGCCATTACTTGGCTCTTTACTCCCTCCTTCAATGGGTCATTAACAGCCATGTCTTGGCAGTTGAGAGGTCTCCCCTTAGGTCTCCCCTTATGTTATATATTGATGTCTTTTGGCTCAAGTGTGTGACACGAAAAACACAGAATGTGAGATAGAAACACGTATACACAGATACAGAAAAACGAGACATAAATATATACACAGAGACAAACAGAAGAGTAAAACACAATCCAAAACGTGAGCAGTAACGTTGGGACGAAAAACAGAAACTCTTCCTTCCTTTTCCATTTCTTCAGCAAGTCGATTCGTGTTTGTTTTCTTCGTCAGGGTCAACCTATTTACTTTGTAGTGTTGACTAAAGTGTTGTTTTATCTTGAGAGACTATTGCCCGTTAACGTAAAAGCATATATATGGGGCAATCTTGTCTTAAAGACAGAGTGTCATCACTCGACTCAGCACACATTTGTAACAATCCAGATTTAGTGTTTCTTGATTTCAGGTTATCAAGATTCAAGACTCAACAACTTTGCGGCAGTTCAGAATATTGGCAATTCGTTTATCCTTTCGAACACTTGTAATATTTATTTACTTCCCGTACTGCATTGCAATATCCAACACATATTACATTATCTTTTGAATGACGCAGAGGAAAATATTCAAGCTGACAAAAGGGAATTGAAGTAGTGCAGAAATGTTGACGGTAGTGAAGCTCATACTGGATGAGGTTCAAGAAAGTTTTCTTAGAGCCATCATTAAGAATATTAGTTGGTGTTACTATCACATATTAATTTTATAGTAGGGGGAAATAAAATGAGGTAAAATTCGTAAAGAGAAGAGTAAAAGATGCTTCTCGTATTTTTGGTATACTAATTTCAGCGCATGTAAGTTGCATGTGTATAACGAATCATTTAGTACAAGATCATTGCGTGAGGTTATTGGACCAGTATGAGCTTCTAACAAGTGAAACTCTATATTAATATCCTAGAGTTCGAAAAAAGGCAGAAAAGTTGAAAAAAGTTGGCCTACGCCTCTTAAGTATGGGTGTTTTGTCCTCTGGCTCCGTGTTAGAAAATGACTATTTTCAATGGCTTTTGAAGATGCGACTATTTTCCAATTACATGCTTTAAAAATGGCTATTTGTGAACTTTTCCCAATATGAATTGAAAACAGCAGCAACTTATCATTAAGAGGAACAACGCACAAAAGCACAGAGTTACATTTTCTCTCAGAATTCAAAATCAGTTCTACTCAATCATGTCTGCATCAGTCTCACTTAGCTATATTTCATTTGAATCCCTGTTTCATTTTGGCTTTATAACATTCCTTCAACTATCCAGTGGTTTCGGCCGTATCTCTTGACATTGTGCTCTCTCTTCAGCACTCAGCTGATTGGATAATTAGTTTTAAGTGACGATGCCATTGAAATGGGAAGCCCCTTGTCCAATTGCCACTCCTGCTCTCCTGCCGCAACACTACCGTTCCTTGGCAACAAGATTAACTCGTGCAGCAAACTCATCAATTCCAGTTTTGTTTTGCTGTTTTACACTCCTAAGCACTGAAACCTGTAGCAGATCACAATGATAACTATAATAATGGATGAAGTTAAGATTGATTGCTAACTTGTTGCAGTGACATTTTGCAGCAACAGAAGTCAAAAATAGTATTTTTTTAAAACAGAATCAACGAAGGTTGTGTGAAATATGCAATTTTGAAAGCCTTCTCCTCAACATATCAAAGCAACAATAGATTTTATCAATGTCTATGGTTCCTTTTAATTAACCACTTCTAACGATTTATAGACGATCTTTATATGATAAGTTTATGATCAGGCTATTATAATCTTTGAAATTGAACCCCATCACCAAGTCTAAAACTCGAGCTTGAGTTCAATAGGTTCAAAATTGATTTTCGAAGATTGGTTGTGCTGGTCTTGTTAGTAACGATATTGACAAAAGGACAAATTAATCTAATTATCATTAAAGCAACAAAATCGATTGTCATGCAGATGCTCCCGGCATACCTCCCACAGGGAGGGAGGGAGGGAGGGAGGGAGAGAGAGAGAGAGAGAGAGAGAGAGAATTATTTAACTAGGGGGACTATCAGTTTAACAAAATTCAGTTGTATGTCGCAAAAAATGTGAGAATATGCAGATTTATGATACCTTGGGCCTATCCATAGAACTGCCAAAATAACCTATTCCAAAAGATGAGGAAGAATAAACAGCCGCAATCTCAACAGCTTCCACCTTAGAGAAACTTCCCCCAACCTATGGACAATGGATTGCCAGCCAATGTGTAAGTTCCTTTATTTTCCTTCCCTTAAATAAAAGCATGGGAAAAGAGAAAGATAAGGAAACACTGAAACAGCCTTACCAATCTTGGAGGCTCTGCTTGAACTAGAAGGAATCCAGCACTTCTGTCAGCGCCACATTGGCTGTTTCCTTGAACAGTTCGCAAAACCTTTTTACAGGCAGAAGATGGACCAGCTTGAGACCTGCAGAAAGAAAGAGGCCAGTATCAAATTTAGGCGTGAAGAGCGAGATGGAATATGTGCATGTTCAAGTACACAAATTCAATAATGAGCACTAATGTTCAGTAAAATCCATTCAATCTCGCATGTGAAATTATCTCCAGGTTAAAGGAATTCAACAATCATATTGGCCATAGCTAATAATAGGGAGAAAACATAATGTGGACTAATGGGAAAGAAAGTATCATCGATACGTGGCAAACATACAGTGATGATGAAATACAGCATTCTCGAGCAGCAAATCCTTTCATTAGGTACTCTCCAGCACCACTGACACAGCATCCCACTAAAAATGGAGCTCCAAAAGGTCCCTTTGACGATGCCCAACAACCAGAACCGTACATTGCTGCTAGACCCACACGCCCACTTACCTGTTATAAGTTCAAAGACTGAAGAAATAAGCAATCCAAAGAGTTTATCAGCTCAATAAATGGAAGAGGGCCTCTGCTCTTGCAAATACAATTTAGAACCAGGGCAGGTTTCACAACAGTTTAGGTGGCTAAAGGAAATAATAGACATCGAAAGCAAGAAAACTGTACACTCCGAGTAGATTGTATGAATACTGCAAGGAAAAGAGAAACTCAAAGCTCAACCAGAAGCAAACATCTAGGAGGAAACAAAACTGTGATACAACTTCTGCTTCCTTCAATAATATCATAGTTTTTCAATCTTCACTTAAATTGTAAAGTCAGAGTATGAATTAAGCCTTTCAAGCAGTCAGTCATGACCAGACAGTCAAGTGCAGGAAAAGGATATACAGAAGAACTATGACGAAGAAATGAGAGGAGGGTAAGAGAAAACGATCTGTTCATTAAAAGGATGAACATGAGCAAGCCAACTGCTTATATCACTCCAAAAGGAAGAATTCATGCCACAAACAATTGAGCATTGTAAAGCTTCTCAATATCCAACGAAATGACAAGGCTAATTTATACACAGTAATAACTTTTAAACAATACAAAGAAGCATAATAGAAGCAGCAGAGATATAGAAGATGGGAAAATATGTATATTTTTTCAAACAGCAATATCTGTCTATCTATCTATCTATAGAGAAGATACAAAATAAACAACTTCAAGGATCATAGTGTTGTTAGCACTTAGCTTGCATGGCCCTATGCTCACTACCCACCACTATCAACTCTTATCTATTAACAAGTGCGAATTGTAATTTCCTTCCTCCCTTTTTTATAGAGAGTACACCAATTAGCTTGACGTTGGGACATTGTAACTTTTGTTGTTTGATCCAAAATTGTATTTGTTCTTTGATGAAAGTCTAAATTCAGAACACCCCCACCAACTGCAGTAACTAACACCGAGATAAAACTGCACCAGTCACAATCCTTCTGATTTTGAAACCTTCAAGTGTATAAATTCAAAACAAGCACATAGATGGTATACCAGAAAAAAGCAGGCAGAAAACACCTACAGTAAAACCTTCAAGTTTATAATTTTTTTCCTGAAAGAAGTTTATAAATCATTTCTAGATTCATCACCTTCAGTGCTATCCCACCACTAGAGCTTCCACAAGCCATATGTCCTTCCGAATCGAGACAGATAACCCCAACAGTGTCTGAAATTAAGTCTTCGTCTAATGCACCGAGCAAGGACATCTGGTCAACCAATCCATTTCCCCTCAATTGATCAGATGGTTGGCTCTCTGCATCTAAAAAAGAATGCACACGTATGAGACACGCATACACAGGGAAGAGAGGGAAACAAGCAAATTAACATTACTAATATTTTCTCAATATGAAAAATTACTGGAAAACCAAGATGGTCCAGCCAACAAGAAAATACTGTTTATATGGAAGCATTTTATTTTGGTCAAACCTTGTCAACTAAACAATATTTTAGTAAAGTAAATGCATCTATATCATGACCCTGGAGTATCTAAGTAGCTACCAGAAGATCAGACTCATTCCCAATGATAAAAAAAGATTCACCTAATGTTAACTAAATGCAAAATTGAGATACTTAGAGATATCATAATATGTAATGCCAGTTCATCAGAACTCAAAATAGTACTCCCTCCGTTTCAGATTATGTGACACTCTCCTTTTTAGTCAGTTGCAAAAGGAATGAAACTTCTAAATTTGAAAACAACTGACTTTACACTTCTCATTTTACCTTAATGAGAAGCTTTTATAACCACACAAATGTTATGGCATGTTTAAGGCCACAAGTTTCAAATGTTTTATAGCCCACACAAATGCTATGAACTTCACAAGCTTCAAAAGTCTTCATCTCTCTCTTGGAACTATGTGTCATCCAAAATATGTCACATAAATTGGAACATATTGAGCAATTTTGTCCACTCGCTAGCCTTCTCCACATCATGATAAACAGTCCCATTAAGGAAATCCGAGAAAAATCTTAAACATAGACAATATAGTAGCCTTATCAAAGTCGAAAGACCTTGGATAACAATATGCCGCAACTTACCAGATATTGCATTAGTCTCCGTAGCATGGGTCATCTTTATGTCATCATTAACAGCTTTGGCATCATCAAGCATTGCTTTGTATCTTTTCCATTGGGTTCTTGCCTTCTCAGTCACAAGCCACTGTCTCCATATCACAAATAAATAGTATACTTCAAAATCTAAGAATACTGATTAAAGGAAAATATAATAATAGATAGACCACCCATCTAGTTGATTGAAATTCTGGAGACCTCCCTTTTAGCTTAAAAAATGCTAAGCACTCCCTCTGATTACATAGTTACCTATTTTTACTCGTTTCTGGATATACCTCAATACAAGGACAAGAGCCTTTTCCGTTATCAAGATTTTTAATTACTAAACAATCATTGAAATATTCTATACAAATAATCTAGATATAAGAATGAATCTAGACACAATCAAACATAAACATGTTCCTTTTGAATTTCAACATGCCTCCTTACTCTCAAACTCAAGAGGGTGAAACAACTTGAGTTTGCAAATCAAAACTAGAAAGTTAATATGAAGAGTAAGACAAAAGAAAATTCAATTGAAGGAAAATTCTCATAATAAGATTGTTGTTAAGTTCCACATCAGTTTAATAGGGATGGGAATGTCTCTTTATCTAAACTTGGACAACCCTCACCTCATGAGCTAGCTTTTGGGGTTGAGTTATGCTCAAGGTCCATTTCTTTAACATGGAATTAGAGCATGCAGAGGTCCTAGGTTCGAGTCTCACCGACACCCATTATTATTAAAAAGAATTTTCAAGTGTTTGGCTCATCAAAAAGGAATCAGGCTTGCACATGAGGGGGCGTGTTGGAGATATAATTAAGTAAATAAAAGTGTGCTCTCTCTAACACCTTAAGCTTTTAGATAAGATGGTCACAAACTTTAACATATTTTATGTAATGTAATTACTGGTGTTTGAATTGAAGAAAAAAAATCTACATTTAAGACAAGTATATTCTACCTCGTCAGCCTCTGTTATATTTGATGTTAAAACAACACCTTTGGACATCGCCCATGCACAGGCACCTTCACCAACTAAAAACCTAGACCAGAGGCCAGAAGAGTTTTATTAGAATATCAAGTTGGAAGAAGAAACAAGTCAAATCAAGACACAAACAAATGACTTCTTTTTATAAATAAATTTTGATAAAGGAATGATGCAACGAGTAGAACAAGAGCTCTAAAAACAACGTTTTCATCGTTAAGTAATGTTTATGTCCCCTAAAACTCAAAACAAAAAAAATTCAGCCAATGGAATCAATGTAGTCAACCTTGATAAATAATGGAGAACATTAAACATCTTTTTATCATATAAATGAACAATGAGTAATTTGCAACAACAAATGCATCAAAGCTGAATGACATGTCTCTCAACTATTTAATTATTTTTTTCAGTTCAGATAAGTTAATTGGACCCGCTTCCTTTTTGGCAAATTCCAATTTCTTTGAATTCTTAGACGTATATATTTTGCCAATGATGATCATATTGCACAAATATTATTAAAAAAGAATGATGATATATCAATAAAAGAAGGCAATATCTAAAGGTTTTTCATAGCAATATACGGTTATTTACAAGACATCTAAGAAAAGCCATCATACATTGGAGATATTCGTCCAAGCAGTGAAGAACCAGAGATCTGTTCCTTGGCCAACAAAGCAGCAATCTCAATGGCATTTCTGACACCTGGTAATGGTTAACTTCACAGAAGATGTAGCAAGAGTAAACAAAATGGATGCCACAAGAACTAGAGTATGAACTCAAAAGCAATAACGACAAACTTTAGATACATTGCCAATGCATGACCTCTATTTTCTGCACTAAAGTACATGATCATTGGCGCAGAGAATACCTGGCACTGCACCTACAGCACCAAATGCTCCAGAATCACCATCTATGATACTAGCATCACACTCCACGTGACCATCCTCTGTCAAATTTGAACCCCTCCCAGCATTTGTATTTGGATCATCCTGCAAGAATATAACTTCACCAACACTCAGTGCTAGAAAGGGATTTTAAGACTTCAGCAATGACACTTTTGTACAAAAGAATATTTTGTAAGAAGTTATAACAAACTTTAATACGATTTCAACATTTACAAGCCCATATAACAGCAGAAACGAACTTGCTTCAAGTCACTCATCAGGCGTACTTTTCACCCTATTACATTGTTCGGTTTTTGAATACCTTCTTCAATCAAATATGACACAGATTGCAACTACTTATATAATATTACATTTCAATACGAGGTAAACTTACAAGTAAAATTTGTTACTACCTCTGTGGCTCTGTCCCAAATATTATATCCAGCTTTTTTCTAGAGCTACTCACAAATTATATCGTTTTACCAAAAGAGGTACTTTCTACACTATACAACACGAAACCTGTATTAGACACACTTTCTCTTCCAAAAACCAGTTCGTCCATAATCTATTCTTTTAAGATCATAGGTAACTAGTGCCTCCACATGCTCCCCATCTAACTAAAACAGTACTCTTTGTTAACCATTTCAATGACAACGCCACTTCAAAATAGGACATTCTATTAGAAACCAATAATTACAAATTAAAAAAGCTCATTCTCCAATTTATTGACATCTCAAGCTAGTTATTAACCCGGATAAGACCGCGGACTTTACTATCAATGTCAAGACAGTTTGAACCTATTTTATGTGAAATTAGGAACTTTGCACTTATCTGACCATCTTTCCACCAGAATTTATTTCATCATATAATCACCACATTTTTGTCTAAATTTCTTCACCTCTTAAGAAATTGACTAACAGAAAACATCCTTCCGATATAATGCATCACAAAATCGATAGTGTGCTTAATTCTTAACAAGATTCTATAACACTTCCATAGCAACTTGAGATGTTAAAAAGTATGCATTCGAAAACAGATTCCACAATTAAGGTTTTCAGATACAAGTATGAAGTTACTGAAGTACCTCCAATACTTGAATTGCAGCCGTAACAGCATCTATGCATCCACCAGCACCCTGAAAGTAAACCAACATAACTACAATATGAAAGAGGCAGATTCAAAATTTTAAGTGGCGGTTTAGCCATGAATATTTTTTACTTTTTTCCGGAGTTGAATTCAGGAATTTGAAAAACACCAAAAAGTTGTTTTCACTTTTTTTCCAAATCACTAACAAAAAATTCATAAACAACTCTAATTTGTATTCATGGCCAAACACAAACTCCAATTTCCAAATACCATTTTTTACTTTGAAAACAAAAACTACTTTTTTCAAATTTCACAATTTTCATGTCCAAACAGGCCCTAATTTAGTGGCTTGAGCATCTCTTTTGTGACGATGAGTGCTGACTTAAAACCGATAGATTTATTTTTAAAAAAATCAAACTACATAGAGTTGAATACACAGATCATGCATATGGAATTAACTATAAAATCGTAATGATTAGATTTATTTAAACAAATCAAACTACATATATAATTGAGTCGAATGCACGGATCAATATGCATATAGAATTAACTATAAAAGCGTATATTAGTTCAATTTTTTTTTCTATTTCTTCTTTTCTCACTTATTAATTCAAAAAGGATGAAGCTATTTGTTAATTATTTTGAGAGTTACCTTTCGGAGAACGGAAGCAGCGGCGAGACACGCGCGTTTCATGGCGGAACGGAGAAGTTTCTCATTCGACGGCGCGTGATATCCCGCGCCAACGTGTACGGCCACGAAGAATGTCGGAGTTGAGAGAGTACTCCCATCAGTTGCCATAACTCTTTTCTGAATAGGAAAAGATCCTTAATGTACAGGAATCGGAATATTTTCGACCCCACTATATATTGCTTAGCAATGTGAGTATGGATGTTTACAATAGATTTTGTCTAATTCCGGACTCCACGCATAGCGGGCCGCCCTTTTTATATATTGCTTAGCAAAAGGATGTTTACAATAGATTTTATCGTCGGATCATTTCCGAACCCCACGCATAGCGGGCTGCCTTTTTATATATTGCTTAGCAAACATAATCCTTATGGGTGGTTTTGTGGTAGGTTAGGTCTAAATCGTAACTAAGTAATAACTTTCAAAATGTTTATCTTACCTTCTTTTTAGTATGTTTTAAAAAAAAAATCTCTTTTTAACAAATTTTTAATTTCAACTTTTCATTTTAACATCACAAGATTAAAGAATATTTTAGTACTTACTTCGTCCAGTTTTACTTATTCACTATACTAAAAATAGTTATTTAATTTTATTTGCCATTTTAGAAATACAAAAGATAATTTATCATTTTTTCCTATTTTACCCTTAGTATTAATAAGTCAAATTTTCCAAATTTCATTTTCCAATACTACTTTTTTAAGGGGAATATGTTAATTGTTCGAACTAGGATGTCCAACGGGGCGGGTCTCGGCGGGACGGGACCCGACGGGACTTGGGGAGGTCCGGACAGGTCCTCCGGCGGGCCGAGACTGGCGGAACTGGCCAACGTCCTGTCCAGTCCCTCATCCCGTCGGAAAAGGGGACCGGTCTTGGCGAGGCGGGGCGGGGCAGGGTTGGGTTGGGATCGGGATTTCCGTTTATTTTATTTTTTTGGCACTTAATTTAAAAAAATAATATATATAAATACTTCAATAATTGAACAAGATAGTATAATAAAAATATTTCAATATTGTTTTTGTGCCTCTTATATTATTTAATAGAAATATGATTTTTTTGTAATACAATTTTAAAATTACAACTTTATGGTGTTGAAAGTTGCAAAACACATAGTAAAATTGCAATTAAAAAAACTACATATTTATAAACACATTTTCTAATTTATTCACAATGTCTTGTGGTTCTTCGGTTGGAATTGGAATTGTTGGTCAAATTGGTCAACATCGCTTCCAGTTCTGTCGGACAAGATTTCGTTGTAGTTTTCATCGTCTTCTTCGTTGATATCTGGTTGACTGCACCTTCTACGCTCCGCTCGTATCCAATCTCTGAATAAAACTGCAATCTCCAAGCTGTCTCCCGATAATGAGTGTTTGTGCTCTCCTATTTGAAATCTTCTGACAGAAAAAGCACTTTCAGACGCTATTGATGACGCTTGAATGTTCAACACATCTCGGGCCATCTTTGCTAGTGTCGGAAATGTCTTCTCATTATCTCTCCAGTATTTAAGCAAGTATTTATGTCCTTCTTCATTGAGAACTGTTTGGTACGGTACAACACTCTGTAAAATAAAACATTAAACTCGCTAACTTGATTAGCAGTGGAACCACTAAACATTTTATTTCTAAGGCTTTCAATACTAGCCGCAGAAACATCATGTCTTTTATAAGGTTGTATTGAAGAAGATGGTATAGAAGCCGGTTGGTTGCTAGCATTTTCTTGTTGGTAATGCGTATATTTGTTTTTGCATTAATCGTGTATGCTAGACAAAACTTCTTCTTTAATTGGTTCCTTAGGTGGTTGTTCATTTGGATTTTTTGGAGTTGGAGGTGGAAGTATTGCTATACAATCATAAATAGTTTCAATAAATGATTTACAACCGTCTATTTTAATAGTCGGATTTAATACAACACCAATAATATAAATAGTGAAAATAGGAAAAAAATTAAAATTTGATAAACATTTTTTTAATAGGTGGATGATCATCAAGCTAGTTGTCAACTTCAGTCCCAATTTTTGAACTTTGATACAATTATACAAATGAGCAAATAAAATAAAATATTTAGTAGTCAATGTAATTGTAGACTTGTAGAGAGATAGATGGCGAGATTGTAGGAAGATTTGTGAGATAAAATGAAGAGAAAATGAGGTATTTATAGTTGAAAATTGGGTTAAAGTGTAAATATAGTAACTTAGGAATTATAAATAGTCCCGGTATCGAGTCCCGACACCATTTTTTTAGGGGGATCGAGGCGGGGTCGGGACCGGGCCGACCCGACCCACTGGCCGGCCTTAGTTATAACTCATTACTGTAATTAGTTGGCTGCACATGTTTTTTTGTAAGCTTTAATTGATTTTAATCATTAGATAATTAGGAGTAATGTGGTAAACTTTCCATTCTATTTTTGGTTCCTTAATAGGCATGACAAGTCAATATTTGATAAGTAAAACTAGATGAAGGGAGTACATTCTACATATTTTTAGTTAAAAATCATAAAATTCAAAAGTCTTCTTTACTTTCTTAAACTTCGTGTCAAGTTAAAATCAGACAAATATTTTGAAACGGAGGAAGTATCATGTTTGGTAGCATTCTTTTGTTGTGTATAAAATTCAACACATACATTGATTGATTTGTAATTTAGAAACTCGCATAACTAATGCATATATATAAGTAATGAGGATCATACTTTTGTGACTAAAAAATAACTTAATTAAAATACCAAAACGTGCCCTTTTCTTCCCCAATTTCATTCTCCTATTCTTATATACCCTAAATTAAAAAAACTCAAGTCGTCTTATAAGCATTATATCTAGTACTGTTAACAAAATTGTTTATGTCTAGTAAGTTAAGCATTATAGAGTTAATGGTAAAAAATATACCTAAACTGATTTGGCCAACTAGAAGTTGTTTCCTTTTCCTGGTGATTGTTTAGGTAGGAAAAGAGAACAATTGATAGTTTGAGTGTAAAACTCAAAAAAAATGGATAGTTGAGGTGTGTTTTTTACCATTATCTTAACATTATATATAGTCAATGTTAACAAAATTGTTTACGTGACAATTGAATTGAAGAATAAGATGGTGAATGTGGCTTCAAGTTGCAACACGAAAGAGGAGAAGCTGAAGAAAATCTTCGACAAGTTCGACACTAACAAAGATGAACATCTAGGCATGACGGAGATGTTAGCATGGATCATGGCCGTTGAACCATCATTAAATAATGATTTGCAAAGAGTTCCATTTTTCCTTTCAATGTTCTTGGTTACTTACAGCCCTTTCCTAGTTGGTTCTAAAGGCCTAAGCTATACTGGCTTCACTCGCATATACATGGACGGTCATCGTAACGTTGATCATGACTTCAATACCCTTGGCTTAGATAAAACTAATATTGGATCATCAAGTTCAGTGAAAATCAAGCCCATTAATGCTCCAATTCAGCAGGTATACTACTTTTGTTGTCGCTTTTAGCCTTTCATCTCACAGGTGTTTAAGGTAAAGTAACTCAATTAGCGGGTGTTTGGATATAAGAATTGTGAAATTTGGAAAAAATGTACTATTTATTTTCAAGGGCAATATAGTCAAGGGCAAGTCTACTGGCAACAACAACAATAATTTGCAAGTCTACCGGCAACTAACTACTCAAACAGTTCTACTTTTTCAAACAACAACCTCATCAACAATAGTCATAGTGCTTGACAGTTGAATAATCACATAAACGCAACGCAACAAGTGATACAAATATCTCGGCTGCCTTTAATTATGTCCGAGAATATTGATAGTGTTTCTTTTTAGGCCATCATCTAGACTTAATCACACACTGTATTTTACTAAACTCCAATCTTAAATCATTTTTAATCTTTACAGAATGTGTTATATTATACTTTTCCAACTTTTTCTTGTTTTAGATTACTAAGTTATTTTTTTAATGAAACTTTTACTGGGTGGATAGATCAGCTCTGCTGGGCAGGTGTATAATTACAGAAACACAACGCAACAAGTGGTACAAATACCTTATGTGCCTTTAATACTATTCAAGAACATCTAATAATGTTGCTTTTTGGGCCATCATGTAGACTCAAATGACAAAGTATTTTACCAAACTTCAATCTCAAATAATATATAATTTTCGCTATAATTGTTATATTATTTTGTTTTCCTTTTTCCAACTTTTCTTGTTTTAGGTTACAAAGTTTTTTGTTTTATAAATATTTTAAATAGGGAGGAGGGATCAACTCTGCTACGCAGGTGAATAGTTACGGAAATTCAGTGCAACAAATGGTACAAATTCCTCATATGCCTTTAATAATCTCCTAGAATATTTAGTAATGTTGCTTTTTTTAGGCCATCATCTAGACTTAAATCACAAAGTATTTTAACTTTTACCAAACTCCAATATCAAATAATCTTTAATCTTCGCTAGAATTGTTATATTATTTTGTTTTCCTTTTCCAACTTTTCTTGTTTTAGGTTACAAAATTTATCTGTTTTAAAAAAACATTATAGGGAGGAGTGATCAGTTGTGGTGCACAGGTGAATAGTTACGGAAACTCAGCGCAACAAGTGGTACAAATACCTCATCTGACTTTGATATTTTTTTTAAGGATAGTAACAGTTAATCTATATAGCCACAAGTATACTATATCAAAGTATGTAGTCCTCTTTCAAAAGTATACAACCTACAACTTGTACCCCTATATGTTGCCTTTCTTACAGGTAATCTAAAACATCAAAAACATCTTCTGTTTGAACTAACATTTCATGTTTATACAAAAAAATAGTAAAGAGCTAAACAATTCATCGTAAACTTCTGTAAATCATTTTGCTTGTCTTCAAAACATCTATAATTTCTTTCTCTCCACACTGTCCACCAAATACATGCTGGGACAATCTTTTATCTCTCCTTTATTTTTGCATTGCCATCACTGTGCAATTTAAAACTCCTTTTATGTTTCCTGGCTTCACCCACCTAATCTGCCTTTAATAATTTCCGAGAACATTTAGTAATGTTACTTTTTAGGCAATCATGTACACTCAAAACGCAAAGTATTTGTCAAACCCCAATCTCAAATATCTTTGCTAGAATTGTTATATTATTTTACTTCCCTTTTTCTAACTTTTCTTGTTTTAGGTTACAAAGTTTATTCGTTTTATAAAAACGTTATAGGGAGGAGGATCAACTCTGCTGAGCAGGTGAATAGTTACGGAAACCCAATGCAACAAGTGGTACAAATACCTCATGTGCGTTTAATACTCTCCGAGAACAATTAGTAATGTTTCTTTTTAGGCCATGATGTAGACCAAATCACAAAGTATTTTACCAAACTCCAATTAATCTTAAATAATCTTTAATCTTCGCTAGAATTGTTATATTATTTAGTTTCCTTTTTCCAACTTTTCTTGTTTTAGATTACAAAGTTTTTTTGTCTTGTAAAAAAATTATAGGGAGGAGGGAGCAGCTCTGCTACCCAGGTGAATAGTTACGGAAACTCAGCGCAACAAGTGGTACAAATATCTCATCTGCCTTTAATAATCTCCAAGAACAGTTAGTAATGTTGATTTTTAGACCATCATCTAGAAATCACAAAGTATTTTAATTTTTACCAAACTCCAATCTCAAATAATCTTTAATCTTCGCTAAAATTGTTATATTGTTTTGTTTACATTTTTCCAATTTTTCTTGTTTTAGGTTACAAAGTTTATTTGCTTTATAAAAAATTTATAGGGAGGAGATATCAGCTCTGCTGCGCAGGTGAATAGTTACGAAAACTCAGCGCAACAAGTGGTACAAATACCTCATCTGCCTTCAATATTGTACGAGAACATTTAAAATTGTTGCTTTTTAGGTCCTCATCTAGACTCAAATCACAAAGTATTTTGCCAAAATCCAATCTTAAATAATCTTTTATCTTCACTCTACAAGGTCAAATTGATTATAGATGAGATCTTACATAAAAGCAGTGGATTTTATTGTTACGTAAATAAAATCAAGTAATTATACGTTAAATTGATGGAATTTTTCTAGAGCAGTTGATGTACAGACAGTGCACAAAAGCTCCTTTACCTCTATTATTTGTACTAAGCTGAGACTTTAAGTTGTGTATGATATTCTTACTGTCCTTCTTTACAATTATCAGAATGTTGTAAAAGGCGTTAAATTAAACGGAAAGTACAATGGACCTCATTCTGAATTAGCAGCAAGGTTTGAAAAGGAAATATTAGATACAAATCCAGGGGTGAAAGGGGATAATATTGCTAGACTAAATGAAGCAAAGAGGATTCTACAACAAGCAATGATACTCGTGAATAGTTACAGAAATTCAGCGCAACAAGTGGTACAAATACCCCATCTACCTTTAATACTATACAAGAACATTTTAAAATGTTGCTTTTTAGGCCGTCATCTTGACTCAAATCACAAAGTATTTTGTCAAAATCCAATCTTAAATAATCTTTAATTTTCGCTCTACATGGACAAATTGATTATAGATGAAATTTTACAATAAAGCAGTGGAATTTAATGTCATATAAATAAAATCAAGTAACTATACGTTAAATTAATGCAGTTATTTTAGAGCAGTTGGTGTACCGACGGTGCACAAAAGCTCCTTTACTCTATTATTTGTACTAGTCTGAGAGTTTATGTTCTTTATAATATTCTTACTCTCCTTCTTTACAACTATTTAGAGCAGTTGGTGTACCGACGGTGCACAAAAGCTCCTTTACTCTATTATTTGTACTAGTCTGAGAGTTTATGTTCTTTATAATATTCTTACTCTCCTTCTTTACAACTATCAGAATGTTGTAGAAGGCGTTAAGTCAAAAGAAAAGTACAATGGATCTCATCCTGAATTAGCTGCTAAGCTTGAAAATAAAATATTGGGTACAAATCTAGAGGTGAAAATGGATGATGTTGCCGGACTAAGTGAAGCAAAGAGGATTCTACAGGAAGCAGTGATACTCCCACGGTTGATGCCTGAGTATTTCCAGGTACTACAGATAGTTGATTCCAAATATTAGCAACAATGGGTTTATGTTTGGTACAATTAGGAAGTAATATTTCAGGAAAATATTTTTGGTCATTTTTTGGTGTCCCAAAAGAAGGAAAATGATGTCATTTTCTTTATAACTATCTTAACTTCCAACTTCATATCAATCACTCCAACTAACACATTTAGACAACATTGTTTAATCTTGTAAAAAAATTTCTCAAAATATTTCTGTTGTTTCTGTAGGTATAGTTGGTGTCAGAAAGGTTAAACAGAATAAAAGCTGAGTCGAGAGATGTCTCTTTGTCTTTAAAACAAAATTGCTCCGTATATATGCTTTTACGGTAATGGACAATAGTCTCCTAAGATAAAACAACAACAATCAACAATACAAAGAAAATAAAGTTGATTATAGCGAAGAAAATAAATCTAGAATAGACTGCTGAAAATGAAAGGATTTGTAAGTGTTTCTGTATCTCTTTTTTTCGAAATGAACAGAAGGGTTTTAATTTATAGGAATAAGAAGGGAATTTCTGACTGTTGAAGTCAGATTAGTTACAACGCTTCAGAGTAGTTGCAACGTTTGGTTATCTCCGAAACTTTCATGACCAAAATATAATTAAGAAACTTTTCAGGGACCAAAAACAATATTTCAAAAGATAGCTCACAGCCCACGACCCATGACACGTGACCTGAGACCCGAGCTCGAGCCTGAGATCGGACCTGACCAGACCGGGCGGGGCGGACGGCGGCGGCGCATGTGTAGGTCTCAAACCCTTACTCAAAACTAGAGTTTATATACATCTCAATCCTTCCATTTTCTACCTATGTGGGAGATTTGTTATTTAGCCAAAACAATCCATCTATTCATGTCTCAAGTACCTTACTTTGTGTACCAATATATCTTTCATTTCTAAGCGAAACTTAACGATACTTGGAATTAATATCATCAACTCATTTAGTAGATTAGGCATGCGCGAAGAAATGATATTTTCTACATGTATGGCCCACGTGTTTAAGTCACTAAGGATGAGAAAAACTCAATCCCATATAGTTAAATTTCCAACAATCCCCTCTAGTTAAATTTCCAACAATCCCCTCTTGAAAGAGAATTGGTGCACACAGGGTGCCAAAGTTCAATAATTTTTCGGCGGAAAGATATTGCATCAGGAAAGGTAGCTTTCGGCTTTGAACCTTCCTTAGTCGATTACTATCGGATTTACTTACTGCGCGGTGAATGTGATGTCTTGAACCGTCAGTGTTTAGTGTAAACCAAGACAATGATATTAACATAATAACTCCTTTTATTCACTTCTTCTTATAGTTTTGTCCTTTATGGCCATGAACAACTTCTGGGATTCTTAAGTGCGTACTTTTGAAGCATCATGTCTTCGCACTTAAATAGGTGATCTCCTATAAGGTATCCTGCTATACCCCACTCACAAGTGTTAAGAATCATTAAAAGATTTTAGAAACTTATCATTTACCCATTATGCAGGTAGCACTTAATGTCTATCGCGGGAATAACTTTGGAACTATATTTCTTTAAAGAATAATAATCTGAAGTGCTCTTACTTCCAGTTAAGCGCTAAAACTGAACCTCTATAGTTTAGTTGTCTCATTGAACCAAATTTTTAGGATCTCCAGTCAATAAGGTTGGGTTACCACCATAAAGATTCTTATTGTTTGGGTTTTAAGCCCATTCCCCTAGACATGAAGAATATTTTATCTTTGGATAGGCCTTTAGTTAATGGATCCGCTATATTATCCTTTGATTTGACGTAATCAATGGAAATGACACCCGTGGTGATCAACTGCCTAACAGTCTTATGTCTCCGACGAATATGTCTAGACTTGCCGTTGTACATACTGTTCTGTGCCCTTCCTAAAGCCGATTGGCTGTCACAGTGAATCATCACCAAAGGTACGGGTTTATCCCAACAAGGGATATCCTCTAAGAAGTCGTGAAGCCATTCTGCTTCTTCTCCTACTTTATCCAAAGCAATAAATTCTTATTCCATCATGGATCAGGCGTTGCATCAAGACACAACCCCACCACCAATTGTGAAAACATACCCACTAGTGGATTTGGTGTTCTTTATGTCCGATATTCAGTTTGCATCACTGTATCCTTCTAATATGGATGGATATCTTGAATAATGTAATCCGTAAGTCAGCAAATATTTCAGATATCGTAGTATCCAATTTAATGTCTTCCAGTGATCATTTCCAGAATTACGAGTAAACCTAGCCAACTTATTGATTGGATAAGCGATATCGGGTCGGGTGCAGTTTGTAATATACATCAAACTACCAATGACCTGCGCATATCACTCTTGGGATATGGATGCACCACGATTCTTATCAATTCTATGATTCATATCCATTGGTGACTTCATAGGAGAATTGTCAAATACATCAAATTTCCTCAAAACATCTTCAATGTAATAAGATTGAGATAAGATCAGTCCGTCAGATGTCTTAGAAATCTTAATTCCTAAGATTACATCTGCAATACCCATATCATTCATGTCGAAACATTGTTTCAACATATTCTTGGTTTCCATGATCAAGTTTAGACTACTTCCAGTGATAAGCATGTCATCTACGTAAAGGCATATCATGATAAATGAGTCAAAGTTCCCTTTTATATAGATACATTTATCACATTCATTTATGGAGAAAACTTTTGATAATAAAGTATTGTCAAACTTTTCATGCCATTATTTTCGGGCTTGTTTGAATCCGTACAGAGACTTAACAAGTTGACATACTTTCTTTTCTTGTCCTGGAATCACATACCCCTCGGGTTGTTCCACGTATATTTCCTCATCTAACTCTCCGTTTAGGAAGGTTGTCTTAACATCCATTTGATGTATCTCAAGGTCACGCAAAGATGCTATGGCTATGAATACCCTTATGGACGTTAGTCTAGACACAGAGGAGTATGTGTCGAAGTAATCGAGACCTTCTTTTTGTCTATAGCCTTTGACTACTAATCTAGCCTTATACTTGTCAATAGTTCCATCTACTTTGTACTTTCTTTTGAGTATTCACCTGCAACCCAAAGGTTTGCTTCCCAGAGGAAGGTCAACCATTTCTCAAGTATGGTTTTGCATGATAGAATCTATTTCACTTTCTATAGCTTCTTTTCAAAGCGGTGCTTCTGGAGTTGACAATGCTCCTTAATTGTCCTTGGTTCATTTTCAACCATATAGGTTAGAAAATCTGGACCAAAGGTTTTGTCCTTTTTGGCCATTTTGCTCCGTCTTAGTTCAACCTCTTGAACCCCTAAGTTTTGTAGATCATGAACATTAAGTTCCGAATAATCAGTAATTTTTGAATCCTGTAGATCTGGAACGTCTAGTTCCGGATAATCAGAAATTCCAAGGTCTTGTTGATTTTGAGCATTTTGTTCATAACTTCGTTTTTGCGAAATTATTTCTTTTTCCTTTTGAGGAAAGATCTGTTCAAAGAATTCAACATTAATTGATTCTATGATTGTACCCTCGTGGATATCAGGTATCTCCAACTTATACACTAAGAAGCGATAAACACTACTGTTATTTGCATGTCCGATGAATATGCAATCTACAGTCTTAGGTCTAATTTGACTTATTTTGGTTTAGGTACTTCGACCTTTGCCAAACAGCCCCACACTTTCAAATATTTGTAAGTGAGTTTCTTTACTTTCCATAATTCATATGGAGCTTTATCCTTACACTTATGCAGAACTCTATTGAGAATTGTATTAGAGGTAAGAATCGTTTCGCCCCACATGTTTTGGGCTAAACCGGAATTGATAAGTATAGCATTCATCATTTCCTTTAACGTACGGTTTTTGCGCTCGGCAATACCATTAGACTGAGGCGAGTAAGGAGCTGTCGTTTGATGAACAATATCGAATTGAGCACAATATTCTTCAAATGGAGCTACGTATTCTCCCCTTCATCACTACGAATTGCCTTAATCCGTAGGTTTAGTTTATTTTCAACTTCTGCTTTGTAACGTTTAAATGCTTCAAACGCTTCATCTTTACTTTTCAACAAGTAAAATAACAATACATTGTACTAACATCAATGAAAGTCATAAAATACTTGTTCCCCCCTCTAGTTTGCACAAATATTAAATCACATGTGTCGGTGTGAATAAGTTCTAGAGGAGCGATGTTTGTTTCGACTGAATGGAAAGATGATTTGGTTAATTTTGCCTCTACGCACACCTCACATTTATGTTGAGGGTCTATGTCGAAGGAAGGCAACAAATCCAACTTTACTAACTTTTGAATGGATTTGTAATTAACGTGTCATAATCTATGATGCCATAAATTAGAGGATTCAAGCAAGTAAGTAGAAGGCTTTATTTCATTAGATGAACGGACTACAGACATAGTAATCATTTTGAAGAGGTCGTCACACGCCAAGCCCCTTCCTACAAATATACTATTCTTAGTTATTACAAATTTATTGGATTTAAAAACTAGTCTAAAGCCAGTCTTGACCAACAGTGGCCCTGAAACCAAGTTCTTGTGGATGTCAGGGACATGCATCACTTCTTTCAGAGTAAGCTTTTTTCCAGAAGTCATTTTTAGGATAACCTTTCCAAACCCTTGTACTTCAGAGGTAGCGTCGTGCCCATGAACAACGTTTTGCTTGTGATTGGGGCGTAAGAAGAGAATGCACTCTTGTCAGAGCAGATGTGACGGGTTGCACCCGTGTCTATCCACTATAGCCTTGGATTCTCCACCAGATTTGCCTCCAGCACTACAGCCGAGAAATTCACAATCATGTCGTCAAGGTTCGAAGGATCATCATTGTCTTGCACAACGTTAGCCTTGGCCTTGCCTTGGCCTTGCCTTTGTTCTTGGCTTTTTACTTCTTCTCTCGCTTCTGTTCGCGGCACTCTTTGATCATATGGCCAGGCTTTCCACAGTGTTGGCAGTTTCCTTTGAACTTCTCCATCGTTTGGCTTTTGCCGTCTCCGTGGAACTTGCACTTTTTGTGAGCGTTTCCCTTCGAATCAACCAGATTCGCTTTTGCCTCCATTGGCTGCTTTCCCTTTGATATAGCCCTTTTATTGTCCTCCCGTATTTGCAGTTTGATGAAAAGATCTTCAAACCCCATTTCTTTTGTCTTTAGTTTGAGATAACTCATGAACTTGTTCCATGAGGGAAGCAATTTCTCAATTAAAGACGCTATAAAAAACTACTCATTTGGCTTCATTCTTTCCAAGTCCATATGATGAAGAATAATTTGAAACTCCTGGATTTGGGACATCACTGATTTATCATCCACCATTTGAAATTTCAGAAACTTTCCAACAATGAATTTCTTAGTACCCGCATCTTATGCGCTGTCCTTTTTCTCGAGTTTTTCCCACAACTCATTTGCCATCTTCACGGTGCAATACACATTATAGATTATGTCCGACAGACCGTTCAGAATGCAGTTTTTGCATATGAAATCACTATGATTCCAAACATCCAGTGTTAACTTCAAGGCATTTCCTGTATATCTTCACTCACTTCAGTCATTGTGTTAGACTGGGTGTCTATTGCATCCCCACCAGAAAGAGGATCTTCTGTCAGAAAGTATGACAGGTTCAACGTAGTAAGATAAAACTGTATCTTTTGTTGCCATCTCTTGAAATTGGTACCCAGAAACTTTTCTGGGCGTTCTCCTTGGAAACTGACAGGAGCAGGGACAACAGCATTCCCTTGAGTAGTAGCAGGAGAACCAGAAGCAATGTTTGAAACAGACATCTTTCGAACACTTAGAAAATTTTGTCTTAAATTGTAGGTATAGTTGGTGTCAGAAAGGTTAAACATAACAAAAGCTGAGTCGAGAGATGAGTCTCTGTATTTAAGACAAAATTGCCCCGTATATATATTTTTACGGTAATGGACAATAGTCTCCCAAGATAAAATAACAATAATCAACAATACAAAGCAAATAAAGTTGATTATAGCGAAAAAATAAATGTAGAATAAAATGCTGAAGAGGAAAGGATCTATGAGTGTTTCTGTATCTCTTTTTTCTAACTGAACAGAAGGGTTTTAATTTATAGGAAAGGGGAGGGTATTTCTGACTGTTGAAGTCAGATTAGTTGAAACGCTTCAGAGTAGTTGCAACATTTGGTTATCTCTGAAACTTTCAGGACCAAAATGTAAATAAGAAACTTTTCAGTGATCAATGACCCGAGCCTCCTCCCTCTTCTTAACACCTGGGTTACCCCTTTGGGTCCCAAACCCTTACTCAAAACTAGAGTTTATATAGTGCTCAATCCTTTTATCTTCTACCTATTTGGGAGATTTGTTATTTGGCCAAAACAATCCATTTATTCATGTCTCAAACACCTTACTTTGTGTACCAATATATCTTTCATTTCTTAACGAAATTTGATGACACTTAGCACTAATATCATCTACTCATTTAATATATTAAGCATGTGCAAAGAAATGATGTTTCCGACATGCGAGGCCCACGTATTTAAGTAACTAAAGATGGAAAAAACTCAATCCCACATAGTTAAATTTCCAACAGTTTCATTACTATTATTTAATCTTTAATATTGACCAACAAAAAACCCAAAGGAGTCGAAACATTTCATCTAATTTCCTGAAAAGTTGTTTTCCATGGAGGGAAATGACTTCCGCAATGCCAAACACACTTCATATTTCCTTTTATTTTGACTCGTAACAGTTCATCAGAGGTGGATATGTACATGGTCTTCGCAGATAATTAAGAAAATAAGTTGGTAAGAGTTTTTATTGTTGAAACTGAATTATCTGGGATATTTTCCAGTCATGTTAACGAGGATAGAATTTGATCGTCACAATTTCTTACTAATATAGAAGTTCTGACTTGCAGCTTGTAACTATATGGCACAATAACAAAAGAGTAATGGATACTTAATATGAAACTTGTATATTGAATGTTACTTGTAGGGAATCAAGAGAACTTGGAGGGGAGTTATTATTAAAGAAATATGTTCCTTGATTGTATTCATCAATAATGTACAATATATATAGTAGTACAAGAATATTTAAACTAGGTAACTAATAAACCTAATTACAATAGAAAATATAATTCTACCTAAAATAGGAGACCTAATTACAATAGGAATACAATTCTACCTAAAATAAGAGATATACAATTAATGAAAGAATATTCATAAAATATTCTATTACACCCCCGCAGTCGAAGCAGGAGGTTCACGAACACTGAGATTGGCTCAAAAATCATCAAATAGTATGTGCGGTAGTCCTTTGGTGAAGATGTAGGCAATCTGATATCTGGAAGGAACATGAAGGACATGAACTTGACCACGAGCTGCTTTTTCGCAAATGAAATAAATGTCCACCTCAGTGTGTTTAGTGCGCTGATGTTGGACGGGATTGCCAGAAAGATATATCGTACTAATATTATCACAGTAGACCAGTGTTGCCTTTTGAATCGGGCAGTGAAGCTCAAGTAGAAGGTTACGGATCCAATAAGACTCAAAGACGACATTGGTGACACCTCTGTACTCTATTTCGGCACTGGATCGAGATAGTGTAGGTTGCCTTTTAGAAGACCAAGATAATAGGTTATCTTCGAGGAAACACAGTAACTAGATGTGGAGCTTCAGATGTCATGACATCCACCCAAGTCAGCATCAGAATAAGCAGTGAGATCAGTGAGCGAGGACCTGTATAGATGTAATCCAAGGTGAAGTGTACCTTGGACGTATCGTAAAATACATTTGAGGGCATGCATATGTGCTTCCGTTGGATTGTGCATGTGTAGGCAGATTTGTTGCACGACATAGGATATGTGAGGTATTTGCAGGGCCCCAGCCAGGCTAGATAGTGATTCAGGTCTAAATATGGGGGGCCGAAATCAATAATGAGCTTGGAATTGGTGTCTATTGGCGTTTGGGATGGTTTGCAAGATGTCATGTCTGCAAGGTCAAGGATCTCTTCGGCGTACTTCTTCTAACACAGAAATAGGCCTTCAGAATGTCGAGTGACAGAGATGCCCAAGAAATAACTCAAGGCCCCCAAATCCTTCATAGCAAACTCAGAGGAAATGAGAGACATAATGGACCGGCAGAGAGCATCAGATGATGTGATGAGGATGATGTCATCAACATATAATAATAGGTAATTCATGTTAGTACCATTGTTGTAGATGAACAAGGAATGATCGGATCTGTTGTGTGAAAAACCGATAAAGGAGACATAATTGATGAATCGCTGGTACAATGTTCGAGGAGCATGTTTCAGTCCATAGAGCGATTTCTGCAACAGACACACATAACCGGATGAATAGGATCCCTGAAACATATAGGACGATGCATATATACCGTTTCATGAAGATCCCCATGTAAGAATGCATTCTTGACATCAAGCTGATGAATGGGTCAAGACTTGGATAAAGCAATGTTGAGGACGGTCCGGATGGTTGCGGGATTTACGACCGGGCTGAACATTTCATCACAGTCCACTCCCACCTGTTAAGACCTGTCATCACCTACAAGACAAGCATTGTACCTCTCAAAAGAATCATCATATTTCATTTTATATCTAAAAATCCACATAGAATGAATAATGATAACATTATGTTGACGGGGTACTAGGTCCCACGTCTTATTATCAATAAGAGCATTATATTCGTCAATCATTGTGGCTTTCCAATTAGGGTCGGACAATGCATCTTTCGGATGTCGAGGGACATGGAAGGGACAACTAAAACGGATAGGTTAAACAGTCGTTTAGGTTTATGAATTCCGTGCATGACATAGATTTCTATGATCCGAGAGTGTGTCTCAGGATGCAGGATAAGAGGGGTGTCGTGGGACTGCCAGGAAGAGAAGTAAGGGCAAGGGTGGCGGGACCGGTTGGCTGATGTTCGGTTTATTGAGTGGTGGCTGCGGAATCACCCTGAGGCAGGTTGTTTTGGGCCACGGTTGGCATAACCGAATAGGCAGTGTGTCCCAGACTGTCCGAGGTGGGGGCGGGTGTCGGGGTCTGGGACGGCAGACTATGTAAATGATGAATTAGAATAGGGTTCAGGCCATCATCTAGGAAGTCGTAGGAATGCAGAGGTGGCGAGTTTAGGGAGACAAGGGATAATTGAGACTCATCAAATAGGACATGATGTGAAATAATAATTTTACGGCTTGACAAGTCATATCATAAGTAACCACGATGACTGGCGAGGTAACCCAGAAACACACACGGGGAAGACCGGGTTGGAGTTTGTGAGTGGTCGGATGGAGAGGATAACATAGACATCTAAAGATACGCAAGTGTTAGTATGAGGGGTTCCTACGAAATAGAACTTGAGTGAGCGACCATTGAACCAGAGACTTATTTTGGATTATGTTTAGGAGATAGGTGGCCATGGAGAGTGCGTAATGCCAGAATTTAGGGGGAATTGAGGCGTGAGCAAATAGGGCACGAATTAGGTTGTTGATGGTTTGGATTTTTCGTTCGGCCTTACTATTTTGGGAGGAGGTGTGAGGGCAGGAAAAACGAAAGGTAAGACTGTTATTGGAGCAAAACTATTTGAATTAATTATTATTTTATTCCCTGCCATTGTCACATTGAAAACATTTAATGCTCTTTTCAAATTGTGTTTTTACGAGAGCACTAAATGAGAAAAAAATGGGGTAGAGCTGGAATTTATTGCCAATTGGAAAAGTCCATAGAAAGTTGGAATAATCGTTCAAAAACAACACATAATATCGATGGTCAACCGTACTTAAAATAGGAGACGTCCACAAATCATTATGTATGATATCGAAAGTAGTAAAGTACAATTTGTGGATGCAGAAAATAGTAATTTAAACATGTTTCCCAAAAATGCAGAATTCACATATAGGAGTCCTAGAAATACGGTTGCAATTAATAAAATTATTTTTCCTAAGGGAGCGTAAAATAGAATCCCCCGGATGTCCTACTCTAAAGTGCCATAAGGAAGACGAAAGAGAAGCAAAGGTTGATGGAACTGAGGCGGGATTGTAGACGGTGTTTGAAATAGGGTAGAGATATTCGGTGTTGTCACATCTCATTATTCGTCTCCCTGTCATAAAATCCTTCACAGAAAAACCAAAAGGATCAAAGTCAAGGGAAACATTATTATCAGTTGTGAAACGTCGCACAAAGATTAGATTCTTATGAGTTTATGGGCATGAAGGACATTTTTAAAGATTAGCAGTGGATGTGGTGGGGATAAGGATGAATGACCAAAACCGCGAATGAAAATTCCTTGTCCATTACCAACAATAATATTCCGATTTAAATTACTCAAATTAGAATAAGACGAGAGAGTACCGTGTGATGCTGTCATATGAGATATGGTGTCTGTGTCCATATACCAATTTTCATCTGGAGCGTTGAGTGACATTGTGTTGATAGTTGCCTCAATGTCAATCGGTGCATAAGTTGAGGGTGGGGGGAGGGGGGTCTGTGCTGTGTAAGCCTATTGGGGCCTAGGAGGAGAGACCCATAACGGTGGAGCCCACACGGCCTATGGGGGTAGGCAGCCCACAACGGAGACTGTTACCACTGCCGCGGTCACTGCTGGCTGTTTCTTACAGGTGGGGACTGCCCCTTCCCATCGCTGATGTTGCCGTAATTCCATCCTTCACGGCCCTTGCCGGACTGCCTGCTCCGGCTGGTGGATGTTGGCTGCTACGGGTCCTCGGGCCGGCGGTTCTGGTTGCCATAGTTGGAGGCCTTGCCGTCGGCGGAGGGCTCAATGGTGGTGGTGAGGGCGGCGCCAGCAATGTTGTCCTGAGTGGTGTTACGCTTGATTTTCTAGGTTTCCTTAAGAATAAGGTTCGAACGAGCCTCTTAAAATAGAGGTAACAACGTGCATTGCTGAAGGATAGTGGCAACGCCGTCATAGGATTCGTTCAAGCCTGCAATAAGGTGCATGACCAATCGTTGATTAGTGACTGGTGTGTCAACGTTGGATAGTTGGTCGGCAAGCGTCTTGAGTTCTTGACAATCTGCAGACACGTTTGGGAAATCGTCCTGATTAACGTCCTTGAACTGATTTTCAAGGTATAACGCTCGTTGAGTTTTGTTGTCATGGAAAATACTTTCCAAACGTTCTCACGCTTGGCGGGCAGTGGCATCGGTCTCAATGATGGTGTGCAACAAATCATTAGAGATTGTGTCGTATATCCACTGGAGGACGACTGCATCCAAATGAGACCAGAGTGCATCATCAAAGGTCGAAGCTGAGGGTAGGTCTGTGGACTTCGGTGTAGGATGGATGATGTGGTTGATAACTGTGTAAACACGACAATGAATATTAAAAAGCTCAGCCCACGAGGAGTATTGGCCATTTTCCATCTCAAGGGTGATAGGGATGAAGTTTTTGATGTTGTTTACTACAAATGCATGATGAAATTTGATTTTATCAGCCATGGAAGATGAAATTTAGGAGGAGAAGGGAGAGAGAATGGCTGGAAAAAAACACTAGGGTTCCGTGGGGGTGGCAGCCGAGAGTTATGGTTGGCGGCGGTGAAGTTATTTTTAGGCTACTGATACCATAAAGGAATATGTTATTTGATTTTTATCAATAATGTACAATATATATAGTTGTACAAGAATATTTAAACTAGTTAACTAATCAACCTAATTACAATAGAAAATATAATTCTACTTAAAATAGGAAATCTAATTACAATAGGAATACAATTCTACCTAAAATAAGGGATATACAATTAATGAAAGAATATTCGGAAAATATTCTATTACTTATGTTTGGTCCTCCTGGCACCGGGAAACACTCTTGGCCAAAGTTGTTGCTACAGAATGTGGGACGACATTTATGAATATTTCTTGTGCTTCGTTGTTGTCAAAATGGTACGGGGAGAGTACACAATTGGTATGATGCTTGTTTGATGTTTCCCGTGCTCATGCTCCAACTACAATTTTCATTGATGAGATTGATTCTCTTTGCAGTGCCAAAGGGTAAATATATAGTCTCTTATTTCTAAATTGATTTAGTATTTTTCTCATTAATTGTCTTGTAAGGTTCATTTTCATAGCATCTTCGATAAATTTGACTTTGAAGTTGCTTGTCAGGTATGCTACAGAGCATGAAATATCCCGGAGGGTGAAGTCTGAACTTCTAGTTCAGATCAATGGATTAAACTCTAATAATACATCAGGTAAACTGGCGACACTTTTGGCAGCAACAAATTTCCCCGGGAGTCTTGACGAGACACTAAGGTTAACTATACTCCTTAATCTCCGAGTCAATATTACTCTGGTTTGTGTTCAGTTTCATTTCTTGATCTTGTTTAATTGGTGATTCACTGTGCTATTGTAGGAGGCGGCTAGAAAAGCAGATTTACATCCTGCTTCCTGATTTTAAGAGTCGTAAGGAGCTTTAAAGATAAACTTACAATCAATATTGGTAAGCTATCATTGTTTTGGATGGTTTTTATCTTGTAATGGATATGTACTTCTGCTATATTATCATCATATATCTCTACTCAAAAGAATAGGTTCGATGATCAAATTCAATAAAAGGAAGAGATATGGTCAAAAACACACCTCAATTGTCATATTTTTTCATGAGTATTAGTTGTTCCCTTTTCTTAGGTAAACTATCACCATCTATGTATTAAAAAAAAATACTTCAACTATCAGTTGTTTTCTTTTCCTACCTGAAAACATAGATGGTGATAGTTCAGGTAGGTAAAGGGAACAACTGATGGTTGGGTGTAAAAATTGTGAAAAGTGATAGTTCAGGTATGTTTTTGACCATTAACTCTAAAAGGAATAACTATGATCACGCTCTGACTTACATATACATAATAACTGAACTAGCAAGTTAAGTAAGCTATACTATGTTATTGCTTATTACAGTCCGGTGATTATTAGTATTACAATGAATAGAATATTAGGATATATAAAAGAAAAAATAAAAGCTAATAATAAGAGGCCTTCTGTTGTTACCATTCTCAAATAAATAAAAAGAATAAGATACCTTATGGTTACATCTCAATAGAGCTTTTAAGTTACTAAAATGAGAAGGAAGGGTGTGATGTTAGGATTCTGTCAGAATTTTATACATAAGCTTTTGTTACATTGCGGCTTGAAAGCAAACTCAAATATTTTCTCTGCTCTTGTGATATGATGGAGAACTGCTACTCATTTTAAGGGAAATCTAGGATTTAGAGTTATTGGATTCAAAATGAATGTGATCTCATCATATGTATAAATAAATTTCAATATTTTCCGCACTGCATGTGGCGTAGAAATGTCTTCGGTTAAACTGTAGAAACCTACTCTAGATTCTAGAAATTGAATGCCAGTTAGCTCCTGGGCTGGATATTGAGCAAGTGGCACGAAGAACAAAAGGTTACAATGGAGACGATCTAACAAACATATGCAGAGATGCTTCTTTAAATGTGTTAAATATATGTATATTGTGTGTATATTGTCTCGGATTTAACAAAATGGCATGAGACGAAAGATTGCAGGGAAAACCACAGATGAGATTAAGAACATATATAAGGCCGAGATTCTGAAAATTCCAGTTACGATGGATGACTTCCTAGAAGCTTTAGATAAAATACAGCCTACAGTTTCTGCAGGAGACATTCAAACTCAGAGTTTGGATCAACATAGAAGATCCAAATTGACTCAATGTGTGCGGACATTTTAGGAACTATTTTTGTTAGATGATCTTTGGCTTGTAATATTGGTGCTAATGTTACCACTGCTAAGGAAATATGGTGTCAAAAAGAAAATCTTGGGAATGAGGGAACGATATGAAAGGTCGAGCACTATCTTTTACTTAATTTATGTTTTGGTTTCCAGATAATGTAAATAATTTTCATGCTATCATGTTATGTTAGTTCACGAAAACGAGAATTTTTTTTTATTAAGTATGATATGGCATACTGATATAATGCAGTGATAAATATTATCTAGATATGTCTTTGTGATCATTTAAAGTTCTGAGAAGATTTTGTTTATGATGTGGTTTCTCATTTATAATAATATGAGGTATAATCTATCCTTTTCATAAAATACTTTTCTTTGTGTAGGATTGTAATTTCATACGGAAAGAAATAATCCCCTTGATTATTTTTATACAAGTTACAAAATAGGAGAATTCTATTCCTATTCTATTTCTAAAACCTTATTCTACCATAATTCTAACTATACAATTATGATAAGTGTATAACATTAATTAAAGTAACCTTTACACTACAATATGCTACAAATATATATACTATATATACAAGATTTTCTCTTCAGTATTCTGTCCGAGAATGGGCCTACTGCCGAGAGCCCACTGCTGGGCCACTGCCGAGAGCCCAGTCCACTGTATTCCTGTGATATACACTTCTGTATATTCAGTGTATATCACAGGAATATTTCCTTGTTTAACACACCCCCGCAGTCATAGCGGGCGGTCTTCGAACGCTGAGACTGTCCCTAAAATCTTCAAATAGGACCGTTGGTAGACCCTTTGTAAAGATGTCTGCAATTTGATAACGAGACGGGACATGGCATACGCGAACGTGACCCTTTGCAACCTTTTCACGGACAAAGTGAATGTCCATTTCGATATGCTTGGTGCGTTGGTGTTGAACCGGGTTACCTAAAAGGTAGATGACACTAATGTTATCGCAATATACCAAGGTTGCCTTCTGAATGGGACAATGAAGCTCCAAAAGCAAATTATGTAGCCAACATGATTCGGAGACCACATTCGCTACACCTCGATATTCTACCTCTGCACTCGAGCGTGATAGAGTTGCCTGCCGCTTTGCCGACCAGGAGACCAAGTTGTTGCCAAGGAACATACAGTAGCCAGAAGTCGACCGTCGGGTGTCAGGACAACCACCCCAATCAGCATCCGTGTAAGAGACAAGTGTGGATGTAGATGAAGGATACAAGTGCAACCCATAGTCCAGTGTCCCCTGAATATACCGAATGATGCGTTTGATTGCATTCATGTGCTCAACTCTGGGATCATGCATGAATATACACACCTGCTGAAAAGCATACATAATATCCGGTCTGGTAAATGTAAGATACTAGAGGGCCCCTGCAAGACTGCGATAGCGGGTCGAGTCCTCATACGGTGCCCCTGCCGCAGCACTAAGCTTGGGTTTTGCATCAACTGGAGTAGAAGTGGACTTACAAGATGACATCCTAGCCCTCTCTATGATCTCAGCAGCATACTTCCGTTGAGACAAAAACAAACCACCTGAATAACGCTTGACGGCAATCCCCAAAAAATAACTCAAGGGCCCTAAGTCTTTCATAGCAAACTCAGAATTGAGCATGGTCATGATAGACTGGCGCAAGGCATCGGAAGAGGCAGTCAAGATGATATCATCCACATACAACAGAATGTAGGCCAATGACGAACCACGGCGGTAGATGAACAAGGAATTATCTGACCTGCTGTGAGTGAACCCAATAGTCGAAACGAAGTCAGCTAATCTCGTATACCAGGCCCGTGGAGACTGCTTAAGCTCATATAAGGACTTTTTCAATAAACAGACATGATGCGGACGGTTAGGATCCCTGAACCCCAACGGCTGATGCATATAGATTATTTCTTTGAGGTCACCATGTAGGAAGGCATTCTTGACATCCAACTGATGAATAGGCCAAGTCTTTGAAAGAGCCAAGCTAAGCACCGTGCGAATAGTAGCCGGCTTGACCACCGAACTAAACGTCTCACCACAATCTATCCCAACCTGCTGAGTCTTACCATCACCCACGAGTCGCGCCTTATGTCTAGCAAATGACACATCTGAATTCTCCTTATGAGCAAAAATCCACATAGACCTGATAACATTAATACCATATGGACGGGGCACCAACTCCCACGTCTTATTATCAATAAAAGCATTATATTCATCAGTCATAGCAATTTTCCAATTAGGTTCATTTAATGCGGACACAGGGATTGCGGGGCAAGGGGGATTTAGAGACATCAGAATATAAATTAAAATGTCTTTTAGGTGTAAAAATACCCCGCTGACTACGAGTGACCGGTCTATGACTCGAGGAAGAATTGAGGGAATTTTGAGAATTTTCTGGGCTCGGGGCCGGGTAGCGTGACGGTGGGCTTTCTTGGCCCAAATCGTGCTTGGAATAAAAGCTGGACGGTTCAGGTGGGCTAGACTGGCCCAATTGTTGGGACTGATCCGATCGGAGCGATTGACGCGATCTGATGGGTCCAGGCGATGGGCATGGAGAATATTTGGTGCGGGATATGTCTGAAAAATTCCAAATAATATACGAGGATATTTGGTCATCTAAAAAACGACCTAGGCTCGAGAGTATGAACTTTCGTAAAAGGAAATTGGGTTTCATCAAAAATGACATGGCGATTAATTATGATTTTCTTGGAGGATAAATCAAAATATTTATAACCACGATGATTCGACTGATAATCCAAAAATACACACGGGGTAGACCGAGCCTGAATTTTGTTAATTGTGGTGGATGGGAATAACGGATAACACAAGCACCAAAAAATCCGAAGATGAGAATAAGAAGGGTTCTTATTATATAGGATTTTGAGGGGGGAAGAATATGTCAAACCTTTAGAAGGAATTATGTTTAAAAGATATGTGGCCATTTGTAGAGCATGATGCCAAAAACATGGAGGTATGGAGGCATGAATTAAGAGAGTTCGGACAATGTTATTTATGAAATGAATTTTGCGTTCGGCTTTCCCATTTTGTGAAGATGTATGAGGACACGAAAAATGAAAATTGATCCCATTATTAGCACAGAATTCCCGAAACTCCCTATTGTCATACTCTTTCCCATTATCACATTGAACATTTTTTATTTCTCTTTCGAATTGAGTACGAATGAACGCTCTAAATTTGATGAAGACGAAAAACACTTGTGATTTATTCGCAATTGAAAACGTCCACAAAAATCTAGAATAATCATCTAAAAAGAGAACATAATATCGATGACCCAATTAACTAAGAACAGGAGACGTCCATAAGTCGCTATGAATAATATCAAATGGCATTGAAGTATGAGAATTGGAGTCTACAAATGGAAACTTAACAATTTTCCCTAATGAACAAGACCGACAAAGTGGAGTACGACTCGTACCCTTACAAGAAATAAAGCTATTTTTATCTAAAACTGATAAAATAGAAGATCCCGGATGACCCAGACGAGCATGCCACATGGAAGGAGAGATGGCTGCAAAAGTTGATGGCAAGGCTTGACTCAATGGACTGAAACCTGGCATGATAGGATACATATCCCCCCCCTACTATCACACCTTATGAGATGACTCCCCGTCTTGAAATCCTTCACAGAGAAACCAAAAGGATCAAATTCAATGGAAATGGAATTGTCAGTAGTAAACTTTCGGACATACACTAAATTTTTAATCAATTTAGGAGCATGTAAAGTATTTTTCAAGAGAAGGGGTGGATTGGGGGGAGACAACGTTTTCTGACCATACCCTAGAATTGGAATAGAACTGCCATTACCAACAATTATCCACCGAGGGGTGCTCAAATTGGAATAAGATGAGAGAGTACCTAATTCGGAAGTCATGTGAGTAGTGGCACCGGTGTCCATATACCAATTTAGGTCTGATTGAGTTAACCCCAATGTGTGCATCGAGGCCTCGATATCGGTTTGAGTGGGGCCCACGGCATGATGGGCTTGCGGAGGTCGGGGCCCAAGAATTCCTGTCTGTGATGGAGCTAGGCTCATCTGCCGCCGCCGGGCCCATCGGCGATGGGTCGCCACCGCTGGGTGTTGGGCTCGAGCGTTGGCCAACCCATTGGCGGCCGGAATTCTTTGGATTGTAGGCTGGCCCACGACCTTCACCCCACCGCTTTGGGCTCGAGGGGATGGTGGGCCACTGTTCCCTGGATGGGACCCACCGTCTTCTTACTGACCACCGGAACCGCCACCAGAACCGTCGCGTTTGCCCCCGCGGTTTTTGGTATTATTCTTGCGATTATTCTTGCCGCCACCATGATTATGGTTTTGGCCCGAATTATTAACAAAACCCGAAGGACTAGGAGAGGACGCCACCATGACGACGGGCCTTGCTCCGGTAGCCACCTTTTTAGCCAAACCGGCTTCTTCCAAAGTAAGCATGGAGCGGGCTTGATAGAAGTCAGGAAGAGGGTTTTTTTGGCGAAGGAGAGTTCCAACACCATTATAGGCCTCCGAAAGACCGGCAACCAACTGTAGAACTAGACGATTATTAGTTATCGGTGCGCCAACATTCCGGAGTTGATCCACCAACTCCTTTAGTTTCTTGCAATATGCAGAAACGTTCGGAAATTCGTCCATTCGAACTAGAGAAAATTCCTGCTCGAGTGTGACGACACGTGAATGTTGGTTGTCTTGGAATATGTCACGCAATCTATTCCAGGCAGCCATAGCCGTGGTATCCGGCTCAATAATCATCTGTAGAAGGTCAACCGAAATAGTAGCGTAGATCCACCGGAGAACGGTAGCATCAAGAGTAATCCATAACTCAGGATCCTCCGCAGGAAGAGGTCTAGCGGGAGGAATGATGTGATGAAGAACTTGATGGGAGATAGCGTGAATTTTAAACAACTCCGCCCACGTCGCATAATGGACGTTTTCCATCTCAAGGACAATAGGGATATTGTTCTTGATGTTAGAAACCATGAGGGCAGGATGATAATTGTTCTTAGATATATTGAAAGAACAAAGAAGGAAGGAAAATTTAAGAGAGGTGTTTTTTAGAGCGGAAGACGAATTTTGGAAGAGAAACCCGAGGGGGGGTGTCTCGGCCGAAATTGAGAGGACAAAAGTTGGGAGAGAAAAACTTTTGTTTAGACCTAGTCTCTTGATACCATGAAAGAAATAATCCCCTTGATTATTTTCATAAATTGAAAAGGTATTTATACTAGAGGTGGCCAGTGGGCCGAGCTCAAGTGGCGGCGGGTCGGGGGCGGGAGACGAAGGGGTCGGGTCTGGCAGCGGGACTTGCTCGATCCGTCCGATCCAGATCTGTCTGTATCGGTGAGGCGAGCGGGTCGTGGGTTTTCCTTTTTTTTTTTAAATAACATATGTATAAAAAAAACTCAATAAACAAGACAAGATAGTGTAATAAAAACATCCCAAGGTTGTTTTTGTGTCTCTTATATTATTTAATAGACATATGATTTTTTTGTAATACAAATACAATTGCCTAAAATCTAAATTGCAACTTTGTGGTATTGTCCAAAAGTTGCAAATTACATAATAAAATTGCAATTAAAAGAATTACATTCTCAAAAAAACCTGTTCTAATTGCTTGATGATTTCCTGTGGTTCTCCGGTTGGAATTGGTATTTGTTGGTCAAATTGATCCACGTCGCTTCCACTACATTCGGTTAAGATTTCGTTGTAGTTTTCATCTTCTTCTTCGTTGATCTCCGGTTGACCGCACCTTCTCCGCTCCGCTCGTATCCAATCTCTGAATAATACTGCAATTTCCAAGCTGTCTCCGGCTAATGAGTGTCTGTGGTCTTCTATTTGATATCTGCCGGTAGAAAAAACGCTTTCAAACGCAGTTGATGACGCTTGAATGTTCAAAACATCTCAGGCCATCAATGAAAGTGTCTAAAATGTCTTCTCATTCCCCCTCCAGTATTTCAGCAAGTCTTCATGTCCATCTTCATTGATAACTTCTTGATACGGTACAGAACCCTGCAAAACAAAAATATCCAACTCGCTAATTTGGTTAGTAGTAGAGTTACGGCCACACATTCTATTTCTTAGGCTTTCAATACTAGCCGCAGAAACATCATGTCTTTTGTGAGGTTGTGTTGAAGATGAAGAAGATGGTATGGAAGCCGGTAAGTTACTAGCATTTTCTTGTTGATAAAATCTATATATTTTTTTGCATTGGTGTTCTACGCTAGACAACACTTCTTCTTTAGTTTGTTCAATATGTGGTGGGTGATTTAGATTTTTGGGACTTGGAGGTGGTAGTACTTCTATACAATCGTAAATAGTTTCAATTAGTGATTTAGTACCGTCTATTTTAATAGTAGGATTTAATACAGAACCAATAATATAAATAGTGGGAATAGGAATAAAATATTTTTTTATTTTGACAAACATTTTTTAATAGCTGCATTATAAGCTGGTTTTTCCATATATTCACTAAGTAATAAAAATATTAGAGTTATATAAAACAACATAGTTGAAATAGTAGGATAATATATACCGGAAAATTCTTTTGTTGCTTGAAAAAGATTCTCTAAAAATACAATAAGTTCGGAAATTTTTAACCAATCACTATCTAAAATCATATCGTCTGAGAGTTAAAAAATAAAGTTATAGGTATTCTATAGTCATAAGCAACAAGTAGTTGCTCGTATAAAGAATTCCACCTAATGGATACTTCTTGTGGAATTTTTCTATAAGATAGTCCACAATCGTGACAAGTTTTTTTATATTCTTTTCTACGTTGTACTTTATTACTTTTAAAAATAAAGTTTATAGCAAATTGTATTTTACTAAGAATGTCTTCAAAAAGTGATAGACCATCCTTTACAATTAAGTTATATATATGGCACGCGCATTTTATATGAAAATGATCTGAAAAAGATGGAGTTAAACTATTTTTTAAAATTGTAATTGCGTAATTGTTAGAAGAAGCGTTATCTAATGTAATAGTCATAATTTTATCGGTTATTCCGTAATAATGGCACACTTGATAAATATTATCTGCAATAAAAGTACCAGTGTGCCTATCATCTATATATCTATACGCTAAAATACGTTTTTGCATAGACCATTTATAATCTATCCAATGACAAGTTACAGTTAAATAATCATGGTCGTTAGTACTACGACCTATATCAGACGTGATAGATACTTTGCCATTAAAATGATATAATGAAAAACGTAAATATTGTTGATATTCATGCGCGAATTTAAATACATCTCTCTTAACAGTTGATCTAGGAAATCCGTTAAAAGCGAGGATTATATATATCTCTAATGTAATGAATAAAACCGGAGATGAAGGAAATGAAAAAGGCAAACCCTCCACAAAGAACTAATTTTGATATTGCTTCCCTATATCTATGTTTATTGTATTTAGGGCCTACAATTCCCCGTCATAGGGTTAATTTGACCAGACTTGAGTCCGGGACGATGTCGGTATGTGAACCTTGTCCCGATGGAGCGGGCGTTATGCACCGGTTTTGAAGCCTGGTATTGGGCATACCTAGCTGGATGAGCACTTACTACGTGTCTAATTAAACCCCCCCGTCCCACCGTGACCTTTTCCAGTTTTAAATTTTAAAACATTTTTACAAATTTTACATATAGCTACTTGATTTTCTATGTCCCTATCAAAAAATGTCCATGCATCTGATTTTAATGGTCGTTTTGTTGGACCTCGTCTCATACTAGGGGGAATAGGAGGTATTTCAGTTGAAGGTGCACTAGTGGGTGTGTTGTCATCAACATTAGTGGGTGTATCATCTAGATCATCGTCTAAATTAAAGTCTTCTTGAGTTTCAGAAAATAGCTCCTCGTCTAAATCTAATGGTATTGTAGAAAAATGTTGAGTATCAACAAAATCATCCTGTGTAGGAATAAGATGACTAGAAGAAGTACCCTTGCCCTGGTTTCCCCTACTAGAAGAAGCACCCTTACCCTTAAACATACCTCTTAATCCTTTCATTTTAATTATGATAATAAATAATTAAAGATAATAAAATTAAGTGCGCTAAATAAAATAAACAGACAATAATAATTTAATGAAGGAACGAATGTACCAAACGCCGATGTAACGTCGACGTGTAATCGAGAGGTTGAAAATTGAAACTTTGCTCGATGGAAGATCCTCAAGCTAGTTGCCAACTTCACTCCCAATTCCCAAATGAATAAATAAAATTGAATATTTAGTAAACAATGTAGACTTATAGAGAGATATATTGAGAGATTAGAGAGATTGTAGGAAGATTTGTGAGAAAGATGAAGAGAAAATGAGTTATTTATAGTTGGAAAATTGGGTTAAAGTGTAAATATAATAACTTATGGGTTAAAAATAAATATTAAGGGGTAGGGGGGTTGGGGGGAGGCCTAAAATGGCCGTTGCCCAACGGCCAAAATCTAAAATGGTCGTTGGTGCAACGGTTATATTTGCAAAGGGGGAGAACTCGGGCGGGGTCGGGGTCGGGACTGGCGGGACGAGACATTGTCTCATCCCGAGTTCGAGTCCCGCCACCGTTTTTTTTTTTTACGTGAGGTCGGGGCGGGCTCGGGACAGGGTCGGGTCGGGGTCGGGCCGTCCCGGCCCATTGGCCAGCCTTAATTTATACAAGTTACAAAATAGGAGAATTCTATTCCTATTCTATTTCTAAAACCTTATTCTACCATAATTCTAACTATACAATTATGGTAAGTGTATAACACTAATTAAGGTAACATTTACACTACAATATACTACAAATATATATACCATATATACAAGATTTTCTCTTCAGCATTCTGTCCGAGAATGGGCCTACTGCCGAGAGCCCACTGCTTCAGCATTCTGTCCGAGAATGGGCCTACTGCCGAGAGCCCACTGCTGGGCCACTGCCGAGAGCCCAGTCCACTGTATTCCTGTGATATACACTTCTGTATATTCAGTGTATATCACAGGAATATTTCCTTGTTTAACATACATATTAGTAATTGTTAAATTTATTATCCAATACTTGGCGACTTCCTAAGAAGTTATTGAGCATGCTAAAGTTATCAAAACTCATTGCTTTCTTTTATTTTTTGTAACATGAAAGATCAGAATTAATTTGATATAATTAGGTAATGGGAGCAAACTAGACGAACAACCACCAGAATGGATCCAAAGTCCTTAACATGATCAACATTATAATTTTATTTTATAACTCAAGAGGTACCTATTTAGAAGCACCGATTGAATCTTCTACACTCTAAGAATGCTTTGAGAATGCATTTTATCCTACTGTAGAAGTAATCAAAGTAGGGAGCTACTGTATAGTTCATTAGGTTGTGTTGGTGGTCAATCAGCAAAACAGTGGCTCTCTATATTAAACAAAATGGGTTTAGGTTAGTACAAGAAGTGGGTGAATGACCCTCAGATGGCACAAGTATGTGTTCCTGCCATGCTTTGCTTTTAAATTCATGATATTCTTTACTCGACGAGTGAAGTTTCTGCCCTTATTGAAAGAGTAAGGTCGAATTTTGGGTGGGAAAAGCCAATTGCTTGTAAAACCTTCATAGCTATCATGGTTAATGTTCACATAAAGACCTCCCCAAGTGTGGAGGAAGGAATATGGTTGTGCTGAGATCAAACATATCCCTGAAGTAAAACAATATTGCGGTATTTAGCCCCACAAGAATGGTGTAGAAAATAATCCTTGAACAAAAATTTACACAAAAAAAGTACTACATTCATATTATAATTTTGATGAGTAAATTCAATACAAGAATTTTGCAATTATTCATTTTTGTCGTGCATAGGTTACAAGCATACAATTGTGTTTCGGAAAACTGCAACAACAAGCTTAAGAACTTCCATTATCCTTGTCGAGGAATAGAACAGAACACTGTTTCACTGTGTCCTCCGGGCTAGTAACTGGAAAAAAGAGACAGAAACAAATAGCTGGTAATGTGATTCCTCGAGTAATTATGCAAGCGGATAATTATTAAAACATCAAAAGAATGAAATTTTAGGCAGACCTGTGTGACCCACAGTTCTCTCAGACTCGTAGATTTCATGGTCATTTCCTCCCTGTTCAAGTAAAAAGCAGGACTATTGTTTCATCCCGACCATGACGAGAAAGCTTCAAGCACATCATTAACTAAAGACTAGACTACCTTGTATGTCTTGTCTCCGAAGAAGTGAATCTCATTAAATTCTTCAAGGTATCTCAAACAATAAGTCTTATCCCAGCCTTGGGGAAAAACCTGTAGCAAGATCCCCAAATCATATGTCAATAATACACTTTAAACATTCAAGGATTAATGCGCACAAGCAAAGGCTTAAAGATGCTCACATCGAAACTAATTTGGCCTCCAATGGAGAAGGTGAGATTAAGGTGTGCAAACTTTTCTCTGAGCACTGATACCATTGTTTCGCGTATCTTCTGTACCTAAATACAGTTTAAATTGTCTTTAAGGTACAGAGAAAAAGAATCGGTCCAGCGGTACATTACTGCAAAACATATATGTGATACTAACGCGGTTGTCTATACCTTGTCATACTTTTCAAATTCATCCCTTTCTTCCTGACTACAGTTCCTCCCAATAGGTGACACATTTAACATGCCACTTCTGAACTCAATGAATGTCCCTCTGCAAAGGAGAATGATTAAGATGTTCGCCACAAAGAAGCAAATAATTCAACCTTTGATCTATATTTCTTGGATCCTTCAAAAATATTCCCGGGTTTTTGGAGGATCCAAGCAACATAGCCTTTGATATGCTCACCTCTTTATTGGGATATCCAAGTCAGCAATGTAGTGGAGGGTAAAGTTAATAAATTCCTGCATATCATTTGCATCCCCATCAAAATATATCTTGGCCATGTACATATAAACCCATTTCTAATTCAATTGGGTGAGCCTAAGCAACTAATATGAATTCTCACCCAATTGTGAGCACTAAACATAAATAATTAACTCTTCATTGAATGTAAAATAACTCAGTTCACAGATTTTTATTAACTATCATAAGCCTTACTGTGGTGAACTTACGAAATACCACGTCAAAGCAGCTTTTAACAAAATATAAATTACATAGTAATCTTTCTCTTTTTAGCTCTTAGTCAAGTTAGCCTTTATCTTATTCATAAAGGTACACAGGCAGAGACTAATTTATTGTTTCCACGAAATTATTTTTCGCAAGTTATCTTATCAACAAAGAATTACGAGGATCACTAAGCCTTTATCGAACTGCACTTGGTTGAGTATGTTCCCCTCTTTGCACTTTTACAGAAATAAAATATTTCCTCGTTAATAAGCAAAACGCATTGACTAACCTTGAGCTTCTCGTCTCCGAGAAATGTCTTCAAGCTCTGCATACAGGGAGTCATGTCATTTCAAAAGAAATCACCCTGCTAATTAGCAACTAAGGAGACTGAAAGAAGCAATGCACTTTGAAGATGGAAAGAAAGAAAATTTCTTCAAGTTATTCGGTTGTTCCATATTTGATAAGACTATTATCTAGTCAAATGGCTGTGATTGAGAGAGGTTCCAACTTCCATGTAAATCATATCAGAATTTGAATTACAAGTTTAGGACCCAACTCTAGCATGTATAGAGAATAGCAACTGTGTGTTTGTTGCATATCTTAAGAGAAGTTTTGACTTGGTACAAAGTGCTAATGTTGTGGCAACAAGTTTAAGCTTGAGGATACAGACAGTATCCAAATATCACATGTTGTGACAAAATGAACCTGCACTCACAAGTAAAATTATAGAGATAAGATATCAAATCTTAGCCATTACCTGTTTTCCAATAAGCTTGCCATCCATATGTGCTACAAGGCCATTTTCAGAGAAAACGTAATCATAATCAGTCGTAACTGCATCACAAACATTAGAAAGATCAGTTAATAGGCACATATGAGAACCAAGGCTTCTGTATAAGTATGGTTTGCATGATGGAAGAACTATGCCCCATGTGAATTAAACTTTCAGGCTGGCTTTCATGAGACTCCAGAAAGAGAAGGAACACATTGTTTTAAGTGGTTTAATCATCATCTTCTTTTGACTGCTAGAACCACAGAGATAGAAAGAATCACCGCAGAACCGCGAGAGATCATTGATAGACTTCTTTTTATTAATTCTTTTGACATAATAGACTTTTCTTTTGATTCACCGGACATCAATGTTTAAAATTTAACTCCAGATAGTGATAGATAAAGCAAAGCAGTAAGAGTGATCAAATCATAAATATTTTGCATTCTTTATTTTCATGTTTTTAATTATTTTCTCCTTCTCTTTTAGGAGCAGGGGCGGAGCCAGGAAGGGCGCAGGGGGTTCATCTGAACCCCCTTTGGCGGAAATTACACTGTTTATACATGGTTAAAATTATTTTTTATGTATATATAGTAGATGTTAAACCCCCTTTGGCTTCTTCATGTGTTAACTTTTTTATATTTTGAACCCCCTTAGTGAAACTCCTATTTTGAACCCCCTTAGTGAAAATTCTGGCTCCGCCACTGGGAGGGAGTTACCACCTTATGACACTGCTTCACTTTCTACTGGTAGTTTTCATTAATGCATGACCTCAAAAAATGTTTAGCACTAAAGTTAGACAGAAAAGTTACATTTCAACAAGCTTACATGGAGCTATAATCATAAGGCTACGTAGTTGCTAGTAGAAAGGTCCTTTTGTTTTTGAAGTCAAAACTCAGTTCAGGGCTCTTGGCTACTGAAACCAGTTCTACTCTTGCCTAACGCTGAGAGGATCAGAGGAATTTTAGATACTGAACTAGAAACATGAGCTCTAATGAGCTGATATAGCACCTTAATTACAAATCCTACCAACAAAATCTGAAGTTTGTAAACCTTTAATCATCTCAACTCCAAGCTTAGTATACATTCTAGTTAAGCTAACCTGTCTTGCCAAGCTGTTCTGATATCTTTACAAGGTCAGAACCTCCAACAACTCCAACAGTAACAACCTGCAGGTGGACAAACTTGTTAAGCTAAAGATCGAAAATATATATGGAAAAGAGAACGAAGGAAAAAGGAGTATATCAAAAGAATCATCTACCTTTTTAAGTTCCTGCATGAATTTCAACATTTCTGGAGTAGATTCCTGAAATTTTCCAAAGAAGATTATTCGTACCTTATGGAGATGATTAACTGTCACTACTGGTAAATCTATTTCAAAGTTAAAGGAAGAAAGTAAGCATCAGAACACTTAAAAATCATGACAATTTTCTTACGAAAACAAATGTACAGGCTAGCAAGAATACAATGAATCAATCAAAGGCGCCTCAATCTCACACAAGTCGGAGTCAGCTACACAAATCATATATACCATTCTACTCTATTCAAGACCCTCCACAAGAATGCAATTGTACATAAACTCAAATGAATCTACAATTAGTAAAAGAAACAACAGGAACAATCAAACAAAACCAGCAAACACAAGTAGGTAAATCATACCTTCCGAGGTGCTGTAAGAGTTCCATCGACATCGAATAGAGCAATTAAACCAGGTTTCCTTGCAGCCATTTGATCTATAGTTCTCAGCAACTCTCCCTGCATTCCATGGCCAAAATTTCACCCTTTTCAGCTACACTTGTTAAAACCAAAATAGGATCAACACAATCATGGAATAAAAACTTCAAATACGAGAACAAGTCCTATGTATGTACTAATCCGTGCCTGTTGTTACAAACACACAGGACGCATAGTGACACCTGAGCCGGATCCAAAATTTAAAGTTTATGAGTAAATCTTACTGCACAATCAAGTATTTATAGAAATTTATTACTCTCTCCATCCTAATTAATTTATACAAAGTTTAAGAAATAAAGGTCGAAAACAAAGTCAAAGATATTTGTATGCCGGCATTCTTTTTCTATATATACAGGATACATTTAAGCTTCTACATCAAATGAAGAAAATTCAGTTACAGAAGTGCCAAATTTGCACCGATGGAAGAAGAAGAGACGTGCAAGGGAGGAGTTTATCACCGACAAAATGCAACACTTTAATTGTTGCTCGGAGATCTGAGAGTGGTGGTTTTAGATCTATATATGGACAACGGAAACTCCCATTTGTTGCGTCGTTTATTTAACAACTAGCCAATTATGTTAGGCCAAATCATTCGTTTGGGTCATACTGATGCTAAAAACTTACCAATGTCAAGTTCCCACCAATTTTTGTCTAACATATACTTTTATTATTTAATCATAATAAATTAAATTAGTTTGGTGTAAATATATATTTTAGACGAATAAGTCTCCACCTCATAGCGATAATAATTTTATTCTATATCTGAATTCATATTGCGTAGGATCATTAAAGAGGAAACACTCCCTATTAATTTTTTCCTTAATCTCATGTTCGAACGAAACTTCTTATAAGTTAGACGACACTTCATCCAAACACAATCTTTGATGGTTACTTATAGTGGTCTGGATTTCAATTTCTTGTCCATGGGACTTTCCTCAAAACAAGCATAAGATTTAATGAGCAGATTGATGATATTTTCTTAAATAGGTTTAGTAAATTGTTGAAAGATTGGAAAAAAAATCAACTATTAAAAGTTGCAGTGGAGTGATAAATAGTAAGTACTCATTTATTCTTAATTAAAATTCTTGGATTCAAGTCATGAAAATTGAATCGCCTTTGACAGGAAATATTTTATAAACGAATTTTTCGACGCGAATTCAAATTAATTGGACCTCAAAATGAATACCGAACATCGTGTGCGAAATCAAAACAAAAAAATTGAGATAAATGAATAATTTGCTTTTTTTTCTCTATATATTTTGACACATTTTGTAGTTTGATCAAAATATGATCACATTAATCATAAACTCATGTAAAAACTTATATGTATCGAGTGTTTATATCTAATTTTAATTTATTATGATTAAGTAATTTAATAAAGTGAAATATATATCAATTAATCAATGATTAAGTGAAAGAATTTTAAATATAAATTCATATCATGCATCTTTTAAGTTGGTAACTAACGTCATCTAGTATGGATAAGTTTATACCGCTAAACTCATTAGAAGAAACATTTTTACAAGTTTATTTTGATTTGATTCTTTAGTTGTGTTAAGCTAGCCTTGATGTTAACTTGAAAAACTTTTTTGTTATAAAGTACTACTTTGAGTAATGCATTATGACTCATTTACATTTTATTTGGGTAATATATTCGACATTAAGGAATTTCTAGAAGTTGAATTAAAGCAACATAAGAGTGGGGACAACATCGTGATATGCAAGAATCACGTAATTCTGATAGGTTCCTTTCATTTTACGTATGGTAAAAATCTTAGAAAATTATATTGATTGAATATTCTTTTCTGGCTTTTTATTTTTGTAGTGAATTTAAATTTTTCAAGCTTGACCATAATATGCTTAACCAGTTCAATGTTGGATTTGTTTATGAAGTCTCACTACCTTGCGTGTGCTTTTAATTTGTTTGAGATTAAATGATGTTTAGACTGTAGTAAGAAGGGAAAAAAGAAAACAACAAAAGATTAGAGTACTATCAAATGCCAATTAACAAAAAACAATGATACTTACTATTAATGCAAACTTAAATTTCCTTAAAACATTAAAAAATAACAAATTAACCTGAAACTGATATCGAGTTGAAAAATAAAAGTATATGAAAGTGCAATATAACCATATGGATTTTTGGGACCATTAAAGTGTGAGAAAGAAAACAACAAAGAAGGCACATTGGAAGTTTCCAAGTTTTTGAATTACTATTGTGTAGGGTCAATTATAACCTCGAACATATGCACATATTTTCCTCGAGATGCTTGAAGGAAAGTGGAGTGGCCAATAAAAAAATGTTGTAAAAATTAATTAGTATTGCCAATTTTTGGATAGCTTGTTAATACTGTCCGTCCACTATACAAAGAGATGTCTACTTTTATTTGTTCAGTTTGAAAATTAAAAGATAATTCATCATTTTATATCTATTTTACTCTTATTATTACTTATTTCCAATTCATGTCCCAGTAAATAACATGACCTATAATTATGGGTGATATAATAAAATTATCATTCTACTTATTCTTCTTAAGGGTGTCAAATCCAATATAGACGGATGAAGTATTTAGATACCATTTCAAATGTAACTGAGAAATAGTCACTTTTTAAAGAGGAATAATATCTAGATAAAAATACAATTTCAGCACATGAGAAAACTCCGGCACAATTTATTAGAGTTCGACTTTGAAATGTTCAATTCAAACTCCATAAATTTTTGGAGTTAGGAACCTTTATTAGTTCAAATCCCTAGAAAAATTCATGCATTTTTAACTAGAAGAATTTGTCAAGTTTGTAATATTAGAGTGAAATAATATTTTCAGGTATCATGAGTTAAATAATATTACAAAATTGTTTTTTGATAGATACCGAGAATAAAATAGATACAAATTAATGTTACTATTTCACTCATGTGAACTATTATTAAAAGACTATTTCACTCATTCTACCTCTTCGAATTTGACGACACTTTACTGAATTTTATTTCTATGAGTGATGGAGTTAGAACTTATACATTTGAAACTCCAGTACATTTTTCTAGAGTTCGAACTACACATTCAAACTCTACGAATTTTTTGAACTCCGATATAATATTTTGGAGTTTCATATGTAGAAGTTTCAAACTTTACCACATTGTTCGACTTTTTTCCATTTTTTAGCTAGGGATAATTTTATTCAAATTTTATTTCCGTATTACAAAACGGCTAAACTTTGAATAGTTTTGAAAAGCTGGCTAAAGCTTAATAACAGTCCAAAAAGTGACTGTTTGCCAATTTCTTCCAAAAATATTTGGGCTAAACCCATGTTCGTTGGACTTGTAGGTTGTGTTTGGTATGGAGGAAAATATTTTCAATAATTTCATAATTGATTGATTAAAATTTTTGAAATATTTTTTCTCTAGAAAAGCAAGTTTTTTAAAAATGAGAAAAATAACTTTCCTAATGAAAGTAGGGAAACCAAATTCCACGAGCAACATCTCATTTCATGATCTTATATCCTTGCGCATCTTTCATTTTAGTTTCATGTTCACCATTAAGCAATAGACATCTGAAAAAGGACTAGTGAGAAGTAAAACTAGCACTTAATTCCTTGAAACAAAGTTATCAGCAATAACCAACATGTATGCTTGGATCCAGCAAAGGAAACTCATATTCTTGAATGCCTTCATAATGAGAATATAAATACATTTTACCAAATAAATAGCAGTATATACAAGGTCAATGCCGTAAGCATAGGCAAAGTACAGATGTCAATGCTAAGTATGTATAATACAATACAGTATAAAGTGTCAAATTTTTCTATATAAGATGACTTTCTAGTAATTCAATATAACACTCATTACTTCCATGAACCCTTCTCTTGCCTTGGAAGTCTAATTTCATCCTACAGAAACACAAAAGGTAAACTTTTGAACTATTGATTGGATGTATCAGTTCAATCAAGCGATATTTGATTCAAGAAACCTTCAAAAGATTGATTGACGGCTATGTTGCTCCGACTCTTCAAAAATGTCACCGCATGCATGTGTGTCAGATCGTCCAAAAGTAATGCATTTTTGGAGGATCCAACACATGTGCATCATCTTTTTTGGAATTCCAGCAACATAGCTTGACAATCGATATACACAGCAAGACGATGGTTGTCCACTTCATCGACCTATTTATTAACTAAAACGTCGTGTAAGGGGATATAAACTAAAAAACAGGATAAAGATGTTAATTCTGAAGGATATGTAAAATACATGCAGATGAATATTGTCATACCTCTTGTTAACACATCAAGATCACTACTGTTTATCTCAGGACTCCAAGCAGAAGGGGTCCACATGACACCTTAGTCGAATCTCATATCGGAATGGGTGGGGAAAGTAAAGAACTTTATAAGGCATAGCATAAGTTCAATGGTACGCGCACTTTTGGACTCGATGATGGTGTAACCCAAGGGACAAATCCGTGAGGTCTGTTGGGCCAAAACGGGCAATTCGAATCCATTTTGTAACCTACATTACAATGCAAGGGATATGATCTATCTTGGACCACTCACAATTTTGTTGAAGCAAGGGACATCCACTTATCTCTAGATAGGAAAGCATCGGTGGCACCCCTTCCTTTGGCAAAGAAAGAAGTTTTCGACAATCCGTGACCTTCAAATTTTTAAGTGAAGTGACATTTTGCATCCAGGGAGAGAGATTCCAGATTTGACAACTTAATGATATCGAGTGTTTCTAGAGTTGATGGAAGCAACCGTTCAGGAAAAGTAGAAAGATTTGAACTGATCCCATGAATTGTCAGCCTTCTAAGAGAGGCAAGCCTGTGCAATCCCCATTCAGACATTGGCATAAGATTCTTGCAATCTTTGACATCCAAAGACACAAGGTTAGTGGGAAAACCGCCCTCCGGGAAAGATGTGATGGAAGGACAATTAGATAGCTGAAGCTCTTCAAGAGATGTGAGGTTCTGCATCCACTTCGGAAGGGACTTCAGATTCTCACAGTCGAGGATTAGTACTTTTGTAAGGTTTTGTGGAAGGCCTTCTTCGGGAAAGCATTCAGTACCATGGCAACCATCAACTTCCAAGTAATTAAGATTCAACAACTTGTGCAAGCTATGAGGCAAGTTCTTGAGATTTGTACAATTCCCAACCCTTAACGATTCAAGAAGCATTGTTTCAGTTCTGATATAAGGTAATGCCTCGAGATTGAAGTAGTTCCAAACCGTGAGCGTTTTCAAGGTTTTTGGCAGTTGGCCTCCCGGGAACGATGAGATAGAAGAGCAATTGAAAATCTCCAATACTTGAAAAGATGTATTGCTGCTATGCATTATCCCTTCAGGAAGAAACTCCAAATTTGGGCATTTCTCAATTGTCAGCTGTTGAAATGTGGTTGGAAGAAACTATCTCTTGGAAAAGAAGCTAGAATTAAACACCTGTGGACGGACAAATACTCGAGAGATGAGATCTTGTTCATCATAGATTCAGGTAAAGACTTCACACTGCATCTTTGAATGGCAAGGCCTTTTAAGTTAGAAGGAAATATCTTCCCTGCAACAGATTCCAGCCTTGGACAATCTGTGTTTATAACTTCTTCGAGGGACGTTAAAGTATGAAGTAAAGATGGCAACTTCTGCAGATTATGACAACTATGCAGTTCTACATATTCCAATCCATGAGACAATTTCTGCCCATCCTAAAAAAGGGACACCAGTAAGTCATAGTTCCTAATTACCAGACGCCGAAGAGATGTTAAGTACTGCAATTCATTCTTGTTCCTCGATAGATGCAAAAGCTCAGAACAACCACTGATAATCAATCTCTCAACTGTGGTAAAGTTTTGCAGGAAACTTTCTGGTAGATATTCATTTGAAAGATTATACAGTTGTAAAGAAGCGAGTTTCGTCACCTCACGTGGGCTGCTAATCAACCTAATGTTACATCTCCTTAGCTCCAACTCGTAAAGTTCTGGAAGTCACGGAAGAGAAGAATCCAATTGTTGACACTCGTAAATCACAAGCTTTACAAGGCAAGGAAGGACGTCAGGTAATTTGCCCCATAGTTTAGGACACTCCAAGTGGAGCTCTAAGACAATAGAGAATGTTTCTATGTCTCCATCACAACCAAATAACCAATCTTCTTATTCCAGCATTTCTGTAAAGGTTAGAGTCTCTAACGATGCAAAAGAGGTCAATGTGGTTGAATTATAGCCAAAAAACTCATCACCGATGCTTTTTATCTCACTAAGTCCCTTAACCATGAGATGTTTGACTGAAGGGAGCTGACCTAGTGATGGTAGAATCCGGCATCCTTTGCAATTGCTTAAACTCAAAGAAACCAGCTTATAGAATGAAGGATTCCCAATCCAAGTAGGAAGTTGTGTGCCACCATAGCCTTTAATGGTAACCTTCTCTATATTTTGATGGGGTCGTAACAACTCAAGAACATCAGTTGCCATTCTAGCCTTCTCCGAGTACTCAAAATCGTCGCTCCATTGAAGCAATAACTCAGTAAGTTGTTTCTTAGTTATCAAACTAGCTTTGTGTGCATCCCAAACATTATCCACATTTTCCAAATTCAATATTGAAAGTAAACCCTCGAGGTGCAACAAGATACTCAATTCACCTATACCAGAACTTTTACTCTTTGGTCGGATATATTAGTACCCACTGTAAACTCTGGTAATGCCCTGATACTAGAAACATTAATACCCACTACAAACTCTGGTAATGTCCTGAGGCGCACTAATTTATCTAGTCCCAGAGGAATCTTTTGTATACCACTTCCACTAACATCAAGGTAGCGTAGATTGAGCAGTTTCCCAATGTCAGCAGGCAACTCAATGAGATAATCACAGTTGTGTAGTAATAAGGTTCGTAGATTGTAAAGATCACTGAACGACTGTGGAAGGCATTTAATTTCTGTGTATAAAAAATTGATGAAGGGAAGATGTTTCAAGCATCCAATGGATTCCGGAATCTCATAATAGCTCAGAGATAACACCCGAAGGCAGCTTAACTTAGGCAAAATATCAGACAGTACTTTCTTTGTTAAATAGCAAAATTCAGCTCCTTGTAATGGTGCTAATGGTAAGAAGGTGCGTAGACACTTCACATCACTGAGCATTTCTAATTTTCTGAAGACGTCATATTTACTACGAATGCATGAGAAATAGCGAGCCTTCTCGCAATTCTCGTAAAATCTGCTTTTCCAATTTTCCTCCAGCTGAATACATGTTTTCCTGGAAACACTAAGTGCCAAGTCATGTACTAGATCATGCATCACAAAGAGAGATCTATTTTGCGAGGATTCTTGAAAAAAGAACCTAGATTGAAGTTCAGTGAAATTTCCATTGCCTACATCCTCCATAGTTAACTGCACAACTGGCTGCACGAATCCTTCTGCCATCCACAACAAGACTAGATCTTTCTTGTTGAACTCATACCCTTTCGGGAATATTGAACAGTATGCAAAACATCTCTTTAAATTTGGTGGAAGATGATGGTAGCTTAATCTTAAAGACGATAGAACAGAATATTTCTTAGAAGGCAAATCCCACAAATCGCTATTCAAGACTTCAGTCCAATAAGCCACGTCTAATTTCGAGGCCAACATACCTCCTAGAGTCTTGATAGCTAAAGGCAAGGCTTTACCCTCTTCACGATCTCTTTTCCAATTTCTTTCAAACTCACATGCATGTCTACTCCTCGACCATGACCAAAAGCATGATGCAAGAACAAAGACCAACAAGCATCATGTGACATTTCCTATAGACGGTAAGGTGCAAGCGTTCCTATGATTGACGCAACCCCTTCATTTCGTGTTGTCACGATTATTTTACTTCTTTGATCCCCCTCGAAAAAAAGGGATCAACAGCTCATTCCAGTCACTACAGCTCTCAGTCCATACATCATCCAAGACAATCAAGAATCTCTTTTTGCTGAACAGATGCTTCAAACCATTCTGAATGATTTCCAAGCTATTTGTGTCACAGAGTTTGGCAGTAGCAGATTCAAACAGTGACTTGGTTATACTTGTTACTTTGAAATCATCAGACACCCAAGCCCAAGCTTTCACGTCAAACGCCTCACAAATTCTCTTGTCATTATAGACAATCTGAGCAAGAGTTGTCTTGCCAATCCCTCACATACCAATAAGAGGAATTACACAAAAGGGAGCAACTCTATTTGTATCATGATCACAATCAGAAACCAATAACTTAATTAGTTCCTCTTTTTCAGCATACCTTCCATAAACATGGGATCCAAGTAACAATGGAGTACTTGGACCCCTACACACTTTCCATAGCAAGACCTTTTATTAGTGTCTAAACCAAGAATATCTTTTTTCTTTGCAATGTATTCGAGTCTAGTTATAAGCTCTTCTATTCTTGATTTCATTGCGATAAAGTTCCAACTACTACGCACCTGCTGAGAAAGTATCGGCTCTAGTTTGCATCTCAAGGCTTCAGTAGCCAGTTCATCAAGAGTGTCCTCAGCTTCAAACACAGCGTCTCTAAGCATGTTTATCCAAGTCTCGATCGCTAAATTGAGGTACTGTTTCTCTTCTGCATCATCAAGCACAGATGTATTGATGAAGTAAGATATCTTGAGTTTGTCAAGTAACACTTCATTAACATTCCATATTTTTAAGTATGTTCAGGATTTCCCCTGAAGCTAATTTGTCAAAAAGAACCTGCAGAGCTGGAGATAACACTGCTTCCCCCTAAACCATGCTTGCTTTTATCAGATTGAATTTAGAGAAAACTTTGAAACTGTGTAAAGAGAAAATCCATAAAGGGTATTGATGATCAATTATTAGATGAACTTTCTTTCCAGCAGAGACTTTTAACAAGTAGTTGGTGAGTCAACTGCCTATAGGACAACAACAACAACATACCCAGTGTAATCCCACAAGTGGGGCTGGGGTAGAGTGTACGCAGACCTTACCTCTATCTTGGGAGGTAGAGAGGTTTTTCCAATAGTAGCATATCAAAGAATGTCAGAAAAGGAAATAACGGAAGTGAACAACTGCCTATATGACAAAAATGAAAAAGACATGCTCCCTCCATCCTAATTTATGTGGTGAAGATTCACTAGGCACTCGGAGTTTAAGAAAGAAAAAAAATTAAACTTGTGATCTAAAATAAGTTAAAGAAATTTGTGTTAGTTATATATTATCTCATTAAGGGTAAAATAATTTCTAAATAAGGAAGTGTGACATTATTTTTGAAATAAACTAAGAAAAAGTATGTCACATAAATTGGGACGGAGGGGATATTAACAATCCTCCCTCCCCTGGTAGGTACAATACATTTTCACATTGCAATAACAGTTTTTCTAAGGTCCTCTTACATAGAATCGGTTTTTTTGTTGACCATGGACATTTTTAACTAATAAAACCAAATTCTACTGGAAAAATAATTAGGTATTAAAAACAAAGGTAATTGTAAGGTTCTCTTTCTTACAAATCTGAAGTTGACATTTTTTGAAATTCAACTCAGACTATAGAGATTAAATTAGTCATTAACAAAACAAACAAGACAGAGAATGAATCTCAAAAAATCCAAACACAAGGTTTATCAATCACCACCAAAAAGGTCTTTTATTCAAGCATGTAAAACTCATACTTAAACATATAGTCCGCAATATAATCTACTAAATTCAGAGGAGGATTTACTGTGGAAATCAAAGGTTGGTCTATATGCATGTCTTATACACTATATAAAAGCAGCCATGAATGCCTACACAATAATATTGGCCAAGAAGTACTCAAGCTTCCTCATCAACTGTATTTGCCCTGGATATGCCAAAACAGACAAATTGCAATAGTGGTAGTTTTTTTTTTGTTTGGTTTCCCATTAGATATCCAGTACCTTGAGTTTGATCCGGATTCGCGTTGCTTAGGCCTATTCAATCATTTTCTCATATTCAGAACTCGAACCCAAAATCTCTGATTCATTTTTTCATATCCAGAACTCGAATTCAAAATCTCTGATTAAGAGATGGTTGTGGTAGGTTAAATGTTGAAGAGGGTGCTGAATTCAATCCTGTTTAGCTTGCTCTTTTACTTTAAGGAAGCCCCTTTGGAAAAATTCTTTTATAGGAAGGAGAGGTGTTATCCTTCTAATGAATTTAGGAATCTTATTGCCGCCAAGCTTTCGAGAAGTTAACAGTGTTTATTCTTTATAAAAAAATACTTTAAATGATTGAGGTGTTTAACAAGCTTTTAAAACTTTTTTTTCTAAGTAATAGCAGAAATTACTTTTAAAATTAAAAAGGTACATTAGCTTTTATCTAGAAACACTTTTGGACCTTTGAGAAAACACTAAATTGTAGTTTAATATTGACAAAAGTATGGCACTATTTTCCTTACAAAACGTAACATATACACCGATATTGTATAATACAAAAATTACGTCTACAATTAGGAATGTGTATCAACGTATATCTACTACAAAATGTAAAAGATAGCTATATTTTGTAATTATTTAAAAGTATCGCTATAAAATGTAATTATGGAGCATAATCAGTTACATTAGGTAATTTTTTCAAAAAGAAACAAACCATTTCGAAGTCTATAATGTTGGGCTCGTGCACAGCACGGGTCATCGTTATCCAGTAAGGATACAAAAGAAAAGATGAAAATAAACATAAGCCGGTTGACAATAAAAGCATGCAATGCAAAAGTGAATTAGCATCTATAGTATATCCCTGTACATTCGTCCAGCGACATTGGTGCTTAATAAACTACAAGAAAAACTCATACATTGTATAATTAAACTGACCCTCCACTTCCTTTTCGTTTTTTTTTTCCTTTTAACTTTTCCTGTGACAAGTATTTCCTTATTTCTTCTACCCTGGATATTACATGGTCGACAGTGTAGATCTTCATCTTTTTCCTGGATAACTATACCAATGGAGGCTCTATGACGAGTGGAGAAATCTGAATCCCGAGTCTTGATGTCCATCCTTTCCGCTGCCTATAGGCCTCAACTGCTTGCAATCGAAGTCTTTCTTTAGAAGCATCATGTGCGTTATTTTGTGTGCATTATTCTTGAATGCCTTCATAACGAGAATACAAGAATAGCAGTATATAACAAGGTCAATTCCATAAGCATAGGCAAAGTTCAGATGTCAATGCGAGGAGAAAATGACAAAACTGGTCTCTATCTTCGCTAGTAGGTTTAAAATAGTCCCTTAAGTATTAATTGATCAGTTTGGGTCTTTTAAGTTTTGCCAAACGTGAAACACTTTTGGTCACCATCAGGTACTTCCCAAAATTAAATTTAATCGGAACTGTGAAAAAATAATTAAGGGGAACTCGCATTTGGAAGTACAAATTTTGTAGATAATGTTATTTTTGGTCTATTTCAAGAGTCTGGTGCAACTTTCAGCTTATATTTGATTTATTTTTTGTATCTGGTGTGGTTTTCTCAGTTGCGGTTTCTGAAATTTTGATGAAGGTGTTACTGATTAGTTTTTTTTTCCACAGTTCTGGTTAAATTAAACAGAGTATGGTAATATTTTGATGGAGACTAAAAGTGCTCACTTTTGGCAAACTTAAAGGACCAAAACTACTTAATTAATACTTAAGGGACTATTTTGAACCTATTACCAAAGATAAGGGACCACTTTTGTTATTTTCTCCACATTCACATTGATGTATTACAATTTAAAGCCATCCGGATGTACCTTTGGAACAAACAACTTAGGTGGAGCTTCAACAACTTCACCAAATTTTATTTCTTCACGGCCGGGAGAAAATCCATATTTTCATCGGTATTGGCCTTTTTGTGTTTCTTTTTCATTTCTGCCAAACGCCTGCTGCATACATCCAAATAAAACCATTTGGTATCAACCTGTAGACAATGCAATGACTAAGACCAACCCCCCCCCCCCCAAACACACCAAAAAAACTAAAAAGAATGAGAAATGAAACATGTCATCACAAAATGAGTAAATATGTGAAATCCTTACTACATTTGCTTCAGCAAAAAAGGGTTAATTTGGGTGAATCCTTTTTCATTTGCTTACAAACAGATGTTTCTCAATTACCCAAATTGCTAATTAAAATGTGAAATTGAAAGGAATACATTATGCCAACATAAACATAGACAGTAGAACATGATCAACTAATTGTTACGTCTTAAGGAGTAGCAAGCTATCTAAAAAAAAACAGTACCTCAGCTGCTTTGTAGTATCATCGGAAACAAAGGAGAAACAAGCAAACAATCTATTAAACTAGATAAAACAGGTAATGGTAATCAAAGGTTAGTCGCTAAATTAATACTGAAATTTGAATTGAGTCAAACTTGTCATAGAATAACGCCCAGCCTCAGCAAATTAACCACCTACTGCACAATGATCTTCCTAAGAACTTAACGCTCCATAACCGCGACGTTACGGATTTGACTCCCTTGAATACCCCAGGTTAAAATGGATACCCCTCTTCCCTCATGAAATAGAGTTGGTTTAGTTGTTCTTCTAAACAGATACATAGCATAAATATTTAAGATGACATAAAACAATGGCTCTTGCCTCTACTTCAGCTCTCACTTCTGATATAATAGAAAATTTTATTTCAAGTTCAGTCAGACCTCTCTATAACATTCATCCTCTAAAACAGCTCACTATAACAACCAAGTTTTCTTTGAAACAGAATTTCATGTTACATTATATTATATGCTCTCTATAACAACATTTTGCTATACCAGCCAAAAAACATCTGGACAAACGGCGTTATAAAGTTTGACGGTAAATGTCACCATCTTTAAGCCAGGAAAGTAAAGGAGGGAATTTTTACCAAGGCATTAGTTCTTACTGTTTCTTTCGCTCCTTTCGCTTTGAACTAGTAATGCCCAGTTCAGCCGTATCAAACCGAAGGTCCTTCACTTCTTTCCTTTTTCTCTTTTTATTTCTCTTCTGCTGCAACACCACTCAAACTGCTTTTGTCATCTTTACTTTTGTTACCCTGAACTTGATCTTCTGAATGTATTCTCCGTTCAGGAACACATATAAGTCCAAAGTTTAAACACCCAATATAAAACACATAACACATTCACATAGAAGGGGAAAAACATTGGAGGTCTTACAATAACACACAGAAGGAAAGGAGAGAGAACTCGAGTTTCTATTACTAATGATTCACAACAATATGAAAGTTACCTGAGACGAGAGAGCGGAAGTATCGGAATCTATAATTACAAGGAGTCAAAGACCATAATTGGAACAAGAGAAAGTGAAAAGATGACTCGCATTGAAGAGGTACAACAAAGTTAGCATACAGATGAACATTGGCTATTGTTTTGATTAAAATGGAGACCAACAGAAAATTCTTGAGGCACTTCAAATATACCTTTTATTTATTTCTTGACATGTTGAAATTGAATTTTTTTTATAAAGTTAATTATTCTGTTAATGTGACAGGGCACCCCCCCCCCCCCCGGGGTCCCAGAAAAAAACAAGATGTATACAAAAGTAGGAACCTTACATAAATATATGATTCTAGAGAGAGAACATAAAATTAATTATTCCAGAGATTTATAAAGATTGTATTTTGTTCAGGAAAAACTTAAGCAAATACAATTATGCTCTTCTGACCCATGTAATAGCTAAGCAGAACCCTTTTTTCTCCTGCAGAAGGGTGCTGCGAAATCCGACCAACAATATTTATCCTATAGAAGAAGACAAGCGCTGAAGACAGAAAAACTATGAGCAAGAGAGTCAAACAAAATTGCTAGGAACCCAACCTAGACTTAACTTGGGCTTGATTGAACTTGGTATTTTCAAGCTCGACTGCTTACTTGAGCTGATCATAGAACAATTCTAAGCTTTCAAAACGTGTCAATGACAATAAACAAACTTCTGAGATTTTCCAAGTCTACCTTTTCCTTTTTTAAAAATAATCTGTTCTTTTTTTGTTAAACGTGTTGTCCGGGCCAGCTTGCGCTCACCTCGACTAGTTTCACAGGATACTTGCCACCTCCCGCCAGCAACATGTACCAAGTATCTCTGTCTTGGACAGATGGGAAGAAATCACTTAGTGTTTTTGTCTCTGCTAAGATTTGAACCAAAGACCTCATGGTTCTCAACCTACCTCATTGATCACTACTAGGCCAAACCCTTGGGTGCTTTTTTAACATAATCTATAACTTTACAATATAGAGAGAGATTGTGGATACATCATATATTCAACTGAAATGACATATTCTTCCCGGTATGTGTTAATATGCATATACCAAAGCTATAACATGAGTTACCCCAGGGGATACGCATGATATTTTTTGTAAGCGGTGTCGATATTTATAAAAGAGGAGAGAATACATAATACTAATTATCACTATTGTGTATAAGAGATGGCCTCGGTCAATTGGTTTTGTTGTGTTTTAAGCCAGAAGAGGTCTAATGTTCAATTCTACTTAACCACAATTTTTAACAATAGATTGATAGAGGCTCGTTTAAATATTTGCCAAAATTTGTTCAGGTTGAGTTCGAACCTCCAACCTTAAGGGCAAAACCAGGCGTTTAACCAGCACGCCAAAAGACAATCTTTGTTAAGTGGTGTCATTTCCTTTCTATCTATTAATTTAAGAACAATGTGTGTGTGTATATATATATATATATATATATATATATGTTTAGTAAAATTTTCCCACAAAAGGTGTCATTGCTTCCTTCAAAGTCCCGCTCCCCAACTCCACCGCCCCCTTAAGCAAATTCAACAACAACCTACCCAGTATAATTCCACAAAGTAGGGTCTGGAGAGGGTAAGATGTACGCAGACCTTACCACTACCTTCGTGGGTAGAGAGGTTGTTTCCGATAGACCTCGACCTGAAATTCAAAAACTACAAAATTGTCTTTTAGAGCAAATTATGGGTTTTCCAAAGCTAGAGGTTCCCTGAATCATGCTATCTCTATACATCCTACAATTAGTAGACTAAATTTCCAAACTCAGCACTAAAACCAAATTGTTACAACCAAACTACAAAATTTATCTCCACTATAAGGGCCCAAGTTTCAATATCAAGAATTTACCTTCCCATTAGCACTGCCACCACCAGCATCCCCTTTCTTCCTTTCTGCATTATTCGCTGAAGCTCTCCCATCCCCTAAAATAAGAAAATATGAAAAACCCACTTCGTAACAAACATTGAAAACTAAGAAAAACTATTAATTTCCACCAGTTACATGTATTAAAACTATATTCAGTGCATTTTATGTACCTGAAAAGACCATTAATTGAATAAGCTTAGAGGGCACTGCATCAATGGATGAGGGGGTGGTGGGGAGGAAGTCTAGGGGGGCTACCATGGGCAGCTCTGTAATTTTTCTCTCTTCCCTTCTTCCCTTTCCCTCCCATCTCTCTCTGTAATACGGTAAAACCCTCGCACTCTTCTTTACAGTATTGAAGCAGGCAGCATCAAGTGCAAACAAGTCCTCTTATTCTTTGAAATGGTTAAATAGAGTGCTTACAAGTTCTTAAAATTTCATTTAAGCCCTATGGACTATGAATTGTTACTTGTTAGGGGTCCTTTGCCATGAAGTATTAGTGTGTTATTTTCGGTATAATTTAAGGCCCTTATTTGGTAATAATATTAGTGTTATTTTTGGTATAATTTAAGCCCCTTATTTGGTAGTGTTTTCAATATGTTCAGCAATATTCGTATACATAGTAAATCATGAGATTAACAATATCAATACTATTTCTATTTTAATACACTATTCAGTATTATTCATATTCTAATATACCTTATTGAATAATTCCAACATTACTAATTCACTTTATTCAACATTACTAATACACTTTATTCACTAACGCCGCCATTAGTGAAAACTGAAATTGTAAAACCGATGTAAATAAAAAAATGGCATGAATGAGGGTAGGATGTACTTCCTATCTTTGTGAGGTAGAGAGATTGTTTCCGCTAGACCTTCGGCTCAAAAGAGAAGAAGAATTTGAAGCAAGGTCATAAGAAAAATAAGATGACAAAATAACATAATACAAAGCAAATGAAGTAACATATAGTAATAAAACACTGAAGAAAAAATAAACTACGCGATTAATACATAATATTACTAATAAGGAGAAGTGGTGAGGAGGCTATCCCCGGCCTCTTCACATGAAAGTGCAACAACACTCGGCTACCTACTAACCTTCTACACTAATTCTTGACCTCCATACATTCATATGTAGGGTCATGTCCTCATTAAGTTGAAGTTGTGTCATATCCTATCTAATCACCTTCCCCAATTTCTCTTTCGATATACCTCTACCTCTTCTGACTCCTGTTATAGTTAATATCTCACACATTCTTACTGGCGCAAATGAAAAGAGAAAATGCAAATGAAACCACTTAAATAAAGTGAGAAACAAGTAGCCATATATTTTTGGGAACTTTTCAAAAATATATGGTCCAACACAATATATTTGCATCCGTGTGGCCATATGTTTTAGCTTCGTATAACCAATATCTCTTTTGCAGAAGTGTTTATACGTCATTAAACATTATTATATAATATTCTTACACATATATAAGCAAATGTATCTATATTTATAAAAGTGTATAATAGTGTATAGAAATATATCTACCTTATATAAAAGTGTACACCTATATATAGAAGTGTATAAACTTTGCTAGCTACAATGACAAACTTCTTCTGCGATTTTCAGTTGCAATTCTTGTCCAAAACCAGTCCAAGTCTCTACTAAATGCCTTCAAATTTTAAAGATAACCTACTTAGACTATATTCTGTAGGTTTTCATTGGGTTCGTGTACGCAACGGAATTTGAAAATTTTGTATTTCAAACCCAACAAGCGACGAACTGTAGGATGATTATGTAGTAATATAAAACACGTCAATACATAACATGTATATAACCGTAATACTTTGATAGAATACCTACGGTTTGGAAACTCTAGAGTCTTTTAGTAATTTCCGAAGGTGCGCACGCAATTGATCATCGACATCAAGTTCCAAGAACTCCGATGTATACCTCCTTTGAACAGCTAGAAAATTCGGTAGAGGTTCAAGAGAGAGTTTTATTCTAGGTCTCTAAGACTTAGAATAATATATGAATAATATCTCAAATAATGAATGAGGAGGTGCTCTATGTATAGGTGAAATTAGGGCGAAATTCAGATTTTGGGTTGGGCTCAAAGCCTGGCCCAAAATGAATTGCAGCAAGCCAATCTGATTTGGCATGCTGCCCAATTAGCCTCGCGGCTCTGCCCATTGGGCGTCGCGGTGCCTCGCCCTTTTCACAAAATATTTTCAGCACATTTTAATTAAATCCAAAATCCAATCTTGACTTAATTAAATAATTTCCATCAAATAGAAATTATCTCATAGTTATTATTAATTTAAATATCTCGATTCCAAATCAAATATTTAACACTTTCTCAATACACCTTTAGATCGAAGAAACAATTGACATAGTGTTACCCTACAAGTCTTCACATATCGACACGAATCATATTAGGGTCTACACGGAACTCCTAGACGGCGCCGTAAAACGAACTCAATATGTGAAGTATATTTATACGAATCCAGTAAACTGAACCTTTATGTGGGAAGATAAAATTCTTTCATTCTCTACGCACTCGATCAAGCTTGGATTTGCCAAGTGTCTATCCAAATTGCTTAATCATTATATCTCATTTATCTTGGTTGACAACAAGACCATATTCTATATATGTCTATTGTGTTGGCCAACGACTTAGTCAACCCAATATTACTGAGAAACTGAGTGTTCTCTCGAATGTACACTCGAGGAATGAATCTTAATCTTGGCTCAACTACCACCTTTAATCTATATCGTAATGTACTCAATACAAGCAGTATCTCAACCTATAAGGCATTTGAGCTTAGAACATGATCAAAGTATATTACTCTGTAGACAATGTGTGTATTGACCTCAAGTCTAAGGACTTCTATATCCCAGACGATGATCATACTTTAGACATGTATAACAAATATTATATCAGCAGGGTATACCAATACTTTCAAAGTATCCATGTGTCCATTACGAGTAGACATTACTCGTAGCAGGTGAGACATGCTACATCCTCTAAGGATGTGATGCAGACTATATGTCGACTTATCACATATCATCAATATCTCATTCTCGATGATCATTAGTCGAGGCTATTTTAAGAGTTATGTTATAATATTAATAACTCACACTATTAATAACAATGTAACCTCTAGGGATGCATATTATAGAATATTACAAACAATCAACTAATAATTCAATAATTGCAAATGCCAAAATATTAATCTCCATTAATAATAATAAGAACGTGTATAAAGTACATTTATCCTAATATAGATTGTTTCTAGGACATACATATACTTTCAATCTCCCATTTGACCTAGAGCCAATCTTTAACATATCTAATGCCCATATTTTCAAAATGACCATTATGCTTGACTAAGCTTAATGGTTTAGTGAATGGGTCAGCTAGATTATCGTTTGTGGGAACATAGTCTAATCTAATCTCTTCAGTCTCCACCATCTCCCTGAGTATGTGGTATTTCCTTGGTACATGTTTGTTTCTGTTTGTTGATATTGGTTTCTTAGCCTGTGCAATCGCACCAGTGTTGTCACAATAAATAGTTATTGGACAATTGGCACTCGAAACTACCCATAGTTCCTTCAGGAACTCAAAAATCGCGACAGCTTCATTACAAACTTCCGATCCAGCAATGTACTTAACTTCTGTTGTTGAATCAGCAATTGTAGCTTGTTTGGAACTTTCCAGCTCACTGCTCCACCATTGAAAATGAACGTGTACCCAGACTGAGATTTGAAGTCATCAAGATCCGTCTGGAAGATAGCATCAGTGTACCTAGTAGCAACTAGCTTTTCTTCCCACCATAAACTAAGAAGTAATCTTTAGTTCGTCTAAGATACTTAAGAATACTCTTGACTGCATTCCAGTGTTCTTCCCCAGGATTCTGAAGGAATTTGCAAGTCATACTAAGTGCAAAGGCCACATCTGGCCTAGTACAGGTCATGACATACATAATCGATCCTATAGCCGAAGCATATGGGATCCTCTTCATGCGCTCAAGTTCTATAGCATTAGAATGATTGTCCTTCTTAGATAACTTGATGGCTTGACCCATAGGTAGACCGCCTTTCTTGGAATTTTCCATAGAAAAATGTCTAAGAACTTTGACTATGTAGACTGACTGTGATAGTCCCAACAATCTATTAGGTCTACACTCCTTGACTAACTGCAAGAGAGTCTTATTGTCTCTCATTATCAATATGTCATCTATATATATAATAATGAAGGCAATACTCCCATATTTGCGTTTACTGTAAACACATGGATCCTCTTTGCTTCTGACGAAATCAAATGAATTGATAGCCTTGTCAAAGCAAATATTCCAACTCCTCGAGGCTTGCTTAAGCCCATAAATGGACTTTTGTAGCTTGCATACAACATTTGGTTTGGACTCAGACGAAAAACCCTCAGGTTGTTTCATATACACTTCCTCAATTAGATTACCATTGAGGAAAGCGATTTTGACATCCATCTGCTAAATGTCATAGTCATAATATGCAGCTATTGCAAGCAAAATCCGAACAGACTTAATCTTAGCAACATGTGAAAAGGTTTCATCATAATCTACCCCAGACTGTTGATTATAACCTTTAGCCACTTACCTTGCTTTATAAGTCTGTACCTTGCCAAATGCATTGATCTTCTTCTTAAAGACCCATTTACATCCTATGGGTTTAACCCCAACTGGCAAATCAATCAAGTTCCACACTTGATTGATGTACATAGATTCCATCTCAGATTTCATGGCTTCTTGCCATCTGTTCGAATCAATATCCAACATTACTTCGCTAGAGGTTGTAGGCTTATCGTTATCGGAAACATCTATCTCACTGTGTGTTTCCACAAGTAGATTAGTTTTTCAGGAGGACGATGAGTCCTAGTGGACCTACGGAATTGATTGTGTTTATAGTTCAGTGCTTGGTATGTTCTGACTGTGAGATGGTTCTTGTGTGTTCGATAATCCACTAATTTGAGAGCTTTCAGGAATATCATTTTCATGTATTTCCTGAATGGAAAGAGGTGCAACCATTGTATCTACTCCCAAAAGTTATGTATGAGGATCTTGCATTTCTGCATTATTCCTCGTAACACTCCTACTGGCCAAAGGGCATACTTGAAGTACCCAATCTTCGCCAAATACTCCCACTGAATTCTTGCCTTGGTCATTCAGCAAGGATTCAATCTCTATGTTATCTCGTTGTTCTTGAATTTCTTTAAGTTCTATCTCTAAGCAACTATGTTCCTTGTAGACATATTCTTCTTCAAGGAAAGTTGCATTCCTGAAAACAATGACCTTATGTTCTCCATAAAGATAGAAGTAGTATCCCTTAGTTTCCTTTGGATACCCCACGAAGTAACATTTCACACTTTTAGATTCCAACTTGTCAGTGAGCATCTTCTTAACATATGCAGGGCACCCCCAGGGTCTCATATGTTTAAGAGCTGGCTTCTTGCCACACCATATCTCATATGGTGTCTTTTTTACTGACTTGGAAGGAACCCTGTTCAGAACATATATTGAGGTTTGTATAGCATGTCCCCAAAGGTATGTCGGTAGAGCTGAGAAGCTCATCATGGATTGAACCATATCCAATAAGGCTCGGTTTCTCCTTTCGGCAACACCATTCATCTGTGATGTTCTAGGAGGTGTCCATTCTGATTGGACTCCATGTAGCTTTAAGTAATCTAGAAACTCCTTGCTCAAGTATTCACCTCCTCGATCAGATCGAAGGGTCTTGATACTCGTTGCGAGTTGTTTTTCTATTTCAGACTTGTACTCCTTGAACTTTTCGAAGGCCTCGGATTTGTGTTTCATAAGATACACATATTCATACCTTGTGAAGTCGTCAGTAAAAGTAATAAAGTAAGGGAAACCTCTCTTAGCTTGAGTCGAGAATGGTCCACATACATCAGTATGTACCAACTCAAACACCTTCTTGGCTCGCACACCCTTCTCAGAAAGTGGCTTGTTGGTCATCGTACCTTTCAAACAGGATTCGCAGTTACCATAAGACTCCAAGTCAGATGGTTCAAGGTATTCAAGCTTCCTTAACCTTGTTATCCTTGTTTCATTGATATGACCAAGTCTACAATGCAATAGGTAGGTAGAGTTTCTATTACTTATCTTAGCTCGTTTATTTTGTACATTGAATATTTCTCGCCTACAGTTTAGTGTATATAATCCATCCACAAGAGGAGCAGTTTCATATATAACATTATCAAAAGATAGTACATAACTGCCATTATAAATATATGAGGAAAAACCCTCCATGTCCAAAACATGGATAGAAATGATATTCCTCGTTAAGGAGGGTACATAGTAACAATCATTTAACACTAGACAATAGCCAAAAGGCAAATTTAATCTATAAGTTCCTACGCGTTCAACATCCACTCGTGGTCCATTTCCAACGCGTAGGTCCACCTCTCTTGGTCTAACCTTCCTGTTGTCAGTTAGCCCATGTACATTGATACAAATGTGTGAGCCACAAGCGGTATCCAATACCCAAGAATGAGATTTATTTATAAACATATTTATTTCAGTGACATACATACCTTGTCTACTAGAGGTAGAAGCACCTGGTGTTTTTCCTCCTCCTGGTGCAGTGCAGTCCTTCTTCCAATGACCCTTCTTGTTACAGTTGAGGCATACATCCTTAGCCAGATTCACCTTCTTCTTATTCACACCTCTTTTAGGCTTCGTAGCTAAGGGCGCAGCGAATGCTTTGCTCTTCTTCTTTTTCCATTCCTTATCTTTAGGATTGGGCCGGCTAGTAGAGCTCAGCATGAGCACAACTTTGCCTTTGGTAGTTAAAGATTTAAAGGTCTTGAACATGTTATGCAGCTCCGGCAGACTCGCCTTCGTTCCGTTCATATTGTAGTTTATAATAAAATTCTCGAACGAACGAGGGAGATAATTCAGGATGAGGGTGGAAGCGATGTTTTTTTGCAGGTTTATACCAATCGAGGCCAGCCTTTCTATCAGCCCTATCATCTTCAACACATGCTGAGACACTTCGCCCCCTTCATTTAGCTTACACTTGAAGAGTTCTATCAACAACTTATATTCATAGTTTGGGACTGAGAGTCGTAGAGACTTTTCAAGCGTTCGAGCATTTTGTTAGGGCCCATGTTTTCGTGTTGTCTCTGAAGCTCTACTGACATGGAAGACAACATCACGCACTGTGCTGAAGTGGCGTCGTCTAGGTTCTTCTGGTAGGCTACCTTATCGAACGTGGCATATTCTGCAGAATCCTCGGTAAGGACTGTGGGTAATACTTTGTCCAATACGTATTCTATCTTTTCTTGCTTAGAACAATTCTCAGATTCCTTAGCCAGTCTAGATAGTTGGGTCTAGTAAGTTTGTTAATTTCCATCAACATTTTCAATGATAGTCTCGACATTTTGATAATCTGAAGAGTTAGACAGGAAATTAAACTCAAAGTTATTTTCTATTATAAACATTCGTTTAGGCTAATCAACATGGACTTTTGTTTAATTAGCTCCCACTATTTTGACATACTTGTACGATCCCATAGTAGAATACGAACCTATATTAATTTAAGGTCATAATGGGCCAAGATCCAAGTCTATGCTATCTCCGCGTTTGCTTTGACTGATAACTTCAATAACACATCTTGGTAGGTTCTAAATCAATTGCAAAACTTATTTGCAACTCTTGGTTGATCAGATATTATATTTAATCTTGCGTCCTTAGATTAGTCCGACACTTTGACACCAAGATTTGTCTAAGCAAGTCAACCTCATTACACGATTGTGTTTATGTATCTAAGTAAATTTGTCCTTTGTGAGCAAACACTTTGGTGTAAATACTCATAAAAGTTTATCATCTACCTTTACATTCAAAACACATCTATGAAAGAGTCTGGGTCCTCGTAGACTTAGAGCAAATGCTTTGGCATAAATACTCGTATTGTCGAAAAGGATATTGCACACTAACAATTATAATGGACGACTCGTTTTTAATTTAGACTTGTATTTAAAATTTGAGAAACATTTTAGTTTCGGGAATTTTAACCAAGATCAACAATTTGTGTCATATCCAATACGACATTTAATCATGCAATTTATAAAAACACATTTAGTTGGGAACTATCAACCCAATAGACATGATATAAGATGGTTTGATCAGTTATTGGGCGCCGTCTACCCAGACAGTTATAGCGGACATTATGCTAATAATTAAATGTACGCATTTAAACACTTAGCATATAGTTTGTATATTATTCAATAATATAACATTAATAATAATCATGAGTTAACTTGTTTAAACTCTAAAATTTAAGTCTAATCCAAAACAGTCCCTTAAACATTTTCTGATTTTAAAAACTGATTTTCAGAGTATTTCTGTAAATTCTAGATTTTCAGAATTTACAGTTTAATCCCTTAAGAATTTAAAATTTCAATTTTGAACCCTTTTAAATTCAGAAAATCTAATTTTAATTTTCAGAAAATATATTTCAGATTTCAGGGACCTGTCTGTAATTTCCAGAATTTAAATTAATTACAGATTTGCCCCAAAGGACCAAATATGCTTATTTGAAAAAAGTTTTAATTTCAGATTCTGAAACTCTTAAAGTTCAGAATCAGAATCTGAAACTTTTAAAACTTCAGTTTCTGATTCAAAAAAAAAATTCGCCAGGATGAACAATGCCGCGGCGCTCCACCATGGAGCCGCGTCGTCTTGTCAAACCCTAGGTGGCGCCGCGGTCCTCCATCATGGAGTCGCGGTGCCTTAGTCTCAGAAACACAATATCTACATTTTCGAAACCCTAAAATTGGTTTAGGGTCAGATTTGCAGATTCATCGTCGTTACCATTCACTATCAAACAACATGTTCATCGACCATCATCCAATCCTTTCTCGTTCTTCGCTTCAGTGCACCATGTTCGCAATGAACCGGTTACGCACATCGACTTAGAAGAGTTAGATCGGAATGACTTCCTCGATTACATCATTGTTTAATAGTTTGGGGGACAAGTATGATGTGCCTTTAAGATATTAGGGTTTCAAGCTTTAAACGACATAAAATTTCAGATTTAAACAAATTATAACTCATATTATTATCAATGATAACTACATAATCACACAAAACAACCCTGGCTCTGATGCCACTGTAGGTTTTCGTTGGGTTCGTGTACGTAGCGGAATTTGAAAATTTTGTATTTCAAACCCAACAAGCGATGAACTGTAGGATGATTATGTAGTAATATAAAACACGTCAATACATAACATGTATATAACCGTAATACTTTGATAGAATACCTACGGTTTGGAAACTCTAGAGTCTTTTAGTAATTTCCGAAGGTGCGCACGCAATTGATCATCGACATCAAGTTCCAAGAACTCCGATGTATACCTCCTTTGAACAGCTAGAAAATTCGGCAGAGGTTCAAGAGAGAGTTTTATTCTAGGTCTCTAAGACTTAGAATAATATATGAATAATATCTCAAATAATGAATGAGGAGGTTCTCTATGTATAGGTGAAATTAGGGCGAAATTCAGATTTTGGGTTGGGCTCAAAGCCTGGCCCAAAATGAATTGCAGCAAGCCAATCTGATTTGGCATGCTGCCCAATTAGCCTCGCGGCTCTGCCCATTGGGCGTCGCGACGCCTCGCCCTTTTCACAAAATATTTTCAGCACATTTTAATTAAATCCAAAATCCAATCTTGACTTAATTAAATAATTTCCATCAAATAGAAATTATCCCATAGTTATTATTAATTTAAATATCTCGATTCCAAATCGAATATTTAACACTTTCTCAATACACCTTTAGATCGAAGAAACAATTGACATAGTGTTACCCTACAAGTCTTCACATATCGACACTAATCATATTAGGGTCTACACGGAACTCCTACACGGCGCCGTAAGACGAACTCAATATGTGAAGTATATTTATACGAATCCAGTAAACTGAACCTTTATGTGGGAAGATAAAATTCTTTCATTCTCTACGCACTCGATCAAGCTTGGATTTGCCAAGTGTCTATCCAAATGGCTTAATCATTATATCTCATTTATCTTGGTTGACAACAAGACCATATTCTATATATGTCTATTGTGTTGGCCAACGACTTAGTCAACCCAATATTACTGAGAAACTGAGTGTTCTCTCGAATGTACACTCGAGGAATGAATCCTAATCTTGGCTCAACTACTACCTTTAATCCACATCATAATGTACCCAATACAAGCTGCATCTCAACCTATTAGGCATTTAAGCTTAGGACATGATCAAAGTATATTACTCTGTAGACAAGGTGTGTATTGAACTCAAGTTTAAGGACTTCTATCTCTCATACGATGATCATACTTTAGACATGTATAACAAACAGTATATCAGCAGAGTATACCAATACTTCCAAAGTATCCATGTGTCCATCACGAGTAGTCATTACTCGTAGCAGGTGAGACATGCTACATCCTCTAAGGATATGATGCATACCACATGTAGACTTATCACATATCATCGATATCCCATTCTCGATGATCATTAGTCGAGGCTATTTTAGGAGTTACGTTATAATATTAATATCTCACTATTAAAAACAATGTAACCTCTAGGGATGCATATTATAGAATATTACAAACAATCAACTAATAATTCAATAATTACAAATGCCAAAATATTAATCTCCATTAATAATAATACAAACGTGTAGAAAGTACATTTGTCCTAATATAGATTGTCTCTAGAACATACATATACTTTCATATTCATCAAGTCTAAATAACAATCACTCTAAATTTTTCATAAAAATCAAATTTGAAATTCAAACTCACGCTTGTTCGGTAATGATAGGTTACCATTCTAATATGATTTTCACCATACAAATTTTACAAAATCAGTACTTTAACTCATGATTTATAAGTTCTCTCGTGTAAAAAAAACAGAAAGAGGTAAGAGACCGGAGAGATTCGACATGCCTTAAAAAATGATGAAGTAGAAGGGAGAAGATGGAGGGGGAGTGTGAAGCCTCCTACAATATGAAGAAACAAATTAGGTTCAATTTGCGTAACAAAATGAAAGGTTACTAAATTTTATTATAAAGACACTCCAGTTATACTTTTATATAATTACTCCCTTCGTCTCAATTTATACGAGTATTTTACTATTTAAGAAGTCAAACAATTCTTTTTTTGACTATAATTTTCTTAAACTCTTTTTATATATTGTGATTAAATTATGCAGACTTTAGTACTTTTTATGTTATTTTAAAATATAAAAAATTTATTATAAAATACATAAAAATCTATATTTGAAATTAAGTTAAAATTAACTGTTTTGACCCTCGTACTCCGAACTCTCTCATATAAATTGGAAAAGAGGGGTATCTCTATATGTTTTTCGTATACCAAGGTACTCGAAATGATGTTTGAGTAGACAAAGGACATTCGAAAATATTTAAAGGCACCATCATAAAAAACAATTAGATGAATATCCTTCACCATCCACCAAGACAAAGCATTTGTCTCCCAACGACAAACCAGAAGCACGCGAGAAGGATCTTTTAGTTTGAACGATGCTTTAAATTTTGAAGGAGAGCTCATACATGACAAAAGTAAGAAAGAGAACTTAGTAGTAAGTAAAACTTGTGATGATCGTGAATCAAATGGTAGAGACATGTGTTCACCTCCATAAATATAAGAAAAAAATTTGAAAACATCTTCATGAATCTTGACACTCATTTTTAATTTGTATGTAGTCGAGCAATTTAACTGAAATGTGAATTTGTCTTTGCAAATGCTAATAACATGATGAAATATTCTGGCTTAAATGTGACTCGAATCAGAACCTCATAGGTTTACGAGTGGGCTAATTTTCAAGAACTGGTGTTCCATTATCATGAGTAAAATTAAAGAGAGTAGTACAAATGTCTCAATTATTACAGAGTTTATCAATGGAATATCAACATAAAGACATACAAGATGTCGCAGGCACTGCGACAGCAAGCAAGCTGCTCACCACTGAAAGACTGGATCACAATAAGAACTCACCCACGGACCATGCTGGTACTAAGATTCAAACCTGCATAAAAGTACAATAAGTGTGGCACGAGTACAAAAGTCAACGTATACTCATATCACTGACCGCTCCCCATAGGTAGTGGCAAGAATTACTTAAAAAGACACCAAAATAACTACAATATCTACTTTGTATTAAGAAATTCACATAAATAGTCGTCCACCAAATTAATAGACAACAAATATATAATTTTTATATATTAAAAATATATACATTTTGATACATAAAAGTGATTTTTTTGTATATATGTCTAGCGAATGTAATTATTTTTGACTGACTGATCAACCTTTATGTTTCTTTGCGTGGATTGACCTTCATACGAGCTGGTCTTTAATTTTTGCCCCTCAATTCGCTGGTCTTTAATCCCCCCCCCCTACTTCTCAATGAACCTATGCCTATTCGCTATGTAGTTACATAGAAACTAAGTGTTAAGGCATAGTTCTGTAAGATAACTTAAATTCCTGCATAACTATGCCTCAAGGCATAATTTTTATGTAATTTTGTGTGATTAGGCATAGTTTCTATGAAACATTTGTCTTGCGAAATTATATTCTTTCTTTTTACTCTGCCGGGGTTCGAATGCAGAATCTGAATTTCTTTTTTCGATATCAGGGGTATTTTCGGCCATTGTAAAGTGCCGAAGAGCAAAATTTACAAATCAGCGATTTGAGGAGCAAAAATTAAAAACCACCCCGAAATAGGGGCATTCCTACTAATGATCCAACTTTTATCATCTAATGCCATATTGGGCGTCTAGTGGGATTGACCTATTTGATCCATTTCCCTTTTTACTTGTTTTCCCTTACAACAACAACAACATATCTAGTGAAATCCCACAACGTGGGGTATGTGGAGGGTATAGTATACGCAGACCTTACCTCTAAAGTAGAGAGGTTATTTTCGAAAGACTCTTGGCTCAAGAAAAAGCATAAGCATAAGAAAAAGTAAAGGAAATAGTCAGACCCAGACAAGAAATTTAAAGCAGTATGAAAATGAGAGTAACAAAAGCGAATAAGACATGACAAAGCATTCTGAAAAAAAAATAGTAACTAACGCAGGTAAATAAGATAAGATAAACAAAGTACACGAAGGAACATACCGCAATCGAAATAAAAAGATATGGAACTATAAAACAATAATGCGCCTACTAGTATGATAAGCTAGGAATGGCTACAATCATAACACTATAACTATCAGTATGTAAGCGTAAGTAGGACTACACTCAACTGCCTACTACCCTTCTACTATAATCCGTGTCCTCCACAACTCTCTATCTAATGTCATGTCCTCAGTAAGTTATACATGCGACATATCCCGTCTAATCACCTCACCTCAATACTTCTTCGGCTTATCTCTGCCCCTCATGAACCCGTCTATAACCAACCTCTCACACCTCCATACTGGGACATTTCTGCCTCTCATTTGCACATGCCCAAACCATCTCAACCTCACTTTCTGCATCTTATCCTCCACTAAGGCCACTCCCACTCTATCCTAAATATCATTATTTCTAATCTTATCCCTCCTTGTATGTCCACACATCCATCTCAGTATTCCCATCTCCGCAACTTTCATCTTTTGAATGTGTGAAGTCTTGATTGACCAATATTCCACCCCATACAACATAGTTTGTCTGACCACTACCTTATAAAACTTGCCTTTAAGTTTTGGTGGCACCTTTTTATCGTATAAGACTCCAAATGTGAGCCTTCATTTCATCTACCCTACACCAATATGATGTGTGACATCGTCATTAATCTCTCAATTCCCCTGGATAATAGACCCGAGATACTTAAAACTTTCTGTTTTGGAATGACCTGAGTACCAAGCTTCACCTTCACGCATGTCTCACGATCGCTCATGTCGCTGAACTTGCACTCTAAGTATTCTGTCTTGGTCCTACTCAGCCTGAACCCTTTAGACTTTAGAGTCTGTCTTCAAACTTCCAGCTTAGCGTTCACTCCGCTGCGAGTCTCATCAATCAGGACTATATCATCTGCGAATAGCATACACCATGGCACCTCTCCTTGAAATTATCGCATCAATCCGTCCATCACCAAGGCAAATAAGAATGGGCTAAGAGTTGATCCCTAGCGCAACCCCATCATCACTAGAAAGTGCTCTGAGTCTCATCATCCTATCCGTACCCTGGTCTTGGCTCCATCATACATATCCTTGATCACCCTAGTGTATGCCACAGGTACACCTCTACCCTCCAAACATCTCCATAGAACCTCCCTAAGGACTTTGTCATATTCCTTCTCGAGGTCGATGAATACCATATGTATGTTCCTCTTCCTCTCCTTCTACTACTCTACTAACCTCCTAATAAGATAGATGGCTTCTGTAGTCGAACACCCTATCATGAATCCAAATTGGTTCTCAGAATAGACATGTCTCTTCTCACCCTCATCTCCACGACCTTTTTCCAAACTTTCATACTGTGGCTTAGCAGCTTGATACCTCTATAGTTGTTGCAACTATGGATATCACCTTTGTTCTTGTACAAATGAATCATCGTACTGCACCTGTATTCTTTGGGAATCATTGTCGTCTTAAAAATGACATTAAATAACTCAGTTAGCCACTCCAAACCTGCCCTACATGTGTTATTCCAAAATTCAACTGAGATCTTATCAGGATCGGTCGTTCGTCCCCTACGTATCCTACGAACAACACCCTTAACCTTAATACTTCTATAATATCTAAAATCCCGATACCTTCCGGATTGCTCCAGCTCTCCCAGCACACTGTCTTTATCTCCTTCTACGTTCAAGAGTTTATGGAAGTAAGACTGCCACCTCTGTCTAATAAGCACGTCATCCACCAATACTTTTCCATCCTCGTTCTTGATGCACTTGACGTGATCCAAGTCACATGTCCTCCTCTCCTTCACCTTGGCTAGTCTGTACAACTTCTTATCCCCGCTTTTTCTCTAATTCCACATACAAGCGTTCAAAATCTGATGTTTTCATCACCGTAACAGCTAGATTTGCCTCCTTCCTGGCCATTTTATATAATTCCCTATTGGTCCACGTCTCTACCTCATCCTTGCTTTCTAGCAATTTCAAATATGCCACTTTTTTTGCTTCCACCTTCTCTTGAACTTTATCATTCCACCACCAGTCCCCTCTATGCCTACCACGGCTACCCCGCGAGACCCCTAGCACTTCTCTAACTACCTTACGAATGCAACTGGCCGTCCTATCACACATACTGGTTGCATCCCCACTACTCCCCCAAGCCCCCTGGCCATCAACATCTCCCCCATATCCTGTGCACTAGCCATGGTCAAACTCCATGTATATTGTCATAACCTCTCGAAAGTGACCTGATATGTCCATTAAAATCCCTTTTTACAAATAACTTCTCAGTGAGTGGTATACCTTCCACCACCTCATCCAAATCCTCCCAAAAGTGCCTCTTCTCCTCCTCGTCCAAGCCCGTCTGTGGTGCATAAGTACTAATAACGTTCATAGTGAACCCTCCAACTACCAACTTAATCATCATCATCCTGCCATTGACCCTCCTAACCTCTACCACATGATCTCTTAGCTCGATATCTACTAAAATGTCTACCCTATTCCTATACCTCAACCTACCCGAACCCTAACTTATACCCGTCCACATCCTTAGCCTTAGGTCCTACCCATTTGGTCTCCTGAACACATGCTATATTAATCATCCTCTTCTTAAGAATCTTAACTAGTTATATGGACTTCCCCGTTAATGTCTCAATGTTCCAAGATCCTATTCTCAGCCTAGCATCTCCCTTACCCCCTAACCCTCTCCGATGTCCCTGATCGAGAACATGACTCTAGTTTACCATCGTTTACCAATGCCACTAAAGCAAATAGAAACTAGTCAAAGATACCTAAGACAAGTAGACCAATACTACAACACAAGCATGAATCTAGCAGCAAGCCGGACTACGAAAATAAGAGAGATATGTCTAAAGACAAGAAATGTAATGTCAAGATTTAATAAAGCGAGACAAGCAAAATTCAGCTACAGTAATAAAGGGAAATGAGTGAATATGAACACCTGGAGGTACCAACTCCAGGTGAATATAACATGTTCGCCGCATAGAAATCAATGTTCAGTGCCGGAAAATCACTACTGGGTTACTGTTCCCTGCCGGAAACTCATTGTTCACCGGGGGAACCTATTGAAAAAATCGAGTACATGTGTAGATCTGATCGAAAACCCAATGGGGAGGGGTTTCCGGTTGAGAAGAAAAGAAGCTAGGGGGGAGAAAAGAGAAGAGATGAGGGATGACTGGCCGGAAAATCGTTCCAACTAGAAAGATCTGGCCGAAAAGCTTCACCGGTGGTAAGGGGAAAAGAAAAAGAGTACATGGTCAGGACGCACCATAATGAGATTACCGTCGGAGAAGGTGGGGTGGGTGGGGGTGGGGGTGTTGTTATCGTTTTGGAGAGAGGAGAGATGAGAGAGGGTATTGACAACCGTTGTGGAATGAGAGCTCATACTTTTTTCCCTTGATTAGTATTTTTCAATCTCAAGTCACTTTTAATTCATATTCTTTGTATATTAATACCTCCAGACACTTCATTTAGATTGTGTGAATTTTTATCTCTTGGGGCATCTTAATTATGTCCTTAAGCTTATTATTGAAAGTATATTTATGTCCTAGAGACAATCTGTATTAGAAAAAATATACTTTATACACATTCGTATTATTATTAATGGAGATTAATATTTTGACATTTGTAATTATTGAATTATTAATTGATTATTTGTAATATTCTATAATATGCATCCCTGGAGGTTACGCTGTTATTAATAGTGTGAGCTATTAGTATTATAACGTAACTTTTAAAATAGCCTCGACTAATGATTATCGAGAATGGGATATCGATGATATGTGATAAGTCGACATGTGGTCTGCATCATATCCTTAGAGGATGTAGCATGTCTCACCTGCTACGAGTAATGACTACTCGTGATGGACACATGGATGCTTTGGAAGTATTGGTATACCCTACTGATGTATTATTTGTTATACTTGTCTAAAGTATGATCAGCGTGTGGGAGATAAAAGTCCTTAGACTTGAGGTCAATACGCACCTTGTATACAAAGTAATTACTTTGATCCTGTTCTTAGCTCAAATGCCTTATAGGTTGAGATACAACTTGTATTGGGTACATTACGATGTGGATTAAAGGTGGTAGTTGAGCCAAGATTAGGATTCATTCGTCGAATGTATATTCGAGAGAACACTCGGATTCTCAGTGATGTTAGGTTGACTAAGTCGTTGGCCAACACAATAGACGCATTTAGAATATGGTCTAGTTGTCAACTAATATAGATGAGATACAATGATTAAGTCATTTGGATAGACACTTGACAAATCCTAAGCTTGATCGGGTGTGTCGTGAATGAAAGAATTTTATCTTACCACATAGAGGTTAAGTTTACTGGATTCGAGTAAACGTACTTCACATATTGAGTTCGTCTTGCGGCGCCGTCTAGGAGTTCCGCGTAGACCCTAATTTGATTAATGTCGATATGTGAAGGCCTGTAGGGTCACACTATGTCCATTGTCCTTTCGATCTAAGGATGTATTAAGAGAGTAATTAAATATTTAATTTAGAATCGAGATATTTAAATGAAGAATGATTATTTTAATGTAGTCAAAATTGGATTTTGGATTTAATTAAGAATGCACAAAAAATAAATCGAGGCAATGCAGGAACACGTCGAGCGCCGTGGCGCCCATACCCTAGGTTCGCGGTGCCTCTGCCTCAATTTTTGGGTCAGGCCCAAGGTCAAACCCTAATCCGGTTTGACCTAATTTCACGTATAAATAGTGACATTCTCTTCATTATTCAAACACCAATTTCAGATTATCATTCTAAGCCTTAGAGACTTAGAATTAAAATACTATCTCAAACCTCTGCCGGATTTTCTAGCTTTTCGAAAGAGAAGTACATTGAAGCTTGGAGCTTGCACTCGAAAGGACAACTGTGTGTCAACCCTATAGTAGATAAAGATTTCAGATACTACAACATGTAAGTATTATGTTTTATGTTACATGTTTGATTGTTGTATAACCATACCAGAAAAGTTGTTGGGTAAGTAAGAAACAAAATTTTAAACTTTCGATGTGACTTACTTATATGTTTTGAACCAACAAAACCTACAGTGGTATCAGAACCAAGTTGGTTCAATGGTTATATAACAATTGAATAAAGTAATATTATGGGTTAAACATAAAATTGGATTAAAACGAAGTTTCTTGAAATCCTACATGTCTTGAACGAATGTTGACCTTTTGATATCACCCTAAATTATCTCCTACGCTAACTCAAGGAAGTCATTCCACTCTAACTCGAACTAAGTCAAAAGTGTGTTATTCGATTCATTGCACGGTGCACGGCTAAGAACATGTAAAAATAGATGATGGTCGATATGGGCATTATTGATAATGGTGGGTGATGATAAAGGACATGTGATTTGATCCCTAAATTTGATTTAGGTCTCGAACAATTTTGAAAAATCAACACAAAAACATTTGTCAGGACATGAGCGCTGCGACCCTATGGTAGGGCGCTGCGACGCTTGCTAGGGTTTTAAGGTGGCGTTGTGGCTCCATGGTGGAGCGCCGCGGTGCTAATGCTTAATTTCAAAACTTTGACTCACTAGACAATAGGCGTCACGGCTCCATGGTGGAAGGTCAACCATTACACAAGTATGGTTCTATATGATGGAATCTATTTCTCTCTCTGTAGCTTCTTTCCAAAGCAGCGCTTCTGGAGATGACAATTCTTTGTTAATTGTCCATGGTTCATTCTCAACCATACAAGCTAGAAGGCCTAGAACAAGTCTTTGTCCCCTCTTTGCTCCGTCTCGGTTCAACATCTAGAATCCCTAAGTTCTATAGATCTGGAACATTTAGCTCCGGATAGTCAGCAACTTCCAAGTCCTGTAGCTCTGAAACGTCTGGTTCCGGACAATCAGGTACTCGCGGGTTTTTGTTAATCCTCGAGCAATTACTTCTTTTTCCTTCTCAAGGAAAGTTATCAGCATCATTTGACACCAAGATGCGATAAGCAATCTACAGTCTTAGGTCCAACTTGACCTATTTCAGTATTCCAACCACTACCAAGCCACCCCACAACACAATATTTGTAGGTGGGATCCTTTCTATGTTTCATACGGAGGGTTATCATTATCCTTATGCGTAGTTCTATTGAGAATCGCATTAGCGGTAAGGATCGTCTTGCCCCACATATTTTGGGCGTACAGCTTTGAGCTTGGCTAACACTGTTAGACTGAGGTGAGTAATGAGCAGTCGTTTGATGAACGATGCTTCACATTCTCCCCCTCTATCACTACGAATTCCTCAATCCATAGGCTTAGTTGATTTTTAACTTCTGCTTTGTAGCGCTTATCCTCTTCAACAACATCATCTTTGCTTTTCAACAAACAAATGATGCATTACGTTGTACCATTATCAATAAAGGTCACAAAGTACTTGTATCCCCCTCTATTTTGTATAAACTTCAAATCACCCATGTAGGAGTGACTAAGTCCTAGAGGAGCGGTGCTTCTTTCGTTATTCCTTTAACGCAAAAGTGATTTTCCCTCTTCGCCTACCTCACATTCATTTTGAGGATTTATGTCGACAGAAGGCAACACTCTCAACTTCATTAGCTTTTGAATGTTTTCCTATTTAACGTGTCTTAATCTATGATGGCATAGATGCACAGATTACAAATATATCATTCATTTAGCTACAGACATACTGTACCATTCGTAGTCATTAGAGACATGTTGGACTAGTCTCAAACCAACTTGGCCAACAACATCCCTTAACCCAAGTTTGGGACATGTATCACCTCCTTTTAAAGTGATCATATTCCCTGAAGTCCTATTGAGGACAGCCTCTCCAACCCCTTCTACTTTAGAGGCAGCGTTGCTTCACATGAACAACCTCTTACCCGTGGTTAGGGCGTAACCGGATCATATGTGATCTGGATACTCTGGCCCACTCCAATTGTTGTGGCAGACTGAGTGTCCAATTTCTTTTCTTCCTTTATTTGGCCTTCAGATCATTTAAGACCTGGAAACTCTTGCCCGCCTCACTAGGTGTCCATTACTTTTCTGCCTTTCTTCTGGCCTTCAGATCATTTAAGACTTGGAAATTCTGGCCCACCTCACTAGGTGTCTATTACTTTTCTGCCTTTCTTCTGGCCTTCAGATCATTTAAGACCTGAAAACTCTGGCCCACTCCAGTCGCCCGTAGGCTTTGTACGACTGAGTGTCTAATAACATCCTATCAAATGAAGGATCTTCTGTCAGATAGTGTGACAGGTTCAACGTCTTCAAATAAGCCGTTTATCTTTTAGTCTTCTTCCCTTGTGATTGGTGCCCAGGGAAATCCTTGGCACTTACTTAAGAGTGGTAACAATTTTTGCACAGTCAGTGGATCTCTATCCTTCGTATGTGCGAACATACTTTACACACTTGTAATAATTACACTCAAAAGAACGGATCTTTTAAGTTTTGTTTACAATAGTCCAATCTTTATACGGGAAGAAAGAAGATTCAATATCTGATTTTAGAGTATAGGGAATATGAGTTTTTAATGAAAACACTTTCATATTTCCAGTCTTGCTTTACACACTTTTATCAGATATTAACTCAACACATTATAGATAAGGAAGGATAATTAACTTAGGCCTTTTGGATTCTGGCCCACTTCAGTTAGACTGAGTGTCCATATTCTCCTTACCATAATTTAGATCCTTTGTCTGGAATAGATATAGGCATTTTGCTACATGATAGAACATCATCATCAGTCTTCTTCTCTTGTTCCGGTTGACATCCTCAGCCTCTCGTGGGCGCTTGTTTCCACCACCATCGGGAGCGGTGATAGCAACTCGTCCTCGATCTTTAGCCGTACTAGCATGACTATCAACAGTATCTTGAAGCTCAGCATCAGATCCATAGATCCCACTTTTGACGGAAACATATTTGTAACTGTCATCAAGGAGAGAGCCAAAACTAGGACCAGATTTGAAAGCACGGTTGTTGACAGAGACAGTGTTTGAACTGTTAACAGAACTGTCTCAACTAGGAAACCATAACCAGATTTGGTCACACACTTATCAACCAACATCTTTCGAACACTAATACAATCTTGTCTTAAAATTATTGGATATGTAAAGCACGTACAAGAATAGTAAATAACTATTACAGTGATCGAAGGATAAACAACAAAGATGACAACAACAAGTTGTCAATATCTTGATCTTGAATTGGAACTTCAAATATGGAACTTGTATTCGGAAATACAAGAACATGAACTTCTACACTTGTGGCTTGTAGATCCGCTGAGAATCCGAACGGCTAGAGTCCTTTGAGAATTAAGTTCATATCTAAAACACTTAGCAATCAATTAGATAATCACAACACCACCGGCTTAATCGAGAGATGACTCTCTGTCTTTAAGACAAGATTGCCCCCGTACATAGGCTTTACGGAAGCGTGGACAATAGTCTCCCAAGATGAAATATCAAACTATCAAGTGTGCAAAGTCTACACAAATGATCTCAGCGAAGAACACGAATAATGAAGATTGCTAAGAGAAGGATTGATATCAGGAAAATCTGATCTCTTTGTGGTGTTGTTAACTTGTTTATTTCTGTTCATATGTTCCTCTATAGAATTGAGCAAAATGTCTCAATTTATAGGTGTGCAAAATGGTCTTTCAAATGCCCCATAATGTCATTCAATTGTCATGTAATTGATGACATTTAACCCCCAAGTAATGCAGCAACATAATGGTCCAAGTAATGACCATTATTTGGTGGATTCAATGCCATTGTTACCACCTCAACAACCAAACCTTTGGAATTTCGTCGAGCAAACACTGCCTGGGAAGCGTCGCGGCCCTTTTCCGACCCGTATCATCTTACACTTTGCACAATCCTTCCTTCGTTTACCAACGTGGAACACTTGTTATTTAGCCAATAACCGTCCATCATTCTATGTCTCAAACATTTCACTTACGTACCAATATCTCTTTCATTAACGAAATTTACGATACTTGGCACTAAGATTGCACGTGTGTGGAAACGACATTTCCGACGTGCGGGACCCCAATTGTTCGAATCATAAATAATGGGATAAACTTAATTTCACATTAGTAAATTTTCAACACTTATTCACTTAGAAAACATAGGTTTTAACAGAGCACATAAAATTAAAACCATGCCAAACTTGGTAAACATGAAAAATATTCAGTTAACATTTTTTTTTATAAAGAAGAACACAAGTCAAATGAAGAGATCAATAATTATGTTTATTCCCCTAGCCATGTGTCTTGTTAGGAAAGAGAGTTTTAAAAAAGTGTTTAAAATTTTGACAAATCAAAGTGCAGAATAAATGGCAACCAATGGGTGCTGATCGACAATGCAGTCTTCGAGATATTGTGATTAATTAAGAATTAAAACATGCTTGAAAACAATAATTCCCCAATGATTTCATCTGGCTAATGTATTTATGTACTCGAGTATCTTTAGCATAATACATAGCGGAAAAAAGATAAGTGTTAATAATATATAAAAGTAGAAACAGAATATAATTTCTTAAAATATTAAATAAAATAAGATAAAAGTTTAGTAACGAGAAGGTAGTTTGACTTTAGACGTATTTTAGTTGACACTATTAGAAATTTTAGCGGGGGTTGTTTTACGACCTAGCTAGAAAACCAATTAACATTAAGAATAGGATCATTGAGATCTATTAAGAAAGTTTAAGTTGACTAGTTAAAAAATAAGTTCACTAGTCCTTTTTTAATCATTTTCCTCAAAGAAATAGAAATTTTTGTAGTGATTACAAGTAATAACAAAATTTAACAAGAGAAAAACTTAGATTATAAGTCTCAATTTTTTTTTTCTTCATTCTTTTGCATGCTAAAAAGTGAAACAAATGCTCACATGAAATTTCTGTGCTAACCAATAGTTCAAGAAACAAGTCTTTTTATATTTCATAGAGTTTAAAATATAAAATGTGGAAATCACAAGACTGGAAAAAACTGAACTACTGACCACTCGTTAGTTCTTTGGCAAGAAATCTATTAGATAAGTTCCACATTTGAAGAAAAAAAATATTTGTTGCGTCAATTTTGCTCCATTTTTTGGTTGCTTACTAGTTCCCCTCGCTTAAAAATATAACGGATATCGCCTATAATTTAAATATTTAATATATTACTTTTTAAATATAATTAATTATTTTAAGAATAGGTGGATTTGTGAATATGAGAGAGAAAGGAAAAATAATGATAGTGAATATATTTTATATATTTTCACAATATATTCTGTAATTAATATTTAGTGTAATTAAGATAAAATAGAGATTCTAATTTTATTAGGACTACAATTTTAATTAACGTAAAATAGAGATCATAATTCTATTAGGACTACAATTGTATACTTTATATATATAACATTAATAAGAAAACTCAATCAAGAAGATTTACACTATTTTACCACGAACATAAATGATGGTATTTTAAACACGAAACTTAGATGATGTATGATAATATTACAATTACCTATACTATAATTCCAATATCACATAATGACCTTTGTCTTTTAGTGAAGAAAATTAATATATATCATACTAGTGGAATTGATGAAATTTCTTCACTCCAGATTTTAAATTTGAACCTTGAAAATAGAGAAAATTTTGATAGGGAACACTTTCTCTTTTTATGTGCTCTATGAAATGAATCTAGATATATAATCAAATCAGTGAATTTCGAATGCAAGATAATTATATATATAAAAAACAAAGTATACAATTATATTTTTCAAGTAAAATGCAAAACATCTAATCCTTCTGTATTTCATTTGATATTTTTTTTATATACAATACAACTATGGGTGAGGCAGGTGGTAATGCTTGGTTATTTAATAAGGGGACAAAGCATATAAAACAAAGGACCATAAATAGAATAGGAATAGTGGCAAAAGACCATGTCATATAAGTTTCAAAAACAACCTAAAAGTCAACATATGAAAGACTTATGCAGCTATTTGACTTTAACTAACTCAAGGCCAATAGCATATCAAATTATGAATTCCACACCCTTTTTTTTATTTATTCTATATCCGATTTGCTCGTATGTATTTCGACTATTTAATACCGAATGTCGAATACTTATTATCTTCTATTAGCATAAATGATGATTAGTTTGTCTATCAAATTTCATATATACTAAAATAAAATATTTTTATTTTTACTGAAATTTTAACATTTACCTTCAAAATTTATACCCGATCACACCCTTGAGTACTAATTTGTGGATCATGATATCAGCAATTTGTGTTGACTCCCACACCAAGACTTTTGGAGATAGGCAGACTTTCCAAACAATATAAGTCCTCTTGTTCCCATTAAACCTTTTTCTGATTGTTAAGGACATATAGCTATTGCAATTTAATTATATTATATTTACTCAAATGAAAAAGACTGTCGTTACATGCATTTATATAGTGAATATGATCAGGAAGAAAACTTATTGGAATAGAATTTCTAGAAGTTATCATATTTAATTTTACTTGACCTTATGCTAGCAACCACGTAAATGAGTTTTTAAAATTGTCCTATAGCATGTACGTATTGTTGACATTCTGCTAATGTGTTAATCTTTAGTAAATCTTCATGAATCTTATTGTACTTATTTATGACAATAAGTTAAAAATATTCTTGAATTTTGAGTGGAGTACATGTTTAATTAACATATGAATTGAGATGGAGATTTATTTTATTTTAGGAAAAATAATCTCAATTTACATTTCTCTTCCTTCCTTTTTAATTAATTCCTAAGTTCCTCACATACATTTTTTCTTTACCTTCCTCACGTATTAAAAATCACACTCCTCATTGTCACCAAATTTCAGTAATAATAACATCTTTTTTGGTATACTTGTAATTAGAGTTACTTTTTTCCTCACTCTTTGGTATTAATGCTTTCGGTAAATAAAAATATCTTCCTTAACACCTTATATTAACCATCTGGACCTAAATAAAAACAATATAGGGCTAAGTTTGAGAATATCATGGTCTCTCTACTGCTCTGCATCCTAATGTTTCGAATTATTATTTATTCCTATGTTTTATCTCTTTTTATTTCATTCACTTTTATTGCAATTTATAATAGTGTTTAAAGTTTGTACAATCCTTTATTTGAAGTGAACGAAAATTTAAGGATACCTAACAAACAAACAAAAAAACCAAAACAAAAGCTTATGAGATATTTTTATTTTATATAATCGTATCTCTTTTGGAATTTGGACTGACCATGCGAAAAAAAAGATGAAACTTGTACGAAGGTTTGGAAAAAATGGTTTAACCTAGAAGTTCAAGAAACAAAAACTCTTTAAAATTTGAATATTAACATGAAATATACTTTTATCAAGACGTAGACGTGATTCAACAGTGGAAATAGGACAAGTTTCAAGATTTTCTCATCAATCATAAATTTGTTGATTCTTGAAATAAAGACTCCACTTTACTCAACTCGTGCCCTAAAAGTACTGCACTCTTTAGTATAGTCAAGTCACATCTATTGCTCTACCTTAGTCTAACGTGGTGGAAAAGAGCTAGTTAAACACATTAAGGGTAGTTTAGTAGGAGGGATAAGTTATCCCATGTAAATAGGATTGGGTGTGTAGGGTTTTGTTGGGTTCAAAACATAAAAGTAGGCACATCGGAAGTTTAAAATTTTATTCTACTTACCCCAACAATTTCTTCTGATATGGTTATATAGCAATCGAAACCTGTAACATAAAACATGAACACTTACAGGTTAATAAATCTGGAGTCTTTACTTAGGGATTACACTCGACTGTCCCTTCGACTGCAAGCACTATGCTATGGTGTATTCCTCTGTCAAGAAAGCCAGAAAATCTTGGCAGAGGTTTGAGAGAGTTTCGTCCTAGACACTAAGTCTAGAATTAGTTTATAAAATTGGTATATGATAAACAATGGGGAGTGCTGTATTTATAGTTGAAAATTAGGTCAGAAAAACGTTTTAGGGTTAGGCTTAAGCCTGGCCCAAAACCCGAGGTGCAGTGGGCCAGTCCGACTGGGCTCACTGCCGGGTCGGCGCCGCCGCGCCTTACGTAAAATTTCGTTTTCCGTTTTCATTTAATATATATATTCAGCACATTAAATCCAAAATTCAAAATCCAATTTTGATTTAATTAAACAATTTCCATCTAATAGAAATTATGTCATAGTTATTATCAATTTAAATATCTCGATTCCAAATCGAATATTTAATACTTTCTCAATACACCCTTAGATCTAAGAGACAATCGACATAATGTGACCCTATATGCCTTCATATATCGACACTAATCCAATTAAGGTCCATACAGAACTCCTAGACTGCATCGTACGACGAACTCAATATATGAAGTACGTTTACATGAATCCAGCAAACATAACCTTTATGTGAGATGATAAATTACTTTCATTCGCGACGCACTCGATCAAGCTTAGGATTTGCCATGTGTCTATCCAAATGACTTAATCACTTTATCCCATATATATTAGTTGACAACTAGATCATATTCTAAACATGTCTCTTGAATTGGCCAATGACTTGGTCAGCCTAATATCACTGAGAAGTTGAGTGCTCTCTCGAATATCTAATCGAGGAATGAATCCTATTCTTGGCTCAACTACCACATTAATTTACATCATAATGCACCCAACACAAGCCGTATCTTATCCTATAAAGAGTTTAAGCTTAGGACAGAATCAAAGTACATTACTCTGTAAACAAGGTGTGTATTGACCTCAAGTCAAAGGACCTTCATCTCCCACACGCTGATAACACTTTAGACATGTATAACAAATAGTTTATCAGCAGGGTATACCAATACTTTCCAAAAGTATCCATGTGTCCATCACTTGTAACCATTACTAGTAGCAGGTGAGACATACTACATTCTCCAAGAATGTGACGTAGACCACAGGTCGACTTATAACATATCATCGATATCCCATTCTCGATGATCATTAGTCGAGGCTATTTTAGAGTTACGCTCTATCATCAATATCTCACTCTATTAATGACAACATAAGCTCAAGGGATGCACATTAATGAATAATTACAAACAATCAAATAATAATTCAATAATTGCAAATGTCATAAATATTAATCTTATTAATAATACGAATGTGTTTAAGTACATTTGTTCCTACTAATGATTGTCTCTAGGACATACATACTTTCAGGGTGGGATAAGATGAAATAACTTATTCCACCCTTTATGTGGATAACTTATCCCGCCTTTTATTCCATGTAGATAGGATTGGGTGGGATACAAAGACATTATCTAACCAACCAAACATGCGATTAATTTCAATCACATGAGACTAATAATCCAATCTCATGCTATCCCTCCTACCAAACACCCCTAAGGGTAGTTTGGTTTGAAGACAAGTTATGTCGGGATTAGTTATACTTGAACATTTATGTTGGGATCAGTTATTTTGATATTATTTCTTATTGACTGTTTATTTTGTTGTATTAAAATTTTAACATGTGTTGCAAAAATTATAAGAAGACGAAATATTTCTTTACAAAAATATTCTCCACCTTATTTAGTAGAAAATGAGTTTAAGGGACCTTACGGTATTTTCATCATTTCATTATTTTATCCAGGAATAACTAATCTCGATACTTATTTATCTAGGAATAACTAATATCGATACTAATTATTCCACCATATATCTGGCAAGGATAACTTATTCTAGTACTATTTCTAATCCTGGTATAACTTATTTTAGGATTAGTAACCAAACAAGGAATAAGACTACTAATTTTTATCCCATCACTATTTATGCTTGTCCATCATACCAAACGGCCGCTAAGGATATTTTGGTAGGGTGCATAAAAATAGTATCGAATAGGGTGTATTAGTAATGCTGAGAGTAATTATGTTGTGATTAGTTATATGCCGATATTATTTTTTTATCGACTGTTTGGTTTGTTATCTCAAATGGATATAGTGTATTAGAATAAGAATAGTACTGAATAGATTGTGTTAGAACATAAATAGTATTGATATTGTCAGTGTCATGATTTACTATGTATAGAAATAGTACTGAAGAGGGTGTATAACTAATACAAGTATTAGTCAATTATACACAGGTTAAAAACACTACCAAACAATTGATTAAATAATACCAAAGCTAAGACCAATATTATTTTCTCTAATACCTCCTACCAAACGACCCCTAAGAGTTTAATTTATATGCAACTCGAGGAATTAACTTTAGTGGTAAGAGCACAAAAAATGATGTTCAGTAGGTGCACATTAGGGTTAGAATCTTATCATCGATCAATGCCTAATATTTTAGTAGGGAATAGTTGAACGTGAGGGCTCATTATCCACCAAATTTCGAATTGTGAAATTTCTCGATTATAAAAAAAATATTCCATTAGTTATAAAAAAGAGTTAATATTATAGACGTATAAATAATTTCTAGTTTATCGATTGTATGTTACCATATTATATAGGTTCTCAATCTATGATTGCCATGTAAGATTACTTGTAATTGGCTTTCAAGTAATCTTATAATGTAGAAATTTGTTACTCTGTCAGTATGTCGCTCCCAAACGAACACACAAATATATGTGATCGATAAGTAATATAGGATTGTAAGTCCAGATATTTTACCCACATAGACTTATACTTTCTACTATTCTTTTGTAACCATCCAAGGGAGTAAAATCAAGAGATTTTGTTGTGACTAAATTATAACTGGAAAAATTGAATAAAAATGAGTATTTTTGTGACAGAGACAACCGTGACGAAGACTGTAAGGTTTATCAGATGAGAATGGAATCCAAGGTCATGGCTTTCAACAATCCAGTTAAGTCTTCCGATAGTTCTACCTATTTGATCTCATGTGTTACTAGTTGATGGGTTATTACATCAACTTTATGAGTATCTCTCGAATTGCTCACAAACCTGTAGATGCTACTCTAACATCTATATCTCTATGATCGCTAGAAAATAGCAAGAACGCATTTAAAAACTCCGTAACCAACTAAGCAAGGTTGCAGGGTATATCTCTATCCTCAGTACTGAAACGTATTACTACGAACAAGACCTATTTATTCTTAATACGTAAGTAAGTTCCCTTTCTGAAGTTCAACTTACAAATCATTGATAGTGTTTAACTAGTTATCAATTAATTAAATAATTAAGCACAAGAATAAATAAGCAACCCAATATTGAAAATCTAATAAATAATAACTATCATTAAACTAACTTTCATGTCTTTGTCATAACCCTAGAAAAGAGAAGTTTAGCTACTCATGATTCGAAGAACGACAGATGAATTCATGAATAAAACTAGGGTTCAATGGAGAAAAATAAAGTAAAGGTAATAAGAATGAGAGAAGACGACTTACAAGTCTTAAACAATATCCTCGCACGCCTCTATAATAATAAAAATGTCTATTTATAGCCTAGGTTAATAATCTAAAATAAGAAAACCAAATTCCAAATGAATTTGGAAAAACTGCCATAAACCTGCGCTGCACCCGCTTCGTATGCCCAACGCGGGTGTGTCTACAATTTCAATTCTTGGAAATTCAGAGAGTTGATTCTTCCGTGATCAGTCCGCGATGTGCATGCAGTGCACACTTTCTTCATCTACGACGCACACCTGACGCGAGCTATCTTCCAATTTCCAAAATCAGCTCTAAGTGTTGCGCGATCCTCTCGTCACCTGGTTCATATGCGAATGTCTCCAAAATATACCAAAACTGCTCAGTTTTTCTTCGTTTGTCCTCGTTGTACCTAATCACACAAAACATACCACCTGAATACAAGCGATTTCATTATAAATAAGGCTATTAAAGTACTAAGAACTAGAAGTAAAGTGACGCAAAATATAGATATTTGTGAATGACTAATTATACTGAATCTAAGTTCCACCAAAGGCTGGGATCCCAATTTAAGCATAATTAGTCAGATTTAAACTCGATTAAGGCTCTCAAACAATGTGAATGTCTCTATCAAGTTTTGGATTATAGGATTTCATGGACTAGCAGACATAACAACGATCGGTGTGTCAGAACAAGTTTTGGGGGAAAATTTACCTCCCAAAAAGGTTCTCAACCAATAGAAATCAATGATTTGAAATCAAATGAGACAATTCAAATTAAAACTCGCAGAAAAAGCAAGACATAAGGGTAACCTCACCTGGGGTTGGGGGTGGTGGTATGGTGGCGTGAGATGTGAGAGTGGAGAGCATATAATGCTCTTTCCTCTCTCAGCCACACCAAATCGTAGAAAAGATATGTACTCTGCCATTGCCATTTTCGGCATGAGGACGAAGGAGAGGAGACTTGCAGTTAGGGTTGGACATCGTTCAAAACGGCAAAGTATGGGGCTTTGCCCTTTTTACGCGCAAAAGGAAATTTGGGTCGGGTCTTGTGCCATCTGGCCTTGGGCTCGGCCGATTTACATTTAAATAAAGAATCCAATAATTTTTTAAACAACCTTAATTAATTGAAGTTACATTTTGCAAATGTGATCATATTTTAAATTAGAAAATGGTCAAATAATTTTATAAATAGCCCAATTGGATTAAGAGCTTCGTTTTAAGCCCACCTTTGATACTAATTAGGATTTAGGACATTTAAACAATGCAAAAAATCTTTTTGATTTTAAAACATGCTTTGAAATTGAGATATAATTAAAATTATTATTGTCTGTTAATGTTCTAAAATAATGATTAATGATCAAAATATTGTAAAATTAGGACATGATATACAATATATATACTAGATGATCCTTTGTCAAATGAAATGACAAAATACTCCCGACAATTTTATAAAATCACATTCGTCCTGTAAAAAGTATATTTCCTCCGTATGTGACTCGAAATCCCTGAATAATTAAATAAAATTATTGGAGCATAAAAATAAGGTGTGAACAGGATTTAAGTCCAGATATTGTACCCACGGGGACTTATGATTAACTATTTACTAAATTAAACTATCCTAATTATCTAAACAAAAAAATCTAAAGATATAATTATCAACTAAAGAAAATAAAGGAAAATAAATAATGAACTTCAATCAAGAAAGATCGAATTTTTATCGGAGAAGAGATTGATCTAGGGTTATGACCACTAACAGTTCAATTGAGTCTTTCAATCGTTACACTCATTGATTTCCTTGAGTTACTAGTTGACGGGTTGCTGTTAACTTTATGAGTATCTCTCGAATTGCTCACAAGCATGTAGATGTTACTCTAACGTCTATATCTGTATGATCGCTAAAAAATAACACGCATTTAAATCTTCGTAACCAACTAAGCAAGGATAAAGGGTATATCTCTATCCTCAGTAGCGAAACGTATTCTTACGAATAAGCTCTATTTATTCTTATTACGTACGTGAATTCCCTTTCTCAAGTTCAATTTATGCACCATAGATAGTGTTCAACTATTAGCCAGATAATCAAACAATTAAGACCAAGAATAAATAAATAACTCAAAGATGGAAAACCAATAGATATAAACGATAATCAAACATCAACTTTTATGTTTGATTCAAAACCCTAGAACTAAATAGTTTAGCTCCACATAGACATGGAGGAAAAATAATAAATCATCCGAATAAAAACGTAAAAATGAGTAATACAGAGAAGAAAAGGTAAAACCCTTTAACTCCGGCCTCCACAACGACTCCAAGCTATCTCTAGGTCCAAAGTTCTGAACTCGGGTCAAAAGTAATCCCAAAGTTATGTAAAAACCTATCTTATGAATTATTTATAGGTGAAAAAGCCCGAATAAAATAACTGAATCCAAAAAGAATTAGAAGAGTTTTTTGGTCCAAAATTTCTTCCGCGTCGCAACTGGAAACGCGATGCGTTGAAGTGCTGATACTGCTATGTAATTGTTTCCTTCATTCTCAATTGTTTGTTCTCAAATTGAATCATTTAAATTACTTTAGCGACTATATGGTGATGATGATGTCTCCTTAGTGCCTCTTTCTTTTCCTCTTTCTTTTTTTCCTATTCTTTTTCCCTTTTCTTTTCTTTTTGCGCTTTTTGTTCAATTTTACTTCAAATCTCTTCATCTTTGCAATGCTTTATTCCTACATAGTAAAAATAAAATATTAAACACATATCAATATAACTAACACTCAAAAGAATATCAAAAATACTAAAATGTGAGGTAACAATGACTAAATATATGCATTTTAGGCCAAATATTAGTTCCCCATTCTCTGGCATCTATCACGTGCTCTAACGAATGCATGAGCATCGTTGAATAATGTGGGCCAATAGAAGCTCGACTGGAGTAGCTTCGCTGCAGTTCGGTCACCACTGTGATAACCCCCACAATGTGAAGAATGACAACTCTTAATAATCACGCTCACCTCCTCAGCTGTACACATCTCCTCACTAACTGATTCGGACCAATCTTGTACAAATACGACTCATCCTAAATATAGAATCTACTGTAGTGCAAGTGCCTCTTTTTACTCTCAGACTTAGCATCGGTGGATAAATTCCACTTACCAAAAAGTTCACCATGTCTTTGTACCATGGTAGTTCAGCTGACTGAAGAGCAGAAGCTGCTCATCTGGAAAAGTTTCCTTAATCATTGTGCCCTCATCAACATGTTCTTGATCCTCAAGTCTATATAGATGATCCTCCACTTGGTTCTCTGTGCCCTTTCGATCAAGAATCTCGATATCAAACTCTTGCAATAGCAATACCCAACGAATGAACCTGGGCTTCGTATCCTTCTTTGCAAACAGGTAGCGGACTGCAATATGGTATGTGTACACTATTACCTTTGTCCCTACAGAGTATGATATGAATTTGTAAAAGGCGCAGACCACTGCTAATAACTCTTTTTCTGTGATTGTGTAATTCATTTGCGCTACATCAAGTGTTCTGCTAGCGTAATAGATGGGATGAAAGATCTTATTCTATTTCTGACCGAGAAAAACTCCTACAACAAAGTCACTTGCATCGCACATCAAAACAAATGGCAGAGTCCAATTGGGTGCAATGATGATCGGGGCGATCACCAACCTCAGCTTTAACTCATCAAAGGCCTTCAGACATGCCTTATTAAATATGAATTTCACATCCTTTTCCAGCAGTTTACACATCGAGTTTGCGATCTTGGAGAAGTCCTTAATAAACCGTCGATAGAAACCTGTGTGCCCTAGAAAGCTGCGCACCCTTTTAACAGATGACGGGGGTGGCAGTTTCTCAATTGCTTCGACCTTTGACTTGTCAACCTCAATGCCATTTTTGGAGATCTTGTGCCCAAGGACAATACCTTCTCGACCCATGAAGTGACACTTCTCCCAGTTGAGCACCAAATTAGTCTCTTCACAACGTGCAAGAACAACATCAATGTGGTGTAGACACTCATTGAAAGAATCCCCGAATACTGAAAAATCATCCATGAATACTTCCATATATTTTTCCACCATGTCGGTGAAAATAGCCATCATACATCTCTGGAAAGTACCTGGAGCATTTCATGACCTGAACGATATCCTATGGAATGTGAAAGTGCCAGAAGGACATGTAAATATGGTTTTCTCCTGATCTTCCGGCGCTATCATAATCTAATTGTACCCTGAATAGTCATCTAGAAAATAAAAATAGTCATGCCCTGCCAGTTGATCAAGCATATGGTCCATTAATGGTAAAGGAAACTGATCATTCATGGTTGTAGTATTCAGTTTGCGATTGTCAATACAAATTTGCCAAGAAGTTACTATTCTCTGAGGCACCATTCACCCATCTCATTCTCCATAACTATCATTCCCCATTTCTTCGGGACATATTGTATAAGGTTTCACCCAATTACTGTTAGAGATAGGATAAATTATGCTGGTATCAAATCACTTAATCATTTCTTCCTTCACTACCTCTTTCATGATTGGGTTCAACCTTTGTTGATGTTCAACACTAGGCACACTCTCCTCATCCATTAGTATCTTGTGCATGCAAAATGCACTGCTGGTCTCTCAGATGTCTGTTATGGACCATCTAAGAGCTCTTTTTTTGACTCTCAATACTCGCAGCACACACTCAACCTATACATCAGATAAAAATACAGAACGGATCACGAACAGTGTGTTAGCTAGACTGAAAAATCATCTATGAATACTTCCATATTTGAGCTCAAGAATCGATGACTCCTCAATGGAGGGTTTTTATTTCTTCTAAGTAGTTGGACTGTCAAGCTTTCCAAAAGGTCTATTTCCTTACACAAAGTCAAGAATATGAAGACACTCATCGACTGTCTCATCATCTACCAAGTCTCCACCATATACTAGTGCTCTCTCTAACGGGTCTCTGCTAGTTAGAAAGTGATCTAGCTCTATATCTAGCTCTATGGACGACATATCAGGATCCGCCACATTAATCATCTTCAACTCCTCATAATGGCAAATAATTAAGTAGCCTTGAACACATTGAAAGTTGCCTTTTGCCCATCTAATGTCACAGTCATTTTGCCTTCCCGGACTCGAATAATAGTATTAGTTGTAGCCAGAAATCCTCTCCCAAAAATAATAGGTACCTACTTGTCAGCCTTATAATCAAGAATAATGAAATTAATGGGAAGAATGAAGGGCCCCACCCTCACGAGCACATCTTCAATTATACCATCCGGGTAGGCCAAAGATCTATCAGCAAGCTGCAAAGTCACAGTCGTTGGTCTTGGCTCATCCAATCCCAACGTTTTGAACATGGAAGTGACATCAAATTGATACTAGCTCCCAAATCACATAGTGCAAGTCCTACCTCAAAGTTCCCAATTTTTATCGAAATAGTAAAACTGCCTGGATCTTTTAACTTTGAAGGAATTTTACTCCCCACTCTCGAACTACACTCCTCAGTAAGTGCTACCGTTCCAAACTATGTCAGCCTTATTTTGTTTGCAACAACATCCTTGATGTATTTAGCGTATTTTGAAACCTCTTGCAAGAGCTCCACCAAGAGAGTGTTGACATGTACCTTCTATAAGATTTTGAAAAACTTCTTACAAGCTGAATATGCCTTCTGCTTTTGGAACCGCTGTGGAAACAGTGGGGTGGCTTGGCTACAAGAACTTTCGATTGCTCTGCAGCTTTCTCATCACTTTTCTATTCTTCCTATGTCCTCATAACATGAATTAACTCATCAATCACTTTCTTGCTCTTTGGAGGGACTTTCTCTAACTGCCTCCCATCTCTCAATGATACGACATGACATTTCTCCTTCAGATTCTTCTCAGTGTTGCTTGGAAGCGCACCCTAAGGTCTGACATTCTAAATCATGAATGGATTTCTGCACCTTAATATTCACCTTATCTTACATTGCCGTAAATTTCCTTAGCAAATCCTCAAAGGACGCACTCAGTTGTTACATTTGAGGTTGCTGAAAATTATTATTAGAGGGCCTCTGATTATTCTGATTTCCATCATAAGTGAAATTCGGATGATTATGGTGGTTCAAATTATAGTTGTTTCCAAACTGATTACCCTGGTTACCATACCCATGATTTTATTGCCCCACATAATAGATAGAATGTGAATTTTGCGGACAATTCATGTAAGCATGCTCATCACCACAAAATTCACAAGAAACTCATACATGTTACACATGTTGCACCTAATTAAGGGTTGGATCATTTACCAACCTATTGACAACGTGGGCAATCTAGCTCAATTATGCTCGAAGTGCTGTCATCTCATCTAGTTAATGTACCACTGCACTTCTCTGAGTGACATCTGAACAATCTTTATCTGCATAAGATTGACTACCGGCAGACATTAGGTTTAAGATTACTTCCATCTCCTCATATGTTTTTGCCAAAATCTGACCCTGAGCAGTAGCATCCAACAATGGTTCAAATTCATATTGGAGGCCCTCAATAAAGTTCTGTGCAACTAACTCCTTCAGGAATTTATGATGTGGGCAGTCTCTCAAGTAACCTTTGTATCTCAACCATGCTTGCGGCAAATCTTCACCATCTCTCTGAGTGAAGCTAGCAATTCTCCCTCTCAACTCTTTCATTCTCCCGGAGGGGAAGAATTTGTCGAGAAAACAGTTGGACAAGATTTTCCAAGAAGTAATGAAGCCAGCCAGGTTATTCTGCAACCATTCATTTGCCTTCCCGATCAATGAGAAAGGAAACAATGTCAACTTCACATATTCTTCGAAGACATTCTGGTAGTTTAAATTTTCGCTCATCTTGACAAACGCCATTAAGTGCTTATAAGGGTCTTCATATGGCTTACCGATATACTAACACGTATTTGTACCTTCTTTTAACTTAAAATTTTCTGTGATGTTAGGCTTAACGATAGCCTTCGATGCATTCTGTAGGTTGGGCTTAGCAAAATTCAACATAGGAACTCATTATTGTGCCATCTCTCTCATTACAATTTCTCTATTTTCAACTATCTCAAGAGGAACCTCTTCAGCTAGTTTATTTGCTTTGTGAAAAGATCTATCGATTTTGAGATCAAAGTTAACCAATGGTTTTCCCTGACTCCGAGTATTTGGCATAAAATACAACAGTCTCCTGAGATGCACAAAATGAACCAAACAGTAAAAACTTGAATAGAGCAAATATAATCTAAACTCGAAGAACATTAAATTTTTCAAAGTCCCCGGCAACGGCGTCAAAAACTTGTTACTCCCAAACGCACACGCAAGTATACGTTGTTAACAAGTAATATATGATTGTAAATCCAAACGTCGTACCCACAGAGACTTATGCTTTCTACTGCTCAACTAATTTAAATTCTTTTGTAACTATGAAAGGGAGTAAAATCAAGAGGTTTTGTTGTGGCTAAACTATAACTGAAAGAATCGAATAAAAATGAGTATTTTTGTGATTGAGACAACTGTGACGAAGATTGTAATATTTTATTAGATGAGAATGAAATCCAGGGTCATGGCTTTCGACAATCCAATTAAGTATCCTTATAGTTCTACCTATTTGATCTCTTAGGTTAATAGTTGACGGGTTGATGTTAACTTTATGAGTATCTCTCGAATTGCTCACAAGCCTGTAGATGCTACTCTAATGTCTATATCTCTATGATCGCTAGAAAATAACAAGTACGCATTTAAATTTCTGTAACTAACTAAACAAGGCTAAATCGTATATCTCTATCCTCAGTAGCGAAATGTATTACTACGAACAACCCTATTATTTTTTTATGTAAGTAAGTTCCCTTTCTCAAGTTCAACTTACAAACCATAGATAGTGTTTAACTAGTGATCAAGTAATTAAACAATTAAGCACAAGAATAAATAAGCAACCCAATAATGAAAATCTAATAAATAAAAATTATCATTAAACTAGATTTCATGTCTTTGTCATAACCCTAGAAAAGAGAATTTTAGCTACTCATGATTCGAATAACGATAAATGAATTCATGAATAAAATTAGGGTTCTATGGAGAACAATAAAGTAAAGGCAACAAGAATGAGAGAAGGTGGTTTACAAGTCTTAAACAATATCCCCGCACACCTCTCTAATAATAAAAATGTCTATTTATAGCCAAGGTTAATAATCGAAAATAAGGAAATCAAATCCTAAAACGAATTAGAAAAAACTGTCGTAAACCCGTACTGCACCTGCGTTGCATGCCTAACGCGGGTGTGTCTGAGATTTCAGTTCTTAGAGATTCATAGAGTTGATTCTTCTGCGATTAGTCCGCGACGCGCATGCATCACACACTTTCTTCATCTGCGATGCACACCTGACGTGAGCTATCTTCCAGTTTCCAAAATTTGCTCTAAGTGTTGCGCGATCCTCTCGTCACCTCGTTCATATGCGAATATCTCCAGAATCTACCAAAACAGATCGGTTTCCTTCGTTTATCCTCGTTGTACCTAAACACACAAAACATACCAACATAAACTCGAATACAATAATTTCATTATAAATAAGGCGATTAAAGTACTAAGAACTAGAGGTAAAGTGATGCAAATATGGATATTTCTGTCAAATATCAGTAAATTTTCGTCTCAATTATTTGTCATAGTTCATTTTTTGAGAGTTAAACTATATGAACTTTGACTAATATTTTTAAAATGTATTTTTTTTTATCAAATTGACATGAGAAAAAAATGTCACTTAATAGTACTTTAAGAATAATTTTTTTAATATCTAAATTTCAATTATAAAATTGAGTTGAACTAATCAAATTTAGCATTGAAGATTAGTTAAATCAATTATCGAGAAGCAAAACGTGATAACTAATTTAGAACGGAAGGAGTATAATAACACTCACAAAATTAAAGGCGTATAATTTTTGGAGAGTTAGATAAAATTTTATTTTTAAATATGAACAAATTCACCTTTCATTATCAACGGATTCTTATAATTAAAAACAAACCTACTACTCTGGGAAAAAAATTGGGTAAAACTTCAACTGTAATAACTAGGACATTTTCTTTTGTCTCGAGTCTATTTTAATAAAACTGTTGGAATCATTCCAACATGTGGAAAATTAGTGAATTCATCAAGTCTTCGGTAGATGGCCAATCCTCTAAATATTAGTCTTCTCAATTTTTTTGTTGGAAAATTTCACATGAAAATACAAGTAGTAACATAATTTTCTTCTATCAAGTTTGGATTTGAAATACTGAATATTTTCATGTGGAAGTTATGTAAGGGACAATAAATTTTCTCCCACCAAATATGCATTGAATTGCGATTATTATGTACGAGGAAGGCATATGTGTATAACGATATTGTAGAAGTTGAATATATACATACATATATATACATACATATATATATATATATATACATACATATATATATATATATATGTATGTATGTATGTATTTACGGCATTGAGCTAGAGGTTTGATTCATGAAGTAAAAACAGCTATGAACCTCCTGGAGGTGGATGAAAAATTAATATAAATACAAACACAAAAAAAAAATTATTTATCTTTTTGTGCAACTTTTTTGGTTCAAATTTTCATCTATTGTTGGAAAATATATGTGGATCTCATATAGAATTACCAACTTATGCTTGAGTATCATGCAAGTTAATAAGGTAGTCGTCTGGATCCGAGTTCATTTAAAAAATGGTCATTTTGTTCCCAAAAAGTTTTTTATTATTCAAGTTGACTATTTTGGTACCATGAAATTAACAAAACTGGATGAAAATTAATGTTTTGCAAAAGTTTTGCCGAAGGAAAAAAAACAAAGTTAAAAAGCTTTGAATTACAAATTAGCAAAGCAGAAAAATTCAAACTTGATTTTGGGACTTTTTTTGTTTATAATTATTGTATATTTCCCAGTGCAATGCAAGTAAAATAGGGGCATAAGGCAGTCGTGTAGGAAAAAGTCCAAGACTCAATAAAGTGCTAAAAGGTTTTTATTATTCCATTTCAAGTTTCAAGAAGCAGCAGCTTAGTTCCACGAAAACGACATGTGCTAAATATAGTAATATACTACGTACCTAGTGGTCTATTGGAGTACCTTATATTTGGAGTTTAGTTTTTTGTTTTATTGATCTTCTATGGTGTGTTTGTATTATCAGTTTTGAAACTCTATTAATTTTAATTCGTGTCATAAATCTCATTTTAGGAGTAAAGACTCCCTACAAAAAGTGACTCATTCCAATGACTTAAATTCATGACCTTTAATTAAAGTATTTATTGTTATGACCAATTACCATTTAAAGTAAAACAACTTCGTTCACTAAAATTGCTAGGCGTGAGACTTTTTTCAATATTTGAATTCGTGACTTTAAGATCGCACGATGTAAACTCTTACGTAGCGCTAACATTTTTCTTCTCTTTTGATACTAAACTTACATCTTGTAAGCTATCTTTTTAAAAATAAAAGTAAGAATACGATATGATTAGAATTTTTTAAACCAATAAGATTTAAGCTAAGAACTCTACGAATTGATTTATGATATATTAGCACTGAATATCAGAGTTAAGAATTATTTGATTAATATATTCATTAAAGTTTAAGATGTATATATATATATATATATGTGTGTGTGTTTTCTTAAAATGTGAAATTTATGATTTTAAAAATAAGATAAGTTAGTCATAATAAATGAATGCGATTTTATAGTATTAAAAGTTGTCTACACTAATGGTATATACATCTCCCCGCCTTAATAAATAACGATTGTATAGTGTTGAAATCTAGAGACAAAGAGAATGTGAGTTAAACATGTATACATCTTTGTCCAAAAATAAGTGTATGATAATCTAGTGAGAATGTATTAATCTCCCTTGGGGAGCCTTTCTTATTAATACAAATATATATAGGTGTACAATATTGAATCCTTCTATCAGAAGGATCCCAATTCTACCATAATTATACAATACAAAATATGGTAAATAGGTGACCTAGTACACGTGCTAATACACCCCTCAGTCGGAGCAGGAGGAGGCCAGACGCTAAGACTGGATCTGAAGTCGAGGAAGAGCTGTCTAGGAAGGCCATTTGTGAATATGTCTGCATACTGATATGAAGAAGGCACATGCAATACCCTGACATGACTAAGAGCAACATTCTCACGAATAAAGTAGATGTTCATCTCAATGTGCTTGGTTCGCTGATGCTGAACCGGATTATGAGACAGATATATGGCGGATATATTATCACAAACCAAAGAAGCCCTACATAATGGACACTGAAACTCCAAAAGAAGGTTTCGGAGCCAACAGATCTCAGCAACAACATTAGCAACGCCTCTGTATTCCGCTTCTGCACTCGAACGGGGCAGTGTGGGTTGCCTCTTGGCAGACCAAGAAATAAGATTATCCCCTAAGAACACATAGTAGCCTGAGGTAGAGCGTCGCATGTCCGGACAACCTGTCCAATCAGCATCCGTATATGACAACAACCTAGTCGGAGCTGAGGGTATAGATGCAAACCTAGGCTTGGCAATGGATCAAAGATGGATCGGGTGGAGCTCAATCCGCCTCCACCCGCCAACGATCCATCCATCACCCTATTTTTTTAATCCACATCCGATCCACAGGTGAATCGGGTGCTTCGCGGATGGAAGCGACGAAGACTTATGAAAATTGGTCGATACTCAAGTCTTGTAGGTAATTTATGACAGTTAATAAATATGTCAGTTCAAATTCCACAAAAATAAACTTTACTTTGTTGACTTTATTAGAAGTAGAGAATTGCACGGATTAATTCGAGAATGGCAGGGTCTGGTAAACCCACAAAGTTGCATTTGATTATATCAACGGTTAAGATAAAATAAATATCATCAATCCTCCTAGTACTGTGAGTTCATATTTTTATGTGAAAACGATCAACATTTGTTTTTTCCCTTTCTTATGTTGTTCAATGTACGTTTTACTTGATCAAACTTAAAGTGGTATAATTAGCAGATAAAAATATAATTTGTTCAATCTGTTTAAATTTGGACGAGTTAGCGACCCACATATTTCTTAACTCGAGTTATTTTGATTAGCCTGATTCAGTCAAATTAAAAATAGCATTTATTTAGCGTTTGGACATGCAATTTCATCTTATGAGATGAAATCATCGTTTGGACATGCGATTTCATCTCATGAGATAAAATTCCCAATAATCCAAAAAGGCATGATTTGAAATTTCAAATTTTAAATGTAAAAGTTGACCACAAGTTTATATTTTATAAAAATAGATCCATAAATTGGTAGATATAATTAGCAATCATGTTTATCAATTATTTATATCAAATATTAAAAGATCTACAAGAGGGGTGAATTGAAAATAATTAATTTATAACGGGTGGATGGGTGGGTCGGGTGGTGGGTTGGATGTATGTCCATCCGAATCCGACCCGATCCATCCGTCACCAGATTAAATCCATGTTTTGTCAAAATTTTGTCCATATAATCGGGTCGGGTGGATCGGATATCCATCGGGTTAGGGTGAAATTGTCAGCCCTATGCAAACCATAATCAAGTGTGTCCTTAACATATCGAATGATGACAGTAAAATGAGGTTCCATGGGGGCATGTATAAACAAGCATACTTGATTAACATCATAAGCAATATCAGGCCTGATGAAAGTGAGGTAATGTAGTGCACATGTGAGACTCCTGTAAAGAGTGAGATCTGACACTGGATCACCATCCAAGGCACTAAGCTTTGATCTAGAGTCAACAGGAGTAGCCATGATCTTGCAATTTGACATTTTAGCCCTGTATACAATCTTCTCTGCATACTTATGCTTACAAAGAAACATAGTATGGGTAGATCGAGTCACGGAAATCCCCAAAAAATAGCTCAACTTCCCCAAGTCAATCATAGCAAATTCTGATTTGAGCAGTGTAATGATCTCATTTTTCAACAACTCAGAGGAGGCAGTAAGCACATTATCATCAACATACAATAATAAATATGCAATGCTACTGCCTCTATGGAAAATAAATAGAGAATTATCACACTTGCTATACACAAATCCAAGCTGCATTATATACTGAGCAAATCGATCATACCACGCTCTAGGGGCCCGTTTCAAGCCATAGAGTGACTTACGGAGACGTCATACATATTGAGGGGCTGCTGGATGGACAAAACCAGGCGACTGATGCATATAAACTGTTTCTTTCAAATCCCAATGAAGAAACACATTTTTCACATCAAGCTGATGAATAGGTTAGTGCTTACCCATATCAATGTTGAGAACTGCACGAATGGTGGCCGGTTTGACAACCGGACTGAATGTCTTACCACAATCTATACCCTCATGTTGATTAGTGCCATTTGCCACAAGGCGTGCCTTGTACCTCTCTACGTCACCAATGTCTCTATTTTTTGTGCCGAAAAAGCCACATGCATCAGATCATTCACCCCCTCCGATCTAGGAACCAAATCCCAAGTGTGTTGTTTCGTTAAAGCATCAAATTCCTCACACATGGCCGCATTCCAGTTGAGGTCTAGTTTGGCTAGTTTAGGATTTTGGGAATCGGTGACACGGTTTGAGTGGACAAATTGAACTGGACTTTGGGTTTGAAAATACCGTGTTGGGCACGGGTTTCCATACGATGGGAAGGGGCAGGGACATTTTCGGTATTTGGTGGCAGTGTCTGGATCTGAGTGTTGGGAGATGGGATTTGATGTGTGTCGGGCCTGGGTATAACGACGAGTAGGGGGTTTGGATGACAGAATTGGGGCCTGACAGTGGTAGTGTTGGTGGCAGCGATCTGGGTAGGTCGACGTGGGTTGGGTGAGGAGCTGTAAGCACGTGAGAATGTATTAATCTCCCTTTGGGAGCCTTTCTCATTAATACAAATATATATGTGTGTACAATGTTGAATCCTTTTATCATAAAGATTCCAATTCTACCATAATTATGCATTACAAAATATGGTAAATAGGTGAACTAGTACAATAATACAATTGCTGTTGTGTTAATAATACAATTGTCATGTTAATAATATTCCTCTTTTTCTTTCAAAATGGTGTCCATAGCTGTTGTGTGCTTGATATGCCTTATACTTCTAAATGCTTTTCACATTAAAGTAGATATCCTCAATTTGTTTTCCAAAAAATAGATTATTGCTTTAGAAAAAAAGAAAAAGAAAAGGGACACCACTTAATTTCTTTTTTTCCAACATATCTCAACAAGAAAAGATGTTCTCTTTTGGAAAACGTTAGAGCATATATATCCATCATTAAAAGTCTATGCAGTTAACCTACCTAAACCGGTCAAAGTCAAATAATTTCAACAAGAAAACTAGCTATTGAAGCCAGTGACGAATTCAACTTTTCACAAACGTTCTTGAATTACGTCAAGGGTATGTGAGTTCAAATTACTATTTCTCGTTGTATATTATCGTGAGTGAAACTGTCCTCCTCATTATAGTATAATATATATATATATTATACGCAAAAAAAAAAAAAATTACATATAGAGTGTAATTTTTCAGCGAAGGAAGTTAGGATGAACCCGCTTGGACTCCTCTAATTGAAGCATGAGGAGTTTAACTTCTATACAATGTCAATATATAAAATAATATTTGCATCAGGTCACCGAAAAGATAACTACGTGTAATCGTCTATAAAAATAGAATTAATAACCTAAAAAATAAGACAGTTAACTTGCTATAACATATTAAATTATAAGAAAAAATCCACACTTTCAGAATAACTAAGTTAAATCCAAATAAGAAAACATATTCATCAAGAAATTAAAGTAGTAATGTCCGTCTATATTTCTTCTTCAAATAAAAACTAAAATAGGTCCCATGAGTTACATCTGATTTCGTCAAAGTCCTATTCCTTGATATTACATATTTTTATTAAATTTTTTAAAGTATGTCACTAATTACTATTTCTACCCCTTTCTCTTGGGGGGCAATTGTAAATTTCTAATTAACTTAATAGTAGTAGAAATTTTGACTAAACATTATTTAATCATGTCCAAAGTGGTTCCCAAGCTGCATATACACTGTTATCTTCCAAACACATGCTGGTATTATTTCCATAATCATTAATATGATCTGAAGATAATAAGCTGGTGCTATTTTCTTGATATTCTGATACTTCCATGCAAACTAAGGCCAGCAAATTAGAATTTTGGCACTTTAAATTCAAGATTTCTGCTTGTGCTTTTGCAAATTCTGCTTGAAGCTCACTTATTTGCTTTTGCAATTGGAAAATTGCACCAGCACAACCATAAATTGGATCTCTTATTCTGGCATTTGCCTCATACACCATACTGTTCACCGCATCTGCTCTATGTTCCTCCGGAAGCTCCTGGAATTTTTTACATCGTCAGTATATATTTTGAAGTTTATTAAACTAATTTTGATATGGGTTTAGTTTATATATATTGACAACGTACCATAATGTTACATATTATGTAGCAGGTTGTATGTCTTATTATAACTATCATTTAAGTAACCTGATATTGTAATACTATGACCATTAAAAAATCTAAATTAGCTAGGAACTTCGTGCTAATCCATCACTAATAAATCATTCGTAGCTAACATAATTTTTTGGTAATCTCTCGCTAATATTGCTAAATTAAATTAACAATGAATTTAATTACTGTTTAGCTATAAAATTTGTGTGTTGTCAATTCCTGTTTTCTTAGTAGTGGAATAAAAGTAATAAATGAATTTTACATGTAATATTTATCACCTACCCTAAAATTCGTAGACGAGCCCTAAACATTCATAAGTTGAAAAGAAAGTAAGGGCGAAAATAGGAATAAAACAATTTGAAAATATTTAAATATTCTCAATGATAGTATAAAAAATTATTTACACTATCGGGATATAAAAGTTCATTTTCAATAACCATCATGTGTTTAAAGGTGTGAACATAGATACAACTGAACTTCAATTTCTTGCTAGTTGGCCGTCTTGGACGTTAGGTCCATTTTTGCAAATAATGCTTACTTTTAGTTCATTTCTTTTCTTTGACTTAAACTTGGCCATTTTAGGTGTTGTGAGACTTCTTTAGTCCTCTAAATTGATCTTTTCCACATTCCGTACATAGCTTTTGTTTTCCATGATCTAAAGCTAATTTCCCGTTATTGTACTATCCCTTTAAGTTCAATCTTGATAACCTAACAAGACTCCATTTCTTCAAACATGAAAGATAATTGTGTCTTGACATTTTCATCCCTCATTTTAAATTCAATGTTTTATGTCAAGACACAATTATCTTTCATGTTTGAAGAAATGGAGTCTTGTTAGGTTATCAAGATTGAACTTAAAGGGATAGTACAATAACGGGAAATTAGCTTTAGATCATGGAAAACAAAAGCTATGTACGGAATGTGGAAAAGATCAATTTAGAGGACTAAAGAAGTCTCACAACACCTAAAATGGCCAAGTTTAAGTCAAAGAAAAGAAATGAACTAAAAGTAAGCATTATTTGCAAAAATGGACCTAACGTCCAAGACGGCCAACTAGCAAGAAATTGAAGTTCAGTTGTATCTATGTTCACACCTTTAAACACATGATGGATATTGAAAATGAACTTTTATATCCCGATAGTGTAAATAATTTTTTATACTATTATTGAGAATATTTAAATACTTTCAAATTGTTTTATTCCTATTTTCGCCCTTACTTTCTTTTCAACTTATGAATGTTTAGGGCTCGTCTACGAATTTTAGGGTAGGTGATAAATATTACATGTAAAATTCATTTATTAGTGTAATCAATCACTTAAAAAATAAATAAATTTACATGCTATAACATATTAAAATAAATTAATAATGAAAAGAAGACAAATTAGGTATTTATGTTCACAACTGAAAACTTGATGAATGAAAGTGAAATAAAAAAAAACAGTTTATAACCTCTTATACCCTCATAATGTAATGAATTTTTATACTATAAAATTACAATAATTATTGCATGTAAAAAAATAAGATAGGTTACCGATTAAAATATAGTTATTTAAAATACACTAATTATAAAAAATAAAGCAGACTACCTGCAATATCTTGATGATGTTACTAGCACCAAAGACTCTATGAGCAATGGTAAACTTAAGGGGTTCAGTTGGAGGAAAATAGGGTGCCAACACACATTTATCAACACATCTCCTGCGCAGGATTTTACAAGCAGCACAGGGAGAAAGAATCACTTGTGGTGGTGGTGAAGGAGGAGTATTTGATAATATGCTTCTGGGAGATAATTCACTTGTTGTAGTAGCAGAAACAATATTAGAAAATGAAGATGATGAGTTTATTAAAGATGCAGTTAGTGAAGAAATTGTGGTGGTTTTGTAATCACTGCATTCCATGGTGATGGGGTGAAGGAAATAATGAAATATTGTGCTATGTGTGTGGAGTCTAAAATGAATACTATGGTGGGATTTAAGAGTTAGTGTGTTAGTACTAATATATATAGTGGAGGGAAAGAAAAATCTCGGGCCGGACCAGGTCCATTTGGACTTTTGGGGGCCCGTTTGAGATTTTGAAGAAAGATTTTCTGAACAAAATAACTTTTATATAATGATAATGTAGAAGAATTTGTTAAGTTACCTTAAAGTTAATTATGGATAAACGTTCATCCAAATTGAGATTATTAACTTAAGAAATAAGGGCGGTGACATGGTCACAATAGGTTAAAATACATTAGTCGGCAACTAAATTTTATATTGTCAATATTGTTAGACCTCCTTATAAAAATCATCTTCTATAACAACAATTTATTATAATGTTCAAGTTTTTTTTGAAATCGATTTTCCTGTTATGTGATATTATGTACTTTTTATAACATTAGTTCATTATAACAATCAACGTATATCCAGGCAAACAACATTGTTATAGAGAGTTTTGACTGCATATATAGGTTAACTGAATATGGTCAGTGAGTATTCATATAGCCGGCCATAACTTGTTTGGAACTGAGCCGTAATGTTGTTGTAAATTATACTCCATTCGTCGTCCCATAATAAGTATCACCTTAGCAAAAACAAATTGTCTCATAATGAAGTGTCACCTTAGGAAACCAAAACATAAATTGGCTAGTTTTTTCCAATTCTACCCTTAGAAAAAAATGACAAGTTAAAGTAACATCTAAATGATGATTAAAAAAGTCACATAGTAACTTGATATTGTTGGATTCACAATGTCAAAAGATTTACTACTTGTGCATGCTCAAATCAAGAGGAAAAGTAACTTATTTTTATTATATAGGGGTAATTTGGCAAGCTTCACATTGCATTATTGGTTTCTTAATATGTGTGTTTTTGACTAAGGTGACACTTGTTATGAGACGGAGGGAGTATAAGTTAAATCGTTTTAAACAATATATTTGAGAAAGATCTAAACTTTTTTATATTATTTGTTTATGTTGACTTATAGTAATATATTGATTTTCATTGAAATTATGATATACAAATAACTTTAAAAATAAAATAATAATCTACTATAGCTAGTTAGATTACACTGATAAAGCAAAATTATCGATGTAAATAAGTTAATCTAATAAAATTAACATGTGTTGGTTGGTTAATGTTTTATGGAACTTTGGAAGTGTTCCAAAGAAAGACCTTTTAGAAAAAGTATCACTGGTCATTTTTCTTCCCAAAAAGTATTTTTAGAAAAAATTGCGTGCCCAAACCGTATTCTTTTCATCCCAAAATACTTGTCATTTTTAAAAAAAAAGTTAATTTAACTAAATTTTAAAGATAAATTAAATTAAATTAATTCAATATTTTAAAATTCAAACTTAGATATTCAAAAACTATACGAGAAGTACTATAAGTTGTAATTCTTCTCGTATTAATATGATGAAAAAATATAGCTTAAATTATTGATCAAAGTTTATATAGTTTGACTATAGAAAAGCGTAATTCTATAAGTATTTTGAGACAGAGAGTAATTTATTTTAAGGAATTATGACCTCATCCTATGTCATTGGTTGACGTAATTTTTAAGCTAAAAGACTAACATCCTAATATCATTTTGAACTTGACTCATCCGAACACACTCAGTAAAAAATTATATCATATATATAAGGTATTTTTTTATATTTTATGTACATATATAGATTTTGAATATTCTAAACACAAGAAAAGAGGTTGATTCAGTGGTTTATGAAATTCAAAATTCACATTAAGGTTCCAAGTTCAAATCGCGATCTAGCATTTTTATTTTTCGAACACTCTCAGTAAAAATTCTGAATCCTCCACTGTTAAATATTACACTTTACTAATTACTAGCATCTATATACTTCATTCGTTTAGTTACTTTGCAACTTAAAGATTAAGAACAGAAAAAAGTTTCTAATTGGATTCGGATATTGTGTATAGAATTATATGGCAGCAAAGGAAAAACCGAAAAATGCTATATTATAGCGATAGTATATAAGAATGCTTTGAATGGGTCTTAGCATTTTCTACATATTAAATAGTTTCAAGACGAAAAATATTTGCTAAAAATGAACGAATATACGAGAGCTTAGAAATTTATCGCGCGACGGCAAATTAGCTTTAAATGATCCCTAAGTAAGGTGATTAAGCAAAAAAAAAATTCTTTTAAAATAAAAGCAATTCACATATTCTTGTTTCTTTCAATTTATTTTGAATTATGAATAAAGGTTAAGCTTAGGATAATAAATTAAACTTCTAATAAGTTAGTTAATTAGAAGCACTAATTAAGGAGCCAAAGACCACGAAGTTGTTGATTGACTGATAGCTTTGAAGAATGGATATGAGAAAAACGTAAAAGATCATACTCTATATCTAAACTAAAATGAGTGCTAAACGAGTAGTATATATTTGCATAATAAAAATTTAATAGTTAATCATAGTTAAATGATATATATTTGTAATTTTTAACATTAAAAATTTATTAATTTAATATAAATACTGCGAGTAAACTTAAGATTGAAAAACTAAAGATAAGACGCAAGTTGAAAGTGAAGAAGGAGTTGAAGAAACTCTCAAACCTTTATTAGTCCAAAAAAATAGAGATCTAGTAGTTTAGTTGGTTGGTTATCTGAACTTTCACCTTATTGGCGAGGGTCCGAATCTCACGTTGTAATTCCCTCCCTGTTCCCTACCGCTATGTAATATTTTTTTTTTTAAAAAGACTGTCTAAACTCGAAATGTCAAAATACTAAAAAGTAAAGGATATCATTTAATATAAATTTTATATTATATTACAAACCAACTTTGATTATTTTACTTCTTTGTGAAAGTCTAACTATATTTGATTTCAGCTTTTCTTTACGTATTTCTCTATTGGTTCTTTACTTCTTTCTCTTAAAATAAAAGGATTAATTATTACCTAATATTCGAGTGTTGATTTAAGTCAACAAGACAACATTCTTGAATTTCTTGAACTGAATCCACACTCCTAATTTTCAACCACCCCCTCTCAAAAATTTAAAAAAACAACCAATATATTTGTACATTATAAACTTATGTGCTTGAAAAAATTTGAGTTATGTGTGGTGAACACTTTTATTTTTTAAGCATCTCATTCTTCTTATCTAGAGAAGTAAAACTCATAAAGATAAAATAAATGATCCAATTACGTAAAGTTTTCTTTTAAATTTATTAATTTCATAATCATAAGTTGTGGCACGATCGACAAAACTCAATATGATTAAAATGGCTTGTCATAAGGAGATAAGTAGAAAAACAAGCAATCCTCTTAGGGTGAAATTATAAGAATTAATCATGTATAGAAGCATCTAGCCAGCTATGCTAATTCAGTATTTATTATTTGTAAATTCATATTTTTTATGGTTGTATGGATTAGGTGTTAGCCGATTCTTTTTTGCAAAAACATATAATTAATAAAATTTAGCCGCTTGATACTTTGCCTACTATTTTTAATTTATTTTATAGAAAGCTAGCTATTGCATGCATCCGGTTGTGCAAAAATCATTAAATTTACACTAAATTTAGTGACAACAACAACATACCTAGTGTAATCTCACAAAGTGGGGTCTGGAGAGGGTAGAATGTACGCAGACCTTACCTTTACCTTTGTGGGGCAGAGATGTTGTTTCTGGTAGACCATCGGCTCAGAAAGAATGTAGTCAATGCATGATACAAGAAAATAAAACAACAAAATATCCGGATAAAGAAAAAAATAGATTAATACACACATAAGAATAATATTGAAATACTACTACCAAGACAAATAGAATAATACACACATAAGAGTAATACCGAAATACTACTACTAAGCCAAGGAGAAGATGAGATGGCGAGGTTAGCCCTCCACCTCTCTCACACACATCACGACAAAACTCAACCACTCGCTAACCTTCTATCCTAATACTCGACCTCCAAATCTTCCTATCTACGGTCATGTCCTCAGTCAGCTGAAATTGTGCCATATCCTGTCTAATCACCTCCCCCAATTCTTTTTCGGCCTACCTCTACCTCTCCTAACTCCTGCGACCGCCAATCTCTTGCACCTCCTAACTAGCGCATCTCACTCGCGCCTCCCTCATCTTGTCCGCCACGAGGCCACTCCAATCTTGTCTCGTATAACTTCGTTTCCAATCATGTCTCTCCTCGTATGACCACACATCCATCTGAGCATCCTCATCTCCGCCACCTGCATCTTTTGAACGTAACAGTTCTTAACTGACCAACTCTCTGTCCCATATAACAATGCTGGTCTAACCACCACTCTGTAGAATTTACCTTTTAGCCTAGGCGACACTTTTTTATTGCAAAGCACCCTGGAATCGAGCCTCCATTTTATCGACATCATCATCAATTCTACCGTCCCCTTGTATTATGGAGCCAAGTTATTTAGTGACAAAAATTAACAAAAGATCTTCATCGTATCCCTTTCATCTTTAAAATATGTCTACAGAATTAAAATTAGTCCACCAAAATCTATTCAGTTTTAAAATCTATTCAATCTTTTCTATATACAGTATACTCTTAATTAGTTCTACGTTTTATTTCCTATTAAGGGAATTGCATTTTTTTCTTTTTCGCCCTAATTTCAGAATGTCATGACAGCACATCACGAATTCCTTGATTAGTGCTAAGAAATTATAACAAAGAATGTATCTAATGATTTGCATGGCCATTAAAGTTTTATTTAATGCAAAATATACATTTGCCATTTAGATAATCAAAAATTTTAAAAGCTGTTAAAGAATACCACGTTGTCAAAAATTTGACCTACCGGAATTAAATCGATTCCGGTGCCGACTTTTTACTAAGGAATTATGACTATTCATATGCAGCCATAGCTAATTAAACACCTTATTCTTCCAGCTACCATTTACTAACTATACTGATTTTGGCCATTTTCTGAAAATGACTTAAATGCTTCTAAATAAGAAGAAAATAATATAACTATTGACTATATTACAAAAGGTCTTCATGTAGTTAAAGATTGTTGAGGCTCGTGCTTAACGAGTATAGTGACTCTTTTTCATGCTGCGCATCTTTCAAATGCATACGCAAGGGGTTCCTTCAAACCCCATTGGAGGAAAAAATTATATTGTATATATAAGGTTAAATATTTTTTGTATCTATATATAGTAAATATTGAATTCTCTTGACATCTTCGTATATTTACTTATCTATATTTCGGAAACGGTCCAAATATGCACTCGTACTGTGCAAAATTGAGCATATTTTCCCTCCGTTAATACTTTAGCTCACATATTCCCTTACCGACAAAGACTTGGTCCAAATAATGCCTTTAATTTAAACGATTACCCCACGTAATCTAATTACAAGATTAATTAGTCAATTAGCACCAGATCTTGACACGTGTCATAATCGTAAGAGACATAGACTTATTCGACCCCATATGGAGGGCATATTTGGTCCCACACATATACTTTGAGGTTAAAGCCTGAACTTACCGCGATCTGAAGCTCTCTAGCCTCCTCGAATAGCAATTTTCTATTCAGAGGCTACAAAAAAGGGAAATATTATTCGAGAAGGCTAGCTAGGGATCGTCGGACCGATGTAAGTTAAGGATTTGACCGGGATATAATATAGGCGAGTCGGCGAGGCTTATGTGGATATTGGGGTTAAAACATACACCATGCTTACCTTCTGTGTTTTACTTGCATGACTTCTTGAACATACATCTATCTTGTAATAATGATATAGGCATCGTTTCCAAACTAGTTTGATATTTACGAGTTATGTACATGTTAGATTACATGTTTAGCTAATAGTCATGCCTTTGTGCTGTGGGCCGCACCTTCTCCGCATTCGTGAGCCTTCCTTCGCGATCGTGAGTCCAGTCCAAGTTGCCTAACTCTGCAATCGCTAGCTTCTTAATTTTTGTAACCTTCCTGATCACGATCGCAAAGCCACCTCCGCTAAATATCACTTTAGTACAACTTGATTTGGACCTTCCAACTTGATGGTGATAGAAGCCGTGATATACACGGACCAAACGTGTATATCACCAAACTGAGTTTTGTAAATAACTTACCATAGTTGTAGAATTCTTGTGCAAGTATAATTAAGAAAATTAAATCTATCTTTTCCTAGATAGAAGCCGTGATATACACGGACCAAACGTGTATATCACCAAATCGAGTTTTGTAAATAACTTACCATAGTTGTAAAAATTTTGTACAAGTGTAATTATGATATTAGAATTAAAGTAGGAAAATGTAGATTTAATTTCCTTAATTATACTTGTACAAGGATTCTACAACTATGGTAAGTTATTTACAAAATCGGTTTGGTGATATACACGTTTGGTCCGTGTATATCACTGTCACGCCCCGATTTTTCTCAAGTCTTTCTTTAGGACGTGATGGCACCTGGACAACTATCCCTTTCCAGGCGAACCACTTACTTCATTTTCTTCCTAAATTAGACAAGTATTTGCGGAAATAATATATATAAAAATCAATTTGAAGTTTACAAAGAACAATCTCGTGTGGGGCATTCCCCGAGATAATAAAACTTAATTCTTTAAACAAACTTAGTCTAGAGTAATTTTCACCAAATTCGAAATAATGGATTGGTGGTACGATGAGGCTGCGGGACGATCGCTAGCCCTCTTGCGGAGCTTTTCCTCTATCGCGTCTTTCTGAAATATGTTAAATAAAAGAGTCAGCCCTACCATAAAATTTGAGTGGAAATCTCACTTTACAGTCCAAAGTAACCTCACAATATTTTTAATTACAATCACATTATAAGAAAATAATAAGCATGTTGAAATAAACAGATTTCAACCCTTTTATTAAATAAATCAATAAATATTCACGTGCAAAATTTTCTCCCACTCGTCATAAAAAAATAACTTAGTTTAATCAGTATTCCTTCTTTTTCCCATATAACATATTATACATTTGTTGCGGTACGTGCAACCCGATCCAGTGCATTTATATATTTGTTGCGGTACGTGCAACCCGATTCAGTGCATTTATATATTTGTTGCGGTACGTGCAACCCGATCGATGCATTTATATATTTGTTGCGATGCGTGCAACCCGATCCAATGCATTTATATATATATATATGTTGCGGTCCGTGCAACCCGATCCAATGCATTTATGTATTTGTTGCGTCCGTGCAACCCGATCCAATGCACTTATTTGTTGATGCGTGCAACCCGATCCAATGCACTTATTTTTTGCGATGCGTGCAACCCGATCCAATGCACTTATTTGTTGTTTAAATATGTCATATGTTCAAAAGGCTCAAAATAATATTTTCTTCCTTCAATATTTCGCCCTTTCCACTTGTAAGGGTTACAACTCTCAAACCGTAAGTCGGATTTATCCCCGTAAAGTCTCAAACTATCAAGGACACAATAATCTATAACTTTTATTCAGCACAAACTTTCATATTCATTACCGATTTGTACAGTTTTTACGTTATACATTCTGCCCTTCCAGACTTCGGTTGATCCGAGACAGAATGTTCAAACAGCGATAACTCTCAAACCGTAAGTCGGATTTATCCCCGTAAAGTCTCAAACTGTCAAGGATACAATAATATATAACTTTTATTCAGCACAAACTTTCATATTCATTACCGATTTGTACAGTTTTTACGTTATACATTCTGCCCTTTCAGACTTCGGTTGATCCGAGGCAGAATGTTCAAACAGCGATAACTCTCAAACCGTAAGTCGGATTTATTCCCGTAAAGTCTCAAACTGACCGTAACAGAAAGATGTATAACTCTGTAAAATTTCATCAAATTCTAACAAGTAAAGCCCAGTATAACGGATTACAATTGCACAATCCAAACTAGTCATTAAACAATCATAAATTTCATGTTCATTCTTTCAATAACCGGATTATATTCTAACATGTATTGCAACTTAAAAATAAAGGATTTTACTAAGGACTTTGAGTGAGAAAACTCACCTTTGCTGCTTCGTAATTGCGAACAAAACCTCAACTTCAATCAAACCTTTTTGGAACTTCTTAATTGCTCTCTTTAATCTTTTTTTTTCTCTTTGTTTTGTTTCTGATTTGCTGTTTTTCTTTTGTATTTCCCTTTTTGGTTGTGTTTTATATAAAAGTGTGTGTGTTGTATATAAAAGTGTATGTGTGCACAAATTTTTGTGATGTGAGGGAGTGGAAGGAGGAGTTGAGGGAGAGAGGGGTTGGTTTAGGGGGGGACGTGAGGGAGTGGGTTGTTTTTGTTTTGTTTTTTTTTTTTTTTTTTAATTTTTTTTTTGGGACTTTACATTCTCCCCTCCTTAAACAACATTCGTCCTCGAATGTGAGTAAGGTCGTAACACATGCACATATACATGCAAACTACACACACATGAAACACAACTTCTGGGACTTTACATTCTCCCCTCCTTAACAACATTCGTCCTCGAATGTGAGTAAGGTCGTAACACATGCACATAGACATGCAAACTGCACACACATGAAACACAACTTCCAAGACTTTACATTCTCCCCTCCTTAAACAACATTCGGCCTCGAATGTGAATAAGGTCGTAACACATGCACATAGACACACAAACTGCACACACATGAAATATAACTAAACACATTTTATTACCTTACTCAAACAGGAAAGGATATTTGATTTTCATCGCGTCTTCGGCTTCCCAGGTTGCTTCTTTTGTGGAGTGATTTCCCCATAGGACCTTCACAGACACAATATTTTTATTCCTAAGACGTTTAATCTGTCTATCCAGTATTTCTACCGGCATTTCTTCATATTGAAGCTCTTCATTCAGGACTATTTCTTGGGGTTGGATGACGTGACTTGGATCATGCAAGTATTTTCGTAACATTGACACATGAAACACCGGATGCACCGCTTCTAATTCTTGTGGAAGGGCTAGTTCGTAAGCCACATTTCCCACTCTTCGTAAGATCTCATATGGTCCAATAAACCTTGGGCTCAATTTTCCTTTCTTGCCAAATCGCATCACTCCCTTCATTGGAGAGACTTTTAAAAACACTTTCTCCCTTTCTTGGAATTCGAGATCTCTTTTGCGATGATCCGCATAAGACTTATGGCGGCTATGAGCTGTCTTGATCCGCTCCCGAATCATCTGAACTTTATCGTTTGTTTCTTGAATGACTTCGGGTCCGAACAGTAGTGTTTCGCCCACTTCGAACCACCCGAGTGGAGATCTACATTTTCGCCCATACAATGCTTCGAACGGAGCCATATGTATACTAGCATGAAAACTGTTGTTGTAGGCGAACTCAATTAGACATAAATGGTCCAACCAGTTGCCCTGGAAGTCCAACATACAAGACCGCAGCATGTCCTCCAATGTTTGAATTGTTCGTTCAGCTTGTCCATCGATTTGCGGATGGAAAGCCGTACTCAACTTGACCTTTGTCCCGAGGCCCTGCTGTAAACTTTGCCAAAAGTGTGAGGTGAACTGGGAACCCCTATCGGAAATAATTTGCAATGGAATCCCATGCAACCTCACTATTTCTTTCAAATAAATTTGTGCATACTGCGGTGCCCGATATGTAGTCTTGACTGGTAGGAAATGGGCTGACTTTGTAAGTCGATCTACAATCACCCATATAGAATCATAACCTTCTCGTGTTTTTGGTAGACCGGTCACAAAATCCATATGAATCGCCTCCCATTTCCACATGGGGACGCCAATGTCCTGAAGTAGGCCGCCAGGTTTTTGATGTTCGGCTTTCACCTGTTGACACGTAAGACATTTTCCGACAAACTTTGCAACACCTCTCTTCATTCCTTTCCACCAGTAATTTGCCTTGAGATCATGATACATTTTGGTTGATCCTGGATGAATGGAATACCTGGTATTGTGACCTTCATCTAAGATCCTTCTTCTTAGATCCCTTACCTTATGAATACATAACCTACCCTTATACCGAAGGGTACCATCATTTCCTCCTAATGTAAATTGTGAAGGTTTTCCTTGTTGAATCCTCTCCCGAAACCTAACAAATTCCATATCCTCAAACTGACTCTCTTTTATTTCTGAAGTTAAGGCAGACTGTGAGGTATCACGTACCACCACCCTACCTTCACCGACCTCAGTTAAACTAATCCCGAGGTTCCCCAATTTTTGTACTACACGAACAATACCTCTCTTTTGTACTGCCAAGTGGGCCAAACTGCCCATTGATCTCCTACTGAGTGCATCAGCCACCACGTTAGCTTTTCCAAGATGGTAAAGAATGCTAAGGTCATAATCCTTAAGTAACTCTAACCATCTTCTTTGTCGGAGATTCAAATCCTTTTGCGTGGTTATGTACTGCAAACTCTTATGATCTGTAAATATATCTACATACACCCCATACAAATAGTGTCTCCATATTCGTAAGGCAAACACTACCGCGGCCAATTCCAAGTCATGAGTTGGATATATCTTCTCATGTATCTTCAATTGTCGAGATGCATACGCAATAACTTTTCCAAATTGCATCAAGACACATCCTAACCCAACCCTAGAGGCATCACAATAGTCTGTGAACCCTTCTTGTCCCGATGGTAAGGTTAGGACAAGTGCAGTAGTCAACAACTCTTTCAGTTTCTGAAAACTTGTTTCGCATGCATCTGACCACTGGTACTTAATCGCTTTTTGAGTCAATCGGGTCAAGGGAGCAGCAAGACTAGAAAAACCTTCTACAAATCTTCTATAATACCCAGCCAAACCCAAGAAACTCCTAACTTCTGTCGGAGTGGTAGGTTTTGGCCAGTTCTTCACTGCCTCTATCTTTTGGGGATCTACCATAATTCCATCCCTTGACACAACATGGCCCAAGAAGGCTACTTTTTCCAACCAAAATTCACACTTTGAAAATTTAGCGTACAATCTCTCTTGTTTCAAGGTTTGAAGCACTACCCTCAGATGTTCTTCATATTCTTCAACACTCTTGCTGTAAATTAGGATATCATCTATGAATACAATCACAAACAAATCTAAGAATGGTTTGAAGATTCTGTTCATGAGATCCATAAAAGTTGCTGGAGCATTGGTTAACCCGAAAGACATGACCAAGAACTCATAATGACCACATCGGGTTCTAAACGCTATTTTGGATATATCATCCGGATTTATTTTCAGCTGGTGATATCCTGAACGAAGATCAATCTTGGAAAAATAACTGGCTCCTTGAAGTTGGTCAAAAAGATCATCGATTCTTGGTAATGGATATCGGTTCTTGATCGTGACCTTATTGAGTTGTCGATAATCAATGCACATTCGGAGCGATCCATCTTTCTTCTTCACAAAAAGGATGGTGCACCCTGTGGGGAAACACTAGGCCTTATAAAACCTTTATCCGTAAGATCCTTCAACTGTTCTTTTAACTCTCTCAATTCAATTTGGGGCCATTCGATATGGAGGAATAGAAATAGGTCTTGTACCCGGAATTAACTCTATAGCGAACTCCACTTCTCTAACCGGAGGAAGGCCTGGAAGATCTTTAGGAAAAACCTCCGGGAAATTTCGAACAATAGGAACATCTTGCACCGCTGGGGATTCTTTTTGGGTATCTACTATATTAGCCAGATATGCGTACTCCACTTTGTGACTTCTTAATAACTTTTGAGCCCTAAGATAGGAAATAAGCTGACGTGAGGATATTCCAATCTTACCATTTATAACAACTTCTGGTTCCCCGGGAAAAGATAGTTTCACTATCTTTCGTCGGCAATCTAACATGGCATAACATGCTGACAACCAATCCATACCCAAAATGATGTCAAAATCTACCATATCAAGTAGTACTAGGTTTACTATTGTTCCTCTGCCATTCACTTCTAATGAGAAATTTTTAACTACTCGAGAGGCCCAAACTAAGGCCCCTACAGGGGTAATAACCTCAAAAGGTTCACTTAAACAGGAAGGTTCTACATGTAAATTCTTAGCAAAACCCATTGACACATATGAAAATGTAGAGCCGGGATCGTATAATACAAATGCAGGAATACTCGAGACCAGCAAAATACCTGTGACCACCGCATTAGATGCCTCCGCCTCATTCCTCTGGGGCAAAGCGTAGAGTAGATTAGAATTGTTGTACTGTTGACCTCCCTGACCCTGTCGGGACTGGTTTCCCTGATTTTCCTTGTAGGCGGCTGTGGTTGCTTCTGACCTCCCATGAGAAAATTGAGTTTGGACTCTCCTCTTGCAATCCCTGGCATGGTGGCCTGGTTCTCCACAGGTGTAACATCCTTTTGGTGAGAACCAACATTCTCCAATATGTTTCTTTTGACAAACCTTACAAACCGAGTTGTCACCTCCTATGTTAGGGCTGGTGGCCTTAACCTTGCCACCTTGATGATTGACCCATCTATACCCATGAGGCCTGAAATGAGACTGGCCTACTGACTGGTTCGATTTTGACGAACCCCTGCTACCCTCTTGCCTCAGGTTCTGATTCTGATTAAAGGATCCTAACGATCGAAGCCTCTTCTGCGAATACTCCCTTTTTGCTTTAGCAAAACTTTCTACCTTCATAGCCATGTCGACGACCTGAAGATAGGTCCGATCATTGGCTAATGCCACTACCTTCTCCGCCAGGTTTGGGTTTAAACCCTCAACAAATCTTTTGACTTTCTCCCTTTCTGTAGGAACAACATGTGTGTTGTATGCTGACAATCTCACAAACTGCGTATCATATTCTTGCACACTGCGGTCCCCTTGCTTTAACTGTTCAAATTCCCGTCTAAGCGCATCTTTGCGCGTATTAGGCATGAATTTTTCAATGAATGCAGCCCTGAACTCCCCCCACGTCATTGGTGGTGACATCGGGGGACGATTTCTTCTAAAATTCCTCTACCACACCCCTGCATCATCCACTAAACGTGCACTCACCAAATTAACGCCATACGTCTCCACACATCCTAGGGTAAACATTAGATCTTCTACTTCGTCGAGGAACACTATCGGGTCGGACTTGGAGTCCTTCCCTGAGTAGATAGGTTCCCTTCTTCTCATAAAATTCGCCCATAGCCTATCCGGGACTGCCTGAGCTTCTATATTTTCAGCTAGTGGTGCAGTCACAACTGTTTCCTGGGCCGGCAGATTTTGGGTTGGGATTGAGACACCAGGTGTAGGTTGAACCATTTGTGGAACTGCAGCTGTCATCAACATTATAAGTCTATCCAACTTTTGTCCTACCGTTTCCTGAGACGTTTGGCTCTCATTTTCTTCCACATTTCCACGATATCTTCAGACATTGCTACCTCAACTGGAGGTATAGGAGCTTCGTAGTGAACCTCCTCTTCAACCCTTGGTTCCTGTACCCGGACTCTTTGGGGTTGCCATTGTCTCCTCCCTCTTCCCCGAGTAGTTCTAGTCGACTGCACTGCTTGGTATTTGTGCATTTTCCATTTTTTTTTTCTGTAAATACAGCACATCCATATTTTAGAAGGCAGTATGTCTACTCTTAATTCCTCAAAATCTTCTTATACTTCATAAGCATGCAACACCACAATATGCAAATTCAATTAATAATAACATATCCTTTCTTTCTTGCATTCATAACACTTCATTCATCATATTCAAGAAATATATATAATATATATATATTTATATATTTATATATACCATGACATTACAATAAATCACATCATATCATTCTCTGCCACCCACTATAGCTCTCTCACTCAAACATGCACCTACTACAACACGTTCTAAAGGGCTTAACCGCATGATTCGCCTATTCTGCAGGTTGGCATTCAACTCCATGTGAACCTTCTTTCTTGCTTCCCTTTCCATATCGCTCATTCTATCCCTTACTCCTCTTACCTGGCATAGAAATTTGGACAAAGAATCTTCTGTAATATCTCCTCTTAGCATCCTTGCCCCTCTGAATGAGGAATGGAAATTTTCCGGGACAGAGTTGACTATTATCTGTAATATGACCCCAATTGAGATGTTGAAGAAGGTCGAGTCGTATGAACGTCTCTTCTGTCTAGCCCTAAGCAAATACGTACAAAGTACGATTGTGTCGTCTATATACTCGTCAAAATCGTCTCTCGAGTCCATCTTACGGCGCACGAATTCCTCCTGAGCTCTCATTGCCCTTTCCTGTTCCATGCGCACTTCCTTCTTTGTTGGAACTCGTCTTATAACCACCATCTACAAAACACTTGTCAGTTAGTTTATCGTTGTACTCTCCTTCCCCAAGACCTTTTTAAAGAGGTAGTACAAGAATCAAGTCTTTAAAAAGACTCAAGATAGGCACGAGAACAATATGAAAGAAGGGAAACTGTTTAGGATGTTATTCCGTTCACTTATTACTAAGGTGGTGCGCACACCGTCGCAATAAGTAATCGTTCAAACACCCAACTCAAAGAAAGTTCCTAAGATCTCTTAACCTGGTTTAGCTCTGATACCAACTTGTCACGCCCCGACTTTTCTCAAGTCTTTCTTTAGGACGTGATGGCACCTGGACAACTATCCCTTTCCAGGCGAACCACTTACTTCATTTTCTTCCTAAATTAGACAAGTATTTGCGGAAATAATATATATAAAAATCAATTTGAAGTTTACGAAGAACAATCTCATGTGGGGCATTCCCCGAGATAATAAAACTTAATTATTTAAACAAACTTAGTCTAGAGTAATTTTCACCAAATCCGAAATAATGGATTGGTGGTACGATGAGGCTGCGGGACGATCGCTAGCCCTCTTGCGGAGCTTTTCCTCTATCGCGTCTTCCTGAAATATGTTAAATAAAAGAGTCAGCCCTACCATCTGGGGCTGAGTGGAAATCTCACCTTACAGTCCAAAGTAACCTCACAATATTTTTAATTACAATCACATTATAAGAAAATAATAAGCATGTTGAAATAAACAGATTTCAACCCTTTTATTAAATAAATAAATAAATATTCACGTGCAAAATTTTCTCCCCACTCGTCATAAAAAAACAACTTAGTTTAATCATTATTCCTTCTTTTTCCCATATAACATATTATACATTTGTTGCGGTACGTGCAACCCGATCCAGTGCATTTATATATTTGTTGCGGTACGTGCAACCCGATCCAGTGCATTTATGTATTTGTTGCGGTACGTGCAACCCGATCCAGTGCATTTATATATTTGTTGCGGTACGTGCAACCCGATCCAATGCATTTATATATATATATGTTGCGGTCCGTGCAACCCGATCCAATGCATTTATGTATTTGTTGCGGTCCGTGCAACCCGATCCAATGCACTTATTTGTTGCGGTACGTGCAACCCGATCCAATGCACTTATTTGTTGCGGTACGTGCAACCCGATCCAATGCACTTATTTGTTGTTTAAATATGTCATATGTTCAAAAGGCTCAAAATAATATTTTCTTCCTTCAATATTTCGCCCTTTCCACTTGTAAGGGTTACAACTCTCAAACCGTAAGTCGGATTTATCCCCGTAAAGTCTCAAACTGTCAAGGACACAATAATCTATAACTTTTATTCAGCACAAACTTTCATATTCATTACCGATTTGTACAGTTTTTACGTTATACATTCTGCCCTTCCAGACTTCGGTTGATCCGAGACAGAATGTTCAAACAGCGATAACTCTCAAACCGTAAGTCGGATTTATCCCCGTAAAGTCTCAAACTGTCAAGGATACAATAATATATAACTTTTATTCAGCACAAACTTTCATATTCATTACCGATTTGTATAGTTTTTACGTTATACATTCTGCCCTTCCAGACTTCGGTTGATCCGAGGCAGAATGTTCAAACATCGATAACTCTCAAACCGTAAGTCGGATTTATTCCCGTAAAGTCTCAAACTGACCGTAACAGAAATATGTATAACTCTGTAAAATTTCATCAAATTCTAACAAGTATAGCCCAGTATAACAGATTACAATTGCACAATCCAAACTAGTCATTAAACAATCATAAATTTCATGCTCATTCTTTCAATAACCGGATTATATTCTAACATGTATTGCAACTTAAAAATAAAGGATTTTACTAAGAACTTTGAGTGAGAAAACTCACCTTTGCTGCTTCGTAATTGCGAACAAAACCTCAACTTCAATCAAACCTTTTTGGAACTTCTTAATTGCTCTCTTTAATCTTTTTTTTTCTCTTTGTTTTGTTTCTGATTTGCTGTTTTTCTTTTGTATTTCCCTTTTTGGTTGTGTTTTATATAAAAGTGTGTGTGTTGTATATAAAAGTGTATGTGTGCACAGATTTTTGTGATGTGAGGGAGTGGAAGGAGGAGTTGAGGGAGAGAGGGGTTGGTTTAGGGGGGGACGTGAGGGAGTGGGTTGTTTTTGTTTTTTGTTTTTTGTTTTTTTTTTGTTTTTTTGGGACTTTACAATCACAGCTTCTATCAGATGGGATTTCTCGACAGATTTTCTGTTTTATGACAACACCATATACTTTCTTAGATTATGCTTAGGTAGATTCTGTAAGATTGTATCAATTCCCTTGGGGAGGCTTTCTCATTAATACAAATATATATAGTGTACAATGTGTAGAATCCTAGTACAATAATGAATTCTCTACTTACCATAATTCTATATATAAAATATATGAGATATATTCTAATTATGCTGGTGGGATTGAATTGGGATTCTATTCCCATTGGTACACGTTAATACACCCCCTCAGTCGAAGCGGGAGGAGGCCGGACGCTGAGACTGGATCTGAAGTCGAGGAGCAGTTATCGAGGAAGGCCCATCGTGAAGATATTCGCGTATTGGTATGAGGAAGGCACATGCAACACTTTAACATGACCGAGAGCAATCTTTTCACGAACAAAGTATATATCTATCTCAATATGCTTGGTCCGCTGATGTTGAGCCAGATTATGAGATAAATAAATAGCGGATATATTATCACAATATACAACAGACGCCTTACGCAAGGGATAGTGAAGCTCCAAAAGAAGGTTCCAGAGCCAACAGATTTCAGCAACAACATTTGCAACTCCTCTATACTCTACTTCTGCACTCGAACGGGACAATGTGGCTTGCCTCTTGGCAGACCATGAAATGAGATTATCTCCCAAAAATACGCAGTAGACTGAGGTGGAGCGTCGTGTGTCCGAACAGTCTGCCCAATCAACATCCGTGTAAGCTAACAATCTGATCGGTGCTGAGGGATATAGATGTAATCCATAATCAAGTGTGCCTTTAACATATCGAATGATGCGTTTAAGGGCAGTGTAATGAGTCTCTCTAGGGGCATGCATAAATAATCATACCTGCTGAACAGCATATGCAATGTCAGGTCTAGTGAATGTAAGATACTGTAGTGTACCTGTCAGGCTTCTGTAAAGGGTGAGATCAGATACTGGATCACCATCAACAACACTAAGCTTTGATTTGGAGTCAACCGGGGTGGACATGATTTTGCAATTCGCCATTTTAGCCATGTACACTATTTTCTCCGCATACTTACGCTGACATAGAAACATAGTATTCATAGACCGAGTCACTGATATACCTAAAAAATAGCTCAATTTTCCCAAGTTAGTCATGACGAATTCGGATTTGAGCAGTGTAATAATCTCATTCTTCAACACATCAGAGGAGGCAGTGAGCACAATGTCATCCACATATAACAATAAATATGCAGTGATATTACCGCGATGAAAAATAAATAGAGAAGTATCACTCTTACTATATACGAACCCAAGCTGCATAAGATACTAAGCAAATCGATCATACCATGCACGTGGAGCATGTTTCAGACCATAAAGTGACTTACGGAGATGACAGATATAATGTGGGGCTGCTGGATGGACAAAGCCAGGCGGCTGATACATATAGACAGTTTCTTTCAGATCTCCATGAAGAAATGCATTCTTTATATCAAGTTTGTGAATCGGCCAATACTTACCCATAGCAATGCTCAGAACTATGCGGTTAGTAGCCGGTTTAACGATCGGACTAAATGTCTCACCACAATCAATACCCTCCTGCTGATAAGTGACATTGGCCACTAGTCTTGCCTTGTACCTTTCTAACTCACTATTATCCCTGAATTTGTGACGAAAGAGCCACATGCATCGAATCACATTCCCCATTTCCGGTCGAGGAACCAAATCTCAAGTGTGCTGTTTTGTTAAAGTATTGAATTCCTCACGCATGGCCGCATTCCAATTTGGGTCCTGTTTGGCTAATTTGGGATTTTTAGGAATTGGGGATATGATTTATGTGGATAAGTTAAAATGGACTTTGGGTTTGAAAATCTCGTGTTGAGCACGGGTTTCCATACAATGGGATGTTGTTGGCTGGTTTAGGGAACTGTTAGTGTCAGGAATTTGGCACGGGATGGGGTTTCTGTCGGGAACAGTGTATCCATCGGGATTAGGGTTACCGGTGGTAACAGGGTATGAAATTGGGTTGTTGGGGCTGGTGTTGGTGACTGGTGGCTTGGTGTGGGTGGTCGTCGATCTGGGTAATTGTAGGGTTAGGAAGATCGATAAGGTGAGGTATGGTATCGGTGGTGGTGGGTTACTGGTAAGCTGGTTTGGTGAGGCGGCGATTGCGGTGTTGGGTGGGCTTCGGATAGTGTGTGGTAGTTGGAATGACGGTGGAGACACAGAAACGGGGATAGTGACCGGAGAAGGGATTGGTGATGATGGTCTATCGCCGGAGACAGTGGTAGTCGGCATCGGGAAAAATGGTGAGGTGACGGGAGACCCTAGGGGGGTCAAGGGAGGCGGCAGTGGGTGGTGGACTTTGGTTGACGGTGGTGGGCTGACACAGTTCACAAATAATGATGGGAGAGGGGTCAGTTTCATCAAGAAAATTGTAGTCCATTTGTCAAAATTTTTGAATGTTCAAAAATGGAAACGTCGTCTCGTCGAAGGTGACGTGACGAGAGATGTGAAGTTGATGGGTGGACAAGTCATAGCATAAATAGCCCCTATGGTTAGGCGGAAAGCCTAAGAAGATACTTGGAGTGGTTCGGGGTGCTAATTTATGTGGGGCGGTACAGAATAAATTAGGATAGCACAGACAACCGAATATCCGGAGGTGATCATAGGAGGGGATTTGCCGGTATAGGATTTTGGTGGGGGTCATATTATTTAGTGTGCTAGTGGGTAGAATATTAAGGATGTATTCCACCATTTTGACTGCATATACCCAAAAGGGAGAAGGTAACGAGGCATGAAAGAGGAAAGTTCTAACCATGTTATTGATGGTGCGAATAATACGTTCTGTTTTACCATTTTGAGGAGAGGTGTGAGGACACGAAAAATGGAAAATCATGCCATTCTTGTTGTAGAATTTGTGAAACGCAGGATTATTGAATTCACGTCCGTTATCACGTTGAAAAAGATTTTATAGGTCTTTCAAATTGTGTTTTGATAAATTTGCAAAATTCAAAAAATTTGGCAAAGACTTCCGATTTGAATTTGAGTGGATAAATCCAGATGTAGTGAGAATAATCATCTAACAAGACCAGATAGTATTTATGACCCAATGAACTAGGGATGGGATATGTCCACAAATCAGCACGAACAATATCAAAAGGGGCAAGCGTAACACTAGTTGATGAATTAAACGAAAGACGAACATGTTTGCCTAATTGACAAGAATCACAATTTGGAGCAAGTTTTCCGTTACAACTGATAAAATTATTCCTACTAAGAAAATGAAAAATAGGAGCCCCTGGATGTCCAAGCCTATTGTGCCAGGTTGACGGAAAGAGAGAGCAATCAGAGATGTGTGAAGGCTGGAACTGACAGCGGAGGATGGTGTAAATGGATATAGATCCCCTGTGCTATTGCACGTAAGAGATATCCCCATACGCAGAGGTATCCCCATACGCAGATCCTTCATAGTAAAACCAAATGGTTCAAAATCAACAGACACAAAATATGATGAGTAAACTTGCGAATGATGATTAAGTTTTTGATGATATTTGGGGCTATGTAGGACATTGTTCAGGGAGAAAGGTGGGTGTGGTGGCTTGGTGTGGGTATTACCTTGGCCCTGAATTGGAATGCGGTGACCATTGCCAACTGTAATAAATTGAGGAGACTTTAAATGAAACAGTTGAGAGATATTACCTGCGGACCGGGTGAGATGAAAAGTAGCTCCCGAATCCATGTGCCAATTTTCATCAGGCTGCTGTAGGTTTAGACTGTTTAAAGCTTGGCCCAAATCTGTGGGGACCACGCCATTTGATTGCTGCGGATAGGAGGACTGCATAAAGTGGGCATGTGGTTGCTGCTGATGGGCTGATCGGTAGCCAGAAGCAAGGCCCAGCACCCCTTGTTGAGGGTAGAAGGACTGGTCCAAAACAGTAGCCGGATAAAGAGCCCAGTTCGCATGCTGAAATATACCAGCTGGGCCTTGCCAATTGGGAGTGTTGGTGGGCTGGCCCATCTGCTGCTGGAATTGCTGAGCCTGCCAGTGGTGGCCTTTCGCCCTTCCTTTGCCGCCGTGGCCCCTGCCACCTCTGCCTCCGCGGTTGTTGTGGGGTTGAGTATTTTCCGGTGGCGGTGGTTGGGTGGCGGTGGTGTTATTTTGCACAGGTCTTTCAATTGCAAGTGCTTTTTGGGTGTGCTCATCTTGCTCTGCACGCCGGGTTTCTTCCAATAAAAGTTGCGAACGGCCTTTGTTAAAACTGGGTAAGGGATCGGCCTGCTGTATCATAGTGGCGAGGGTGTCATATTCACCCTTCAGGAGGCCTGCAACTAACTGTAAGACCATCTTTGTTTTAGAGTCGGGCGTTCCAACGTTGGATAATTGGTCTGCGACCAGTTTCAACTATTTGCAATATTCATACATATTCGAAAAATTTTCAAGACGAGTGTTGTTGAATTGTTCTTCCAAATAAACTGTGCGAGTGTGCTTGTTGTCTTGAAAAATTTCTTCCAAGCGTGTCCATAACTCATGAGCGGAGGCATCGGTTTTCATAATGGTGTGAAGTAAGTCCTTAGAGATTGTGCCATAGATCCATTATTTGACGACGACATCAAAACGACGCCAAGTTGTATCATCAGTTTCAGAGGGGCGAGGGATGGAGTTGTCAATATGGTCAAGCACGTGATATACACATACATGAATTCGAAACAGTTCCACCCATGACCAATATTGGCCATCTTCCTGATCAAGAATTATAGGAATAAAATTCTTGATATTGCTAACTGCGAGAGCCGGGTTGAGTGGCGACGCTGGAGGGGAAGCATCGGGGGAAGAGGAATCCATTAAAAATCGAAAGAAGTGGTGGTGGGGGGCTTTTACTGTTACACCTCGTAATTTTAAGACTATAATTAAATGACGTAATAAAGAAGGTAAGATTCAAATCTTGGATATAGAGTATATTTATATATGCTAATCAGGAAATTAGTATACAAGAGGATGTGATTCCGGAAAGATGTTGGTCACAATAAGGGTGACGTTGGATACTTATAGCAATAATTGTATATTCCCGTTATGGAATAGTATTGTATTATAAAATTATGACATTGAGGATACGAGGCTTATGAAATTCTCGGGAATTAAAATAAGTGGGTTTGAGATTTACTAATTGAAGAACTTGGGGGCCAAAGTGTAAAGGAAAAATCAAATTTTTTTCCTTATAAACTTACATTACCTCTTCATCTTCTTCTACACTTAACAAAAAAAAATAACTCTCCTCTCATTCTCTCCACTACATTAATCCGAAAATCACCCTCCACCCATAACCAAAATTAAGGTTTCTATCTTCTCTTCCTAGACTACATTCTTCACAAAAAATTAGAAGCAAAACAACACCAAAAATTGTGGCGAAAACAGTGGCAAAACAGCCACTGCTTGGCTGAAAATTGCCCAGAAAATTATGATTTTTGGGATGAAATTTTGGAAGAAAAACGTGTAGGGATGATGGCTTAATATTGTAGAACACTTGCATGTCAATTGGGGTTGAAGAAGTGAACAAAAAGGAGGAGAAAATTACAAAACAGTGGGGATTTTCGGACAAAACAGTGGCAGAAAATTTGCGGACTGTTTTGACGAATTTGAGGTATAAAAATTCTTCTTTCTATGATATAATTGGAATGCATGTTGTTAGAATTAAGGTAATGAATTTGTGTTAAGGAAGAATTGGAATTTAAGCATTGCATGTGACCATTTTGGGCTAGTTGCCAATTTGGGACAGATTTTGGTGTTGTTGGATTCGTTGGTGATTGTTGTTATTATTATCACTAATTGCATGATGAAATTGAAAGGAAACATGGAGATTTAGTTGGAATTAGTTATATGAAAGTATTAAAATCCGAAATTGGATTATACGAATTAAGATAAGAGTTATGGAATTATGACATGTTGTGGCCAAGAACTTGCATGAAATTGTTGGACATGTTGTGATGTATATGGACTGTTTTAGGGGATGTTTTGTGGTGTTATAATTCTGAAAATTTAGTCACCATTATGCATGTTTAAATGTGGTAATTTCTAAGGTAAGTCCTAAAGGAATAAGGGTGTGGAAAGGCATAGAAAGGCTTCACATTCTACCCTCGTTGTTGTTGAAACATGGGCTGTTTTATGGGCTATTTTTAAGGTGGATTAAGAAGCTAAATTTACATGAGAAGTGGGTGTGTAAATTTCTTTTATTGTTGTCTTGGTTGTGCCCTTAATTGGTGCTTGTTTATTGATGTTATTAGCCTCGTTTGGAAGTTGTGGAAGCATGTATAAACAGGGGAAGTGCTGCCCGGATTTTTATAAAATAAGAAGTCGTTATTCGATATAAAGTATGCTAGCGATCATAGAATTGACGAACGTATTACCATTATTATAGGTTGAAGTTCTAAATCGAGACGTACTCTAATATATAGTTGATTAGTTCGTCTAAGAGGTATGTGAAACTCTTACTTCTTTCTTTTTGGCATGATTTAATGAAAGTACGGTGGACGTACTTAATTCTTATACAGTTTAATTCCTAATGAGGATTGTTATGAGAAGTGCCTATGGTTTTTCAGCAAAGAGTTTATTATGACATTATTACAATGATTTTATTGAGAGTCAGATGATAATTTTTACTTGCATATGGTTACTCACGATATCTACTCGTGCTAAGTGTTACTACTTCACCTCACCGAGTCCCGGGCCGGGTTACGACTCGTGCACAGCCTTGCATTGTTCACCGAGACCCTCACTAGAGGGCCGGGTTACGTAGGATGGATCCATAGATGAGAGATGACTTTACTGAGTCCCAAAGATGGGCAAGGGTTATGATATGATTCCCCAGACTCCCGCTCTAGTGGGTCGGGTTACGTTACAGATATATATATATATATATATATATATATATATATATATATATATATATATATGTATATGGACATGCACTCATGTTTTCTTGACTTGACTCTCATTTTTTATAAGGCAACTGACTTTTATTGTTTATGGCACAGTTGGATTTGGATCCTGACTTTTATCTTGATCTCTGCATTTATGTTGGCTCCTTATGCTCTCACATGCAGTATTTCATGTTTACATACTCAGTACATTATTTATCGACCCCCTTTCCTCGGGTGCGTTTCATGCCCGCAGTACATGTTTTCATTTAGTGAACCTCGTGCCTAGGTTCCTACTCACAGAGTTGGAAAGCTCCTTTGATCCAGGGCTTTGTCATTTTGGTACCGAATCTCTTTTAGACTTATGTTCGTATTTAGGGGCACGACGGGCCTGTCCCATCATATGTCGTTATTCTTCTTATAGAGTGCAGTAGACAAGTGGTGGGTTGTACGTATGTAAGGGTTATGACTCTGTTTTGGTCGGTCATGTTATTGTATTCTGTGCTGGGGTGTTCCCATGTATATACGTTACTATCTAGTGGCAGCCTTGTCGGCTTGCTTGTTATGTTATATTGGCTAGTTGTGACTCCTCAGGAGACAGGTACAATCTTGGATAAAGGCAGCCTCGTCGGCTTGCCTACCCTGGCATATGTTGCTATTGCGGCGTTATGCTGCAGGATTTCAGACTCATTAAGTGTTAGTTGGATTATGTGTGACAGGTTAGTATAATGACGTCATTAGGGCAGTTAGTCGCGGCCCGTTGGGTCGGGTCGTGACATTTACCGTCGGAAAAAAATTAAGTGGTGGTGGTGGGGGGGGGGTAATGCCGAGAAGAGGGAAGAATTTTTTTTTAGGTTTTTAGGATTTTGGCTCTTGATACCATGTAAGATTGTATCAATTCCCTTGGGGAGGCTTTCTTATTAATATAAATATATATAGTGTACAATGTGTAGAATCCTAGTACAATAATGAATCATCTACTTACCATAATTCTATATACAAAATATATTGGATATATTTTAATTATGGTGGTGGGATTGAATTGTGATTCTATTCCCATTGGTACACGTTAATAGATTCTTTAGAGTGGAGTTTGGTTAGATAATTATTGCTTTTGTATCATATTTTAGAAAAGAAGTCTTTATGACGGGTCAAAGAGAAAAGCAAGGAGGAATTCCACTTTGAAAAGGAAAAGCGCAGTTCCAAACGAAGGATCCAGTCTCAAGGGGCAAACTTTTATTTAAAGAAATAAATAAAGTACTATTGATAAGATTATGAAAGAAATTCCCAACCACAAGAATTTGAAATTGAGGTGCAAATAATTATATCTATTACTATATTAAAATGCAATATGAACTATGCGACTTTTCTTTAAAGTAAATGAATCAAATTTTGATATTGTCTGCTCTGTAAAAGCATTTGTAGCCTTTTTTTATTTTGATTTGGTGATTTTTATGAATTAGAAAACCATACACACGTTGCGTGCATTGAAAATCTAAAAGAATTTGTATACTCTCAGATTAAATTAATATGCAATAATATGTAACTCTTCATATCAGAGTAGTTTTAAAATTAAAATAATTAAAAACTTGCAATGAACTGATTAAACAAAATTATATTATCACAGTATATAACTCAAACTCTTAGACAAAAGATCTTTGAAGTATATAATTTATGAGTTTAACTTCTATTTAATTTGGTGTTAAATAATATATACTGTTGGAAATTTGTTTTTGGTGGGGAGGTGCGTCCACCCATATTTAATGAATTAAACACTAGTGTTCCGCATGTTGGAGGCTTTGTCTCTTCACACATGCATAATCTACTAAGTGAGTAGATGACCGTAGGGTCAAGAATCGTCAAATTTCGTTGAGAAATGAAAGAGATATTGGTCCACGAAGTAAGGTGTTTGAGACATGAAAATATGGTATGGGACAAATCTACTACATCGGTGGGAAAAGGAAGAATTGCTCTCTTTATAAGTCTCTTAATTGGCTAAGGGTTTGGGACCCCAAGGGGTAACCCATGTGTTTAAAGGAGGGAGGACCTAGATGTGCTTGGGTTCAAGGCTAAACCCACACGCGCGCCGCCGCCGCCGCCGGTCCGGTCTCGGGACGTGGGACGTTCTGATATTATCTCTTTGGATCCCAAATTGTTTAATATTTACAGTTTGGTTCCTAGAGTTTCTGGAAAGTTGAATTTGGGAACGACAGAAGGCAGAAAGTTTCTGCCTACCGTTGGAGTAGCCCTCACTAATGGCCATTAACAACCATGTCTTGGGCAATTGAGCAGCCTCCCTCATGCTATATATTGAGCCTTTTGGCTCAATTGTGATATACGAAAAATAGAACACAGATATATACACAGCAAAAACGAGACAACAGTTATATACACAGAGACAAAAACAGAAGAGAAACAACACAGATTATGTCCGCAGAAACAGTGTCAAAACAGAAACTCTTTCTTCCTTTTCCATTTCTTCAGCAAGTCGTTTCGTATTTGTTTTCTTCGTCAGGATCAACCTATTTGCTTTGTAGTGTTGATATTAAGTGTTGTTTTATCTTGGGAGACTATTGTCCGCTAACGTAAAAGCATATATACGGGGCAATCTTGTCTTAAGAACAGAGTGCCATCACTTGACTCAGCACACGGTTGTAACCATTCAGATTTAGTATTTTTTGATTTCAGGTTATCAAGATTCAAGACTCAACAACTTTGCGGCTGTTCTAAACATTGACCTATTTGTTTATCCTTTCGAACACTTGTAATATTTATTTACTTTCCGTACTACTTTACTATATCCAACATATACGTCATTTAAATTTTAAAGTACATCATATGATTTGCCAAGTTGAAAAGGTTCCCAGTAGAATTATGGGCCAGCAAGCTGAATTCAATCATGTAGAGGTTAAAGGCTAAATGGAGAAAATAAGCCAAGACATATCAAGTCATACTACAACAAAGTATAAATATATATAAACCTAGAGAGTTATTAAACAAAGTATAATCTATTGATAATTATGATAGTATAAAATATGAGCTCATACATGGCATCACTAAGGGGTTCCAATCTTGTTTGAAAAGAGAATTTTTCATCTAATAAGTAAACTCAATTCTTCAGTCTAGAGCAAATTCCTAGACTAGTCAATCAGTCTTCTTTAGTTATGGAGGAATTTTATGAGTAAACTCAAGACTAGACTTAATGGCTAGACTCACAATTGATAGGATATCTAATTTTGAGTAGAAAATACTCTTGAACTTGCTATAATTTGTCATCTAAAATATACAAAATATACCATCTTTCACTCAAAGAGTTGTTTTTCGGTAACCAAGAAATTCTCAAAGCTTTAGTGGCTCATAGTTTGAAATTTGAAATAATGAGTCTGCCCGTAACCTACAGATGCAATGTGCTCTTAATTGTCACTAACCAAAGGAAGAAATTGCACGGTTTTCCCTTCATATGGCTGGTCTTTACTTTTTTCCCTTCAAAATTAAACTTATGTCTAGCGGGCATAAGTTCTTTAAGAGTGTGAGCATAACTTATGGGTTATTATGATGCAAAAATATAAATTTATACCCGCAAAAAACTTGATTTTCTTGATGAGAAAAAATTAAAGAATAGCACAAAATTGGGACAAATGTGAAAATGACCCTAACCGAAGTGCAAGCCTTGGAAGCCCACTCGAAAAGTTCTATATGGACATTCTTTGCATAGAAAAAAAAAATATGTGAGTGAAGTTTGTCAAAATAAAACTACGTATTGAATTTTCATGCCTTGTAATTCCCTCAAGAAAAAGAACTCAAGTTTATGAAATTGGCACCCGACAATCTATACCCATATTTCAGATTCAGACTACAAAATTTGTATAATCTTCGATTTAAATAACTTTAATTTTCAAATTTGCTCTCTTTTTAAACTTTTGTCCAATTACTTTTTTTCTTTCCAAATATCTATCATTATACTAGAAGCATATTTGTCGAGAATAAAATTAAACATAAAAGTGTGCTCTCCCTAGCCGCTTAAGCTTTTAGATGAGATGGTGATACATTTTACATGGTAACAAAGCAGAACACATCTCACACCGATGTTGAGCCGCCAAATTAAATTGCCATGAACCAGATTTTCAGCTTTGGGCGTGAGGTGGGGTGTTGAAGAATGAAAAAAGCCTCGCATCCCTGGTTAATGATATATGTGGCTCCTCATATGGACTTAGACAATAGAGCTAATTTTTGGGGTTGAGTTACATCAAAAATCTATTTCTTAACATAATATTAGAAGGGACAAAAGTCACGAGATCAAATCTCACCACCACCTATTATTTTAAAGAAATCCGCATGCTTGACCTCAGGCCGGCACGTGAGAGGACGTGTTAAGAGTATAATTAAATATTAAAAATATGATTTTTCTAACAACTTAAATTTTTAGATGAGATGGTCACACACTTCTAACACATCATCTCTATTTTTTTTTTCAACAATCCCAAATTTACAACATTAGAATTACTATTGAAAATGTTGGGAGATGCCTACAGTGATAAGGGTTGGGGAAAGAAGACAACATTGGTTAGTGCATCATTTTTCTGGGGGCTTAAAATTTAGTTGTTCCATGTACATGTTTCCAGCATTAATGATCCAATTCATTATCAATTTCAATTTTAATTTGCGGTTTTGGGTAATTTAGTCAATTGCTATAAAGTGTTAAAATTGTTATTTGTAATTCTTTTGATTTGTGTATTTATGATTTGTTATTGGGTTTTGAGGAAAATATTTTAAGAAGCTTGAATATCAACTCCGGAGATGTTTGGAGACGATCTAACATGAATTTTGAGGTGAATTTCATAATTGAAAGCTTGAAGTTGAAGATGTCTTCCTTCGGCTGCATTTATTTTTATTAAGATTAAGATGTTTAAATCTGAATGAACATCCGCATTAAGATTTAAATACGATTTGTTTTCTCAACATCTGAATAGGTTAATTTATCTTTATTTAGAACTATTACATATCAAATTTATATAATAGAGTTATAAATATTTAATCAACAAATTATTTTAGAAAATATTAATATAACAATTATATCAAACTTTATTAAATATGAAAAAATAATACATAAATGAACAGATGAAAAATTGAAGTATACAAACATTACAAATATTCAAGAATGATTTGATCGAGGAGCTCCCCCAAATGGGTGCTCTTTGGAGTCTCTCCATCTGGTCCCCTCCCCCTTTCTTCCCAATCCTCCATGTATTCACACAGACCCATCACCCATTAGGATTTCAACGGGAAAAAAACCCTCCATTTAAATTTGCCATGGAATAAGAGAATTAATATCAGATGTTTTCAGACCCAATAAATGGCAAATCTTTTGAAAAATAAATGCATTTAATGGGCTGATTCAGATGCAGATCTCCATTAAGTGCAAACAAATGAGACATTCGTGTATCATTCATTGCATATTGTACATGTTTATCTCCGTATATTAGTGTATATAATAATATATTATATTTGTATATATCCATGAAAATTTATGTGTGATATATCCTAATATATATGATATACAATGTGATATACACATGTCACTGAGGTGTTTTTTAAGTCTGATTTTATTACTTGAAACAAGTTCAAATCACTTCTAATCTTCCTCAAATTTGTATAAAACGCTCAGGTATTTTTAATCAATTTCAACCACACCCACTCACATTTCTTCAATCCAACAAAATACTGAAATCTTTTACTATCTTCTTCTTTCTTTTATCAAATTGGAATGAGATAAATATTTCAAGCGTGAAATTAGGAGAAGAGTCTTTAGAATATCCTTACTATCAATTTGATTTTCGGTGAATATGGTTATACAATGTCAAGCTTTTAGGCTTTGCTAGTTAAATATTCTTAGGTAAAACATGTTGGTTTTATCAAAGGAGGCAGGAAACGGAAATTACAAGTAACTGCTAATGTAAGAATTGAAATTACAATTCAACTAGAAAATTGAAAATTACAAAGATGTTGAACAAGAAAAACTGGAAACTGTTTTTGTTTGCTGAGTCGAGTGTGGCACTCTGTCCTTAAGACAATATTGGCCCGTATGTATTCTTTATACGTCCTGGACAATTCGTTTCCCAAGATAAAACAGCAATGGAACAATTGAGCAAAGGAAACTCAAGAGCTACCGTGAAAAATATTGAGTAATGAAATGATGCTTGGAAGTTGTAGGAAGAACTGTTTTTCTGCTTGTGTATTTTTCGTGTATTGTTAGTGTGCTCAACAATGGTGCAAGGGGTTGTTTATATAGGTGAGGGAGAGGATGTTTAACTGCCTCCATAACAGCCATTATTGGCCAAATAATGGTCATTATGGAGGTAGTAAAGCCACCAAAATAAATGGTGAGAAAGACCAACGGATTGGCCATTATAGGAGGAGTAATTCAGCCAAAATAAATGGCTGAATTGAGTGTTTGGCGTTTCTGTTCTGTCTGCCCAAATTCTGACTTTCTGGAAACTTCAGGAACTAAATTGTACATCTTGAAACTTCAGGGACCAAACTGTACATCTGAAAGAATTCTGGTCCAAACTGTATATATAAAACTTTTGGGATCAAACTGTACATCTGACAAAGTTCTCTGGCCCAAAAAGATAATATTAGAAGACCCGTGGCCCGTGTCCCGTGAACCCGGAACCGGACGGGCGGGCGGCGGCGGCGGCGTGCGTGTGGGCTTTTCTCGAACCGAAGCACATCTAGGTCCTCCATCCTTTAAACACATGGGATACCCCTTGGGGTCCCAAACCCCAAACCAATTTCGAGTCTTATGAGGGAGAATTGATCACACACCATACTTTTCCATGCTTTAAACACCTTACTTCGTGAACCAATATCTCTTTCATTTCTCAATGAAATTTGACGATTCTTGGCCCTACGGTTATCTACGTACTTAGTATATCATGCATGTGTGAAGAACCGGATTCTCCAATATGCGTAACACTAGTGTTTAAGCCGTTAAAGTTGGTCGGTCGCAACTCCCGCCAAAGGCTAATTTCCAACAAAACATACGACAATATCGGTAGGAGATTGTATATAGATGTAAATATAAAAAATATGTGTTATTTTCCTAGCTAGCCCAATGACCCAATCTATTCAAAGTATTTTTCACACTTCTCTTTAATAAAATAAGCGGTGGTAGTTTATTAGCCATGAGTTCCGCAGGTATAACACTGGATTATAGGTAACGAAAACGGGGTTAAAGTGTAGTCGAAAGGTTTGACAAGAAGAACGCTGAGTCGAGAGATGTCTCTATGTCTTTAAGATAAAATTGCTCCATATAAATGCTTTTATGGTACTGGCAATAGTCTCCCAAGATAAAACAACAACTAATCAACTGTACAAAGCAAATACAGTTGATTCTAGCGAAGACAGTGAATAAGAACAGATTGCTGAAGAAAGAGAGCTGAAATGTTTTCTACTTTATGTATTTTCATTTTCTGTGTGTATGTTCTTGATGAAGAATAGAATAGAAAGATAAACTAGTTTGAGTTGTGTTCTGCCTGTGTCTTTCCGTTTCGTACTGTCTCTATATCTTGTTTGAACTGAAGTGTTCAATATATAGGATCAGAAAGGGAGGCCAGAAGTCATTGGGAGGCAAAACGTTTATGTGGAAGCAAAGATTGTTGGTGATCTGTTCTCTTGAACATTCATGACTGTTGGTATAATCAAGAACCATTAAACTTCAGGGACCAAAATATAAATAGTTAACATTTCAGTGATCAAAAAGAAAGTTCTGGAAGAGCCTAGCAGCGCATGACCTATGACCCGATTGAACTTAGCCCCGCCTAAGCTCACCTAGGTCATCTCCCTTCTAAACACATGGATTACCCCTTGGGGTCCCAAACCCTTACTCAAACTTAGAGCTTATATATTGCTCAATTCTTCCTTCTTTTACCAATGAGGGAGATTTGTCATTTTGGCCAAAGACCCTCCATCTTTTCATGTCTCAAACACCTTATTTTGTGTATCAATATCTCTTTCATTTCTTAACGAAATTTGACGATACTTGACACTAACATTATCTACTCACTTGGTAGATTAGGCATGTGCGAAAAAACAATATTTCCGACAAAGACCGGATAAACTCAATCCCACATTAGAAAATTTTCCAACAAATTCTTGAACCTAGTATTTTTGACGGAACAGATATGTAAAAAGGCAATGAGTATCATATTTTGAATCCTATGTAAAGTAAATAAGTATCATTTTAAGAATTTTAAAGAATATGAATCCTTCAAATTTAAATCATGGATACGGTTTTGTCTTCAACCTTGTCTTGATAACATGTAGCCTGGAAATGTCATTGATCTTTCAAAGCACACTTTAAATCACATTGAAGGAAATCATCTCACGTATTTATTGGAAATAAATGGTCATTATGTAACGGTTGTGTAAAATATTGTTGCATATGCAGTGTACAAGTGAATCAAAAGAATATAGAAAGCCACCTTCTCTCTTCTTCTTTTTTTGGAAATACAAGATAATAGGTGTCCGACGCTTGGATTATTCTATAACAACAACAACCATATATCCAGTGAAATCCACAACGTGGGGTCTGGGGAGGGTAGAGTATACGCAGACCTTACCCCTACCTTGGTAGGTAGAGCGGTTGTTTTCGAGAGACCCTCGGCTCAAGACAAAGCATAAGCACAAGCAAAGTAAGATAAACAAAGAGACTAAGCCATGATATCGACTTCTGAAAAAAAAAAGCAATAACTAATGCAGGTAAATAAGACAAACCAAATACACATAGCAACATAAATCAGACGACATTAGACTATAAAGCAATACTGTGCCTACTAGTATGATAGGCTTAGCAAGCCCACAATAGTAACTCTACAACTATCAGTTTGTAAGCGTAAGTAGGATTACATTGGACTACATACTACCATTCTACCCTAATTCGTGTCCTCCATAACCCCCTTTCTAAGGTCATGTCCTCAGTGAGTTGCACTTGCACCATATTCCGTCTAATCATCTCTCCCCAATACTTCTTCGGCCTACCTCTACCCCTCATGTACCCGTCCATAGTCAACCTCTCGCACCTCCGCACTAGAGTATTTGTGTCTCTCCTCTGCACGTGCTTGAACCATCTCAACCTCGCTTCCCGCATATTATCCTCCATCGAGGCCACTCCCACTCTGTCTCGGATATCATCATTTCTAATTCTATCCCACATTGTATGCCCACACATCCATCTTAGCATCCTCATCTCCGCAACTTTCATCTTTTGGGTGTGCGAAGTCTTGACCGGCCAACACTCCACCTCATACAACATAGTCGGTCTAACCAACACCCTATAGAACTTGACTTTAAGTTTTGGTGACACCTTTTTATCGCACAAGACTCCATATGCGAGCCTCCATTTCATCCATCTTGCCCGAATACGATGTGTTATTCTATATATTAGCGAATATTCACAGTATATTTTGTAATTATGATAGATGTATAATTAAGGTAACTTAGGATTCTTATTGTATTAGGAACCAACCTCTGTACAACTATATATATTGTGATTAATGAAAGGAATCCCTAAGGGAAATTATTCCAATCTTACATGGTATCAAGAGCCAAACTCTAATCCATACTCTTCTCTTTTCCCTTCCTCTCGGCCGACCACCATCCAAATTTTTTTTCTCTCGGCCGACGGCAACAATCTGCCACCATGTCTCGCCCTACTTCCCTCACAAATTCCAGTTCCTCCACTGGGACTTTTGACAACCCCCCTCAATGTTCATCGTCTTCTTTTCATCCGGCATTCGCCGTTACCAACATAAAAAAATTTATCCCTATAATTCTTGACCAAGAAGATTGTCAATATTCCATGTTGATAGTATTGTTCTATATTCATGCATGTGCATATAATGTGCTTAATCATATTGATGATTATGTTCCTCATCCCACCGATGTTACAGACTCGATATGACGTCGCCTTGACGCCATCGTCAAACAGTGGGTATACGACACCATCTCAAAGGATTTGTTGTGTACTATCATGAAAATAGGTGTTACGGCACGTGAACTCTGGATACGGTTAGAAGAAATTTTTTAAGATAATAATAATACTCGGGCCGTGTATTTGAAAGAGCAATTTAACAATACGCATCTCAAGAATGTTTCCAATATGTCTGAATATTGTAAACAACTGAAACTCATAGCTGACCAACTTTCCAACATAGGTACATCTGTTTCAGAAACAAAGATGGTACTTCAACTAGTTGTTGGTTTACCAAAAGGTGACTACGATACACTTGCAACAATGATTCAATAGGCCGACTCACTACCAAGTTTCAACAAGACGCGTTCACAACTTTGTTGGAAGAGACCCGCTGTACTAAACAAGAGGAGCACAATTAGAAGGCTTTAGCCATCTAAAGCACACCACCGACGGCCACCCAGCCACCACCGCTAGACCACCAACAGCAGCAGTCCCGCGGCGGCGGACGTGGCGGCAGAGGCCGTGGTAGCAACAACAAAGGGAAGGGTCGCGGCAAGGGCCAAAGGAACCAACAACCAAGCCCAATACCTGCTCCCTACTTTCAGTGGGCTTGACAGCCTTCTTGGCCCAATATCGGGAACTGGACCTTGCATGCATGCCCCTACCCAACATCAGGGGCCCAATTCCAGCAAGGTTGACAGCCAGGCCTCTTGGGCTCTGCCCCAACCAACTGGTAGACCCACCAGCCCACACAACAGGCCCATCTAGTAGCAGTCAATCGGCACCTGCAAGGCAGCAGCCTGGCCCCCACCGATTTGGGCCAGGCCTTCAGCACCGTGAACCTTCAACATCCCGATGATAATTGGTACATGGACACCGGAGCCACATCTCACCTCACCCGGTCATCAGGTAACTTATCCCAAATGTTTCGATTACAGTGTCCTCAATTTATTACTGTTGGCAATGGTCATCGCATTCTAATTGAAGGTTACGGTAACACACATACCAAACATCCCCACCAGCCTTTCTCCCTAAATCATGTCCTTTACACACCCAACATCATTAAAAATTTAATCTCTGTTAGAAAATTTACTCGCAATAATTTTGTATCTGTCGAATTTGACCCTTTTGGTTTTTCTGTGAAGGATCTCAATACGGGGAAAATTCTTACGCGTTGCAATAGTGTGGGAGACCTCTACCCCTTTACTCAATCTTCCGTTGTCCGAACTCATTCACCTGTCTCCCTTGCTGCTATCTCTCCGTCAACTTGGCATAACAAACTCGGACACTCAGGAGATCCCGTTTTTAATATTCTTAGGACTAATAAGCGTATTCAATGTAATAATGGGAAACTTGCCCAAAACTATTTTTTTTGCCCGCTTGGCAAACATACTCGTATTCCATTTATGTCATCTAACAGTGTTACTTTTTCTCCATTTGATATTGTTCATGCTGATTTGTGGACATCTCCAGCTGTTAGTTCCTTGGGTCACAAATTCTATCTAGTATTATTAGATGATTTTTCACACTTTGTATGGATCTACCCACTAAAGTTCAAATCTGAAGTTTTTGTCAAGTTCCTTGAATTTCAAAAATTCATTAAAACACAGTTTGAAAAATCTATAAAATCTTTTCAATGTGATAATGGACGTGAATTTAATAATTCGGCATTTCACAATTTCTGCTCTAAACAAGGCATGGTTTTCCGTTTTTCCTGTCCCTACACTTCCTCCCAAAACGGCAAAGCTGAACGAATCATATGTACCATCAATAACATGGTTCGTACCCTTCTTTTTCATGCCAGTCTTCCACCACCATTCTGGGTCTACACTGTTAAAATGGTAGAGTACCTCCATAATATTTTACCAACCAGCACTCTCCAAAACAAGACCCCAACCAAAATCTTATACCATAGGTTTCCTTCCTATGACCAACTCCGCATCTTCAGTTGCCTATGCTACCCCAACCTGGCCTCTACTGCACCTCACAAACTAGCCCCACGCACCACGCCATGTGTCTTCGTCGGTTTCTCACCCAATTATCGGGGTTACCTGTGCTATGACATAGCCACAAAAAAGATCATTATCTCACGTCATGTCACATTCGACGAGGCGAACTATCCATTTTCAAATCTCCAAAAATTCCAAACCACGGATTACACATTTCTCGATGAGTCTCCTATAATCTAGTCAATGTGTCACCGACAGTTTCCTATTCCGACAAAGACTACACCAGCAGCTCCGTCACCAATAATGTCCGGCGTCGTCTCCGACCAAACACCCCTAGCTCTCGGTCGAACCCTCCACTGCTCGACGCCCCTGTGTCACCTACCCCAATAGAACCAGCAAGTCAGCAGACACCTATCGCAGACCAACCACTACTGCCCTCAGAACCCGTAAGCCAGTAGCCTCAAACCTCAGTCCAAACACTACTGCCTACCCACCGCATGGAGACTCGTGTCCAACACGGAATTTTCAAATCCAAGGTTCACTTCAATCTTTCCACACAAACCTTATCACCCATTCCAAAAAATCCAAAACTAGCCAAACTGGACCCTAATTGGAATGCGACCATGCGCGAGAAATTTAATGATTTAACCAAGAAGAACACTTGGGATTTGGTACCTAGATCGGACGGTGTGAATGTTATCCAGTGTATGTGGCAATATCGTCACAAGTTCAGAGAAAGTGGTGACTTGGAGCGGTATAAGGCAAGACTGGTTGCTACTGGCACTAATCAGCAGCAGGGTATTGATTGTGGTGAGACATTCAGTTCGGTTGTTAAACCAGCCACTATTCGGACTGTTCTCAGTATTGCTATGGGCATGCATTGGTCGATTCATCAGCATGATGTCAATAATGCATTTCTTCATGGGGATTTGAAAGAAACTGTGTACATGCATCAACCCTATGTCTTTGTTCATCCGGCAGCCCCGCAGTATGTATGTCGTCTCAAGAAGTCATTATATGGTTTGAAATAGGCACCCCACGCTTAGTATGATCATTTTGCCAGGTATATTTTGCAGATTGGATTTATTTGTTGCAGGTGTGATAACTCTCTCTTCACTTTTCATCGAGGTAGCAACACTGCTTATTTGCTATTATAAGTGGATGACATTGTTCTTACTGCCTCCACTGACGGTTTGAAGAATGAAATCATTGCTCTACTCAAAACTGAATTTGCTATGACTGATTTGGGCAAGCTGAGTTATTTCTTGGGTATATCCGTGACCAGATCGGTCGCTACTATATTTTTGTGTCAGCGCAAATATGTGGAAGAGATAGTGTACAGGGCTAAAATGGCAAATTGTAAAAGTATGCCAACTCCGGTTGACTCGAAATCCAAGCTTAGTGTCAATGAGGGTGCGTCAGTTTCTGATCCCACCCTATATCGGAGTCTTGCGGGTGCCCTTCAGTATCTCACATTCACTAGGCCTGATATTGCATATGTCGTTCAGCAGGTGTGTCTGTTTATGAACGCCCCTCGAAAGTCCCATTTTGCGGCCCTCAAACGTATTATCAGATACATTAAGGGCACACTTGACTTTGGACTGCATATATACCCCTCTGCCCTAACCAAATTACTCTCTTATACGGATGCAGATTGGGCAGGATGTCCGGACACACGTCGCTCCACCTCAGGCTATTGTATATTTCTTGGGGATAATCTTATTTCATGGTCCGCCAAGCGGCAGGCCACGCTATCCCGTTTGAGCGTTGAAGCAGAGTATCGCGGAGTTTCTAATATCGTTGCTGAGATCTGTTGGCTCCGAAATCTTCTTTTGAAGCTCTAGTGTCCACTGTGAAAGGTGTTTATAGTCTATTGTGACAACATATATGCCATCTATATGTCTCATAATCCTGTCCAACATCAGCGGACCAAGCATATCGAGATGGATATTCACTTTGTACGTGAGAAGGTTGCCCTAGGTCAGGTCAAAATATTACACGTGCCTTCCTCCTATCAGTATGCAGATATTTTCACAAAGGGACTACCGAGACAGCTCTTCACCTACTTCCGATCCAGCGCGTTCGGCCTCCTCCCGCTCCGACTGAGGGGGAGTATTAGCGAATATTCACAGTATATTTTGTAATTATGATAGATGTATATTTAAGGCAATTTAGAATTCTTATTGTATTAAGAATCAACCATTTAAGGTAAGTTAGAATTCTTATTGTATTAGGAATCAACCTCTGTACAACTATATATATTGTGATTAATGAAAGGAATCCTTAAGGAAAATTATTCCAATCTTACCCTATAAATTAGTATGTATTATTTCTCAATCACTAGCATATATATATATATGAGATAATATTCTCCTTTAAGTTTTAAATAAATGAGAAGAAATTATATCATAGTATTTCACTTTCCTGCAATTTGAATCTTAGTATTTCATTTTTTTTTCTCTTTAAATAACTGTTATGTTCATTATATCGCACTTATTAATAAGGGTGCAGTTTACGCAGTCATAAATTTTAAAAGGAAATAGGGATATCGAAAGTTCATTGACATAATCTGTAGATTAGATTCATAGTACAACGATCAAATTTAACTTACATTTCACGACATGTTATCTTACATGCTTGTGTATCTTAAATCATTTAGTAATAGAAGATACAATCTGGACATTGCGAGATACTGTATTCAGAAAAGCTAATTAAAAACTTTTCAACGGAAAAAATGGCACTGGATTATAATTAAATTTCGAATTTTAGAAATCTAACTCAAATATTTTGTGAATTTATAAAAGGAAAAAAAGCAGATATACCCTTCAACTTTGCGATATATAGCAGATATACCCTCGTTAAAAAGTGATACAAATATATCATTGTCTTTACACAAATGGTGCAAATATACCATTTTGCTGACAAAATATTTTTTTAAAATCATTTAGTTTATGTTTTAATTTAAAAAATGTCACGTGGCTTTAACCAATTTTTTTTAGTAGACTTATTTTCTTAAAGCCGCGTGATAATTTTTATTTCTGGTGGATTGGGTCTGATTCGTTAAAAAAACAGGTACACTTATTTTTTTAAAGCTACAAAGATATATTTTTTTAAACGAACCAGATCCGATCCACCAGAACAAAAATTATCGTGTGGCTTTTAAAAAAATAAGTCTACTAAAAAATAGGTAGACTTATTTTTTTTAAAGACTCGTGGTAATTTTTTTAATTAAAAAATAAGCTAAATAATTTTTTTAAAAATTTGTCAGCGAAAATGGTATAATTACACCATTTGTGTAACGACAGAGATATATATGCACTACCTTTTTAACAAGGGATATATATATACTCTATATCACAAAATTAACGGGTATATTTAGACATTTACCCTTGATAAAAAAAGACCAAAGGCAGACATTTTCAATTTTCATTAAACTTATATTCTCTAACAAAAAAAGTAAAAGGGTCCCTCCATAACTATATATGAACTAATATATTCAGACACAATATTTTCCAATAACTCTTTAAAAAGTCAATAAATATTCCTTCCATTCTCTCAATTTATGTACTAATATTATTTTAGTCAGTTAAAAAAATAACATATTTCATATGATAATTTAAATTTTAAATTTACTCTTAATGAAATAAAAGTAATATATATAGCTACAAATTCTTTTGCAACTTCAAAAAATTTTATTTTTTTCTGAAAGGAGTACTATTCTGGTACTAGGCCTTGTGGAGTTTGCTCTCCTGCTCCACTATCAATCTGAAATGCCTCTTAATAAAAAAAATCAGGTTCTAATCTTTAAAATGAAAAAATAAATCGTAGAGCTGCTATCAAAATGAATCTTGCAACACAACATCTGAATTTAGTTGAACCTCAATGCAGATACCGAATACCAAAATCAAAAAAATATTTGACATGGCCCTTTTCCCACAAAATTCTCCAGGTGTCCTGTTTAGGCCTACTGCTGACACGTGGACCTGCCAGCTCAACCTTTTTTGTTTCGTTAGGACAGAAAAACCTTAAGACTTGGAAAGAATCTAATGTACAGAAACGGTCAGACAAAACTCAAAAAAGGTAAACTTCAAAAAAAAAAATCTCTTAGTGCATAGATAGTAACCGACAAGACAAAATCTGAGACTTCAATGCACAGACAGAAACAGAAACTAATTCCTCTGTAACATCTTCTCCAAATTAAACTCAAATATTTTCTTGAGGAAATGCCAAGAATCACCATTTTAATAAGGCAAAAAAAATAAAGATAAAGTTGAAGTCATATATAATTCACATGCCCAGAAAGAAAGGGAGTTGAGTAAAGAATCTGTTTATTTAATACGCAAAGTTGGAAACTTTTTTTATTGATTCTTGAATTTTACTGTAAGTCTCCATGTTGTGTGTGTGTGTTTTCTGAATTCTTCTGTTTGGTTATTTCTGATATCTTAGTTTTTGTGTAATTAACTTTGGTTGAAGTGATAAAAGAAATAAAATGGGGTTGATTTCTGGGATACTGATGGGGATGATATTTGGTGTCGGTTTAATGGTGGCTTGGAAACATATGACGAGTTATAGAAGCACCAAACGAATTTCCAAGGTATGATTTCATGGCTTTGATGTGTTTGAATTATCATTTTTTTTCTTTGGTAATTTGGTCGTTGCTGAAAATTATTAGGGGTGAAGTAGTTAATTAGACATTGTTGAAGATTGGTGCTGTAATCAGTGGCAGGAGTCTGGAATATTAACAAAGAGACTCAAAGGAAATGGAAAAATGCTATAGAAACGATATTAAGGGATTCAACAGTTTATATAGATACAAAGTAATTTGTTTTTATCCTACTTGCACGGTGTAATTTCGGGGCGAAGGGGAATTGAACCCTCTTCCTTACCTGTACCTCCGCCACTGGTTGTGATGGCTTTGGTCTTTGCTGAACATCATTACGAGTGAAGTAGTTAATTAGACATTGTTGACTCTTTCTTTATAAATTTGATTAATTTGTCTAATTTCAGCATTAACAATGGATAATTTAGGTTGCATTTATAGGAATTGTAATGAAAGGTCTCGTATAGCCGAGTCCAACTTTGTTGTTGTTGGAGGACAAGTAATTTATAGAAATGCTCACCCAAATGTATAGCGGTCCAAGTTTTGCACACGAAGTTCATTTTATTTATTTATATTTGATTGGTAAAACTATCTGTCATATTGGAATTGGGCATAAAACTGTTCTACTTCTGCTGCCTCTGTGATAGTTTTGCCGCTCCGTTCTCTACTATGCTCCACATATATTGATATAGAAGTTTCTCCTCAATTTGCTATGAGAGTAGGAACTAGTCACTGGTCATTTTAACACTAGTATATAGGTTACATGGTGATCCTTAATTCCTAATCATGCTTGTGTGATGGATCTTTTCCATTCTGAAAGTCTGATATTCATCTTCTCATTGTATTTGCTCCTTTGATAGGCAGTTGAGGTAAATCTGATGAGCTCCCTCAACAGGGATGATCTAAAGAAAATGTGTGGCGATAATTTTCCTGAATGGATATCATTCCCAGTTTATGAACAGGTTGGTGGGATTGATCAACTGTTTCTTTCTCCCCTCATATGGTCTTTTAAACTCGGTATTGCGGCATTTTTTCTGTCTTCCAGTAGAATACTTGATCCACCAAATTGACTTTGACTGAAACTCTTCTATAGCTCATGTACTTCAGAACGGATATCTAGGATGAGAAGTTTATGTTAATGTGAATAAATGGTTTCAATATCAAGGGAAAAAGAACTTTTACTACATAGGGAGCTATGTGCCATTTTTCACACTCATGTGGTTACTCTGAAGAAAGGAACATGAAAGCTTTTGAAGGGGAAGAACATGAATTTGTACAGCTTAGGCCTGTCTTTTATTTTTACTAAACTCTTGGAACACCCACAAGTTCTCTGTAGGCATAGATGATTAGGTGTCTTATGTGGAGAACCATATCTTTGTGTAGGTTTTATACTTTTTGGTACACCGTTTCTATACGGGGTATTTTCCTCACAACATCAATAAAAAATTACTTTAATTGAAAAATATTTGTCTCATGTTGTCTCGCGTTTGCAGGTCAAATGGTTGAACAAACAATTAGGCAAACTGTGGCCATTTGTTGCTGAGGTAAGTTTTTGGCTCTTGTCTTGTGCAATCATAAGTCATTTCTGCTAACTTTATTATCATCTACTTTGTGCTTGACTTGGTTTAATAAATTGGAGGTTTTCTTGTAACTGATCCTAAAAAGAAAAAAATGTAGGTTTTCTCCTAATGCCAGTGTAACGGTCAAATGCTCTTATAGTGATCCCCAAACCCTTTCTCCTCTTTAGATATTCTTTGCCCTGAACAACAACAACAATATACACCGTGTAATCCCACAAGTGGGGTCTGGGGAGGGTAATGTGTACGCAGACCTTACCCCTACCTTGGGAGGTAGAGAGGCTGTTTCCGATGTAGTCATATTAAATTCCAAATTTTCAGTTAGATCAGTAATGTTTGTAGTCTCATTAGTGTGGTTTAACGAGTTTGCTCCTTTCCAAATGCCATGTTATGAAGTCATAAATCTTCTCTCTTAAATATTTCGGTATGCAGGCAGCCGAGGCTATAATAAAAGAATCTGTTGAACCTCTTTTAGAAGATTATCGACCTCCTGGAATCACTTCATTGAAGTTCAGTAAATTGTCCTTGGGAACTGTGTCACCTAAAATTGAAGGTAACAACATAAATCAATCTTTATTACTGATCACCAAAAAAACTGTTTCATTATTTTGTTATTTGCTTTATCATTATACTTTGTACTGGAATCACCTATTAGCACATCCTTAGTGCCTTTAAAAATTTTATGTTACACTGTTATTTAATTGTTTATTGTGATTGTTGAAGAAAGGGAAAATTAAGGTCTAAGGACTTCACTTTTGTAGAAAACACACTGATGTTCTGTTAATTGTTTTACCTTAATGTACTAATACATATGAAAGGAAAGACTTGCCAATTCTTTGGTTTCATGGAAAATAAAGAAGGCTAATCACAGATTTGTTAATATTAGTGTATTCGGGTTAAGTTTTGGCAAATATTAGTTCTCACGGGGTGTGATTCTGCTAATACTGAGAGCTGGAGGAAAAAAAAAGTGGACTCGTTTCTATATCTATGATGCCCAACTTTGTAGCACACATGTGAACAAGAGCTAGAAAATAATTTTGTATATAACATGCTTCATGTCAGTGGAAACAAAGTAATCTACATAGAGTTTTCTCTCGTCATTATACTGTTGCATCCTCGATAAGACTGTTGATGATTTAGTTTCAGTTGCATGTGTTGGATTCTTTAATTAGTTTGTATTATTTCACTCAGCATTTTAGCCTTCTTTTTTTTTGGGGTGGGGGTGGGGGGGGGGGGGTAAATGCAGGTATTCGTGTTCAAAAATTCAAAAAAGATCAAATTACAATGGATATTGACCTTCGATGGGGTGGTGATCCCAATATCGTTTTAGATGTGCAAGCTGCAATGGTTGCTTCTATACCCATTCAGGTAGGTGCCTAAACTCTTTCACCAATTGTCTGATCCGAAGAAAAGAAAAAATAGATCTTTCGCCTCTCAATGTTCCTCTTACTAATGAGTTATGCTAACCATTGCAAATTGGTTGCAGTTAAAAGATCTTCAGATCTTCACAGTTGTTCGTGTTATCTTCCAACTAGCTGAAGAAATTCCTTGCATCTCTGCCGTCGTTGTTGCTTTACTCTCTGAGGTATAGCCTAATTCTATTGCTAAATATGCTTCTTCTAGCCTTTGGTCCCTTTGAATTGTGGTCCTTTTTATACGATATGGCATTTTATGCTTCTTGATAAATGTTTGAAGTGGTTAGAATACTGTATGAAGGGGCAGCCCGGTGCACTAAGCTCCCGCTATGCGCGGGGTCCGGGGAAGGGTTAGAATACTGTATGATGTGGCAAAAATGTTTCTCCCTTTTTCTTATGCAATTTAATGGGAACTCAATTTGGAATTCCATGCTGAACTAGGCTAGGTATCATGCAAAAATCATTTTTGCGTAGTGGTAGAACTGATCCCTTAAAATAAATGATGAAAGAATTGCTGAGTTCTCTTGTTTTCATAACACAAAAGGTGCCACCGATTAAATTTTACTTACTTTCATGATTACGTTCTGATGTATATTTATGTAACAACCTCCTTGTTTGTTCTTCCAGCCAAAGCCAAGAATTGATTACACTTTGAAGGCTGTCGGCGGTAGTTTAACAGCTCTTCCTGGAATTTCGGATATGATTGACGTAAGTGTTGAACTTGTTCTCTTGCCATACATTTCTTACTCAATTTTTTCTCCCTAGACTGACACTGATTTCTTTCTCCTTGAAAAAGGACACTGTAAACTCAATTGTTACAGATATGCTAGAATGGCCTCATAGAATTGTCGTTCCAATTGGCGGAGTACCCGTGGATACTAGGTATATTCAGTTGTGAAGTATATTAGTCGTCGATAATAAATCTGTATTTTCCCAGGGATCTGTGTGGTTTTGTGTGTGTGTGTCTGTGGTTGAGATTTTCTTTTTCTGCAATGCTTTCACTGCTTATAATCTCCTTTATTGATAGATTGTGTTATCAGCTCATCATTTAGAATATCCAGTAAGACAGTCAGTTTCGCTCCCTTCCAAACGTTCGAAGAAAACTTCATTCCTGATTTTGAGCTTTAAGTGGTCTAGGTTATAAGCTGTATCATCCTACTTTATTCAAGTTGTGGGTAATCGAGTAGAGGGATAAATCTGTATTTTGATTTGTGAAGTAGGGCATATACCGTAAATTAAGTTGTTTAATTCTACTACTTTATCTAATTTGTGCTTACCTTACAAATTTCTTATTGTTTGTTCCTTTCCCATCAGCATAGTCTTTTGGATGGGAATGTAAAGTCTGGTCTTGTAACATATCTTTATCATATTTCATTTTTATGTAACCGTTGTTTGTGTGTTCCATGCAGTGATTTGGAGCTTAAGCCACAGGGCAAGCTTATAGTAACTGTAGTCAGGGCTAATAGCTTGAAGAATAGTGAAATGATTGGAAAATCTGATCCATATGTAGTCGTATATATTCGCCCACTATTTAAGCTTAAGACGAAAACCATCAACAACAACCTAAATCCGGTTTGGGACCAGACATTTGAGTTGATTGCAGAAGACAAGGAGACTCAATCGCTTATCCTGGAGGTCTTATTCTGTTCCTTCCTCTCATTTCTGCTTGAACTCTGCTCTCTCTACTTCAGCTTCTTCTGATTTTTGTTTTCCATTTCACATGCATGATCACTTCGGACAGGTATTTGATAAAGATGTTGGTCAAGATCAGCGAATGGGTGTTACGAAGTTGCCTCTGAATGAGCTGGTAGCGGAGACTCCGAAAGAAATTGAACTAAGGTTACTGCCAAAACTTGACATGCTCAGAGTCAGAGATAAGAAAGATAGAGGAACTATCACAGTGAAGGTACGTGACAGAGTCAAGTGTCGTGTTATTGGTTGCGTATGATTTTCTATTAATTCCTTCTATATGTGAACATTTTGTTAAATGGACCATATCGAGGAACAATCAAAAAAGGGGTTTCACCTTCAATCATAAACAATACTTCGCTAGAGAATTTGAAAGAGAGTTAGACTAAATAGGATTCATACTATCTTTCTTCCGAATACTGATTACCATGAATTTGAAAAAAAAGTGGATACGGTTAAAAAACCATTAACAACAGAAATTGACGAGTTCAACATTGTTGAGAAAAGATGGCTTTCCCGGATGAAATGAAAATTGTATTCATATAACATTAGCCGGAAAGATATGTGGCCATGAAAGAGGGATTAAGTGGAACAGAATTGACTGGGTGGTAGAGTCGTAGAAACACTTGTTTCTTCCATATTTTGGACCTTAGCTCCATGGAAGGATATGTTATTGCTGAAACACGGAAGAATTGAAATCTTAGATTTGTTTACATTTTTTGTTTCTTCGAATATCCACTAAGAAAAAATAGTTTGTGTAACAGGTGGCTTTGAAGCTTATTGATTGTGGTCCTGAAATTCGCAGGTGTTGTATCATGAGTTTAACAAAGAAGAGCAGTTAGCTGCTCTGGAGGCAGAGAAGAAGATCCTAGAGGAAAGAAAGAGGCTGAAAGCAGAAGGGGTCATAGGCAGCACTATGGATGCCCTTGACGGGGCAGCATCACTCGTCGGCTCAGGCGTTGGCATGGTGGGCACCGGCCTTGGTGCAGGAGTAGGTCTTGTCGGGACAGGGCTAGGTGCTGGTGCAGGGGTAGTAGGAAGTGGCCTTGGAGCTGTTGGCAGTGGCCTAAGCAAAGCTGGAAAGTTTATGGGAAGGACCTTCACAGGGCAGTCGATCCATTCGAGGAAGAAGAGTGGTTCCTCTACTCCAGTAAACTCTGTTCAAGAAAATGGAGGTGCAAAGCCACTATAGGCGAGAGGCTTAGTGATGTTGACTACTTTTCTGAACTAGAAACTTAGTTGAGTTTGTAAACTTGTAGGATTTAGATCTGATTTCTGCATGTGTTTATCGATGCAAAGAGTGTACTTTTTGGGAAATGGAATTAAGGTGTTCATAAGTGGACTGAAAGCTATGCAAATGTGCACATTTTACAGGCCTACATCTTTGTGCTCATTTTGAAAATTTTGAAGTTCCAAATTATACTGTGAAGCTTTGATTTTTATTTGTTTGGCTATGATTGTGAGAAAATTGGCAGCACGCTTAAAGCACCTACTGATATTGACTGATCTGTTGATAGGGTATAAGTGTTGTTTGCTACTGCTATAAGGGTTGATTGCCTTTATACAACTTGGCTTAGCTATCACTCGTAATTGGTGATGTTATTTAGAGCTAGAAGCTTCACCAGAAGCAAGCAAGATGAGGTCGCTTTGCTTCATAGACAAGACTCGTTCTGTACTTGGCGAGACCATAATTCGGGTAGGCGCAGGCCGGTTTCGTTCCGTACTTAGCTAGCCATAATTCAGGTGGGCGTAAGCCGGTTTTTCAATTAGATCCCCCTAAAAATCGTATGTGCGGGTCTCCCCGCATGCGGCCCAAGACATTCAAGGTGGCTCAGCCCATAATTCAGACTGCTCAACCTCGCAAGCTAATTCACGTGTAGGCACTACTGTCTGTCGATACCATTGACTCTATCTATTCATGGAGTTCTCTTTATTTCATGTTTTATTTTTATATAGGTTTGCTCCCTCTTTTAGAGTCGTGATTCCGTCAGTCATGAAGAGATCCAAATTTGGTGTCTACAGAACCATGGCTCTACAGTAAGCACAGAAAAACGACAAGAGCAAAAAGCACACTCGAAAGTTCGGTGAACTAGCAATCAAGTGCCATGGCTCTACAGTAAGCACAATAAATCGATAGCATAGGTGTACAAGTTGCAAGAAGTCTTGAAGCCTTTGGTTGCATTATATCATATCATTCGAGGAAGGAAAAGCCTTCTACTCCTTACTCTTTCTATCCTGATATTCGTGAACTAGCAATCAAGTGCGATGTCCTCGTCATTTGTTGTGCAGACAGACGAAACTAGTCACTTGATCAATAAGGAGGTTTTACTGGCACTAGGAAAACAAGGAATAATCATTAATATCGCGCAAGGAGCCATAATTGACGAGAAGGATTTGGTGCAATGTTTGGTACATGGAGAAATTACAGGTGTTGGCTTCCATGTTTTCGAGAACCAAGCCTGATGTTTCTGAAGAGTTTATTGGATTAGATAACGTTGTACTATCACCACATTTTGCTATGCATACTGAGGAGTCGTTTAGAGATTTATATGAACTAATGTCGGGGAATCTTGAAGCTTTCTTCTCCAAGAATCCTTTACTTTCTCCAATTTTGAATTAGTAAAAACCGAGGGAATAGAGTGTTGTGCGCCAAGCTTTCTTCTCCAAGAATCCTTTACTTTCTCCAGTTTTGAATTAGAAAAAACCGGGGAATGGAATGTTGTGCGCCGGTTCATCTGTTCAACTCAACACTTTTAATGAGGAACATAAATTTATGTGTAAAATGAATCTATAATTTTAGAAATATAATAAGTTCAATGCTTAAATCCTGGATGTGTCTCAAAGTCGAGAAACAATTTTGTGAACCTCGAGGTGTACTACTTACTACTTAGTGATTCATGTAACACCATATCAATTGCTTTTTTAAACCAATTGTTTTGGAGAAAAGTTTGAAGGCCTTATAAGTGCTTTCTGGCAAAAAACTAAAAGGTAAAAGGTGATATTATACATCTACTTCTTGTCCCGTATTTGGTTAGACTATAGCCGACGTCATATGAAAAATGTGCTAGTGATGCATGTTACGTATGTTCAACAAGAAACATAAGTATCGACAATTCGTAACAGTGGAGTTGGCTCCGAGAAGAATGCAGTTAAATCCATTACATACGAACGTAATACAGCATATCTAGTAATAGAGAACTCTAGAGGCGATCTCAAATTTACAGCAAAAATGAACATTACGGTCAGCTCATCAAGAAAACTACAGATATGTTGAAGTGAGAAGAAACACAAAGTAGTGCAGGTCTGCATGATTCTAATTCCAACACAGGTGCCATAACAGCTCACTGGAACAGGATAGCCACATCCAAGTAGTCTCCTATCTACAGTGGCAAAAAACAGTCAATAACAAATACAGAAAAGGATGAGGTTGATGATTCCATATGACCGAAGTGTTACCTGAAATTTAAGTTCACTCAACGATTTGCTGCCACTATCTGGTCGCCTCATATTGGGATAAGAAAACGTTCTCCCCACCTTCACGTCAGAGAGAATAAGCACTATAAGATCACTGCTATTTGAAAATATCATAGATCTTTACATTAATATAGAAATGGCAATCCCGGGTTTCTCACACAATAATAACATCAGAACAATAAAATTTGATGAAACATTGCCACCCTTAGAAACCTAAGGACGGAAATACTACAATTACCTCACTTTATACAAATCTCAAAACGTCCTAATTTCCTTTTATGTTGTTACTATGGGATATTGAAATTTAATCATAATCGTAGTACAACACAGCATTTATGGACCGTAGGAGCATGAATTCCTAGGACACAGTTCAAGAACAACTTTTGACCAAACTGTACTTGAGCATTTTGGCCCATTATAAAGGCAGAACAGTGAAGGAAAAAGTGAATTATCTCAAGTTTGACTGCCAGCAGCTTGACCACAGTCAGAGCTCAGCTTCAACTTTCTAGTTTCATCATCTTTCTGGAACTATATTTTGGGTGTCTCTCAAAGGTAGAACTATCAATCTACAAGAAGTTCAGCTTAGACGGTGCGCTATATTTTCCTTTATCCTCGTACAATCCTCTAGTCACATTGGTAGCATTTTCAATACACCAGACATTTTTTGTTTTCCTTGAATTCCATCCATACGGATATGTGTGCACATTATATGATTAGAGTAAGTTGACAAATTAACAAATTTGCTTCAGATGATAGTTCAACAGTCACAGAAGACTAATCTGGCCAAAAAAACAGAATATCCTAGAAAAGAGGTCGGAAGGCAGACAAATTAGAAGAGATAAAGGTCATTGTGACACAGGCAGTGGCTCTCACAAGATAATTTGAGACGGATATGCACAAGAATATAAAACAATAGGTCATTCTAATCTTCATAAACACTCCATAGATGGCCCAACAATGCATCGTTGAAAACGCATCAGGGGAATTTTTTAATTTAACTCTTCAAGTACTACCAACACATAAGACTACAAGCTGGTTGGATAAAACAAGTATTAATTAAAGCTTAAAGTAATAACTGAAGAAAAGTGAGAAAAGACGACTCTTAAACAGTCCTCCCAATACCAAAGCCTCAGATAGCCTGAAGTTTTGAATATATTGCACAGATTGACAATTAAATTAGATTGTGCAGGACCTGGAAGTCAATTGACGTGATGAAGAACTTAATTGCAAAATTGAACATGTAGGTTGAACAAAATTTTGAAGTGGTAACGGCGACACATTGTGATATCATGTCTATCATGTTAATAAAGTCCATGGAGATCTTGACAGATTTAAAAGGACAGTCCGGTGCACTAAGCTCCCGCTACGCGTGGGGGTCCGGGGAAGGGCCGGATGACAAGGGTCTATTGTACGCAGTCTTAACTTGCATTTTTGCAAGAAGCTGTTTCCACGACTTGAACCTGTGACCTCCTGGTCACATGGCAGCAACTTTACCAGTTACTCCAAGGCTCGCTTTCAGATCTTGAAAGATTTAACAGATAATATGTTCTGGAAGTTTTAGTTGTCTCTCACAGTGATAATCCTTTAGTCTAGTGCAAAAACAGTCTCGTAGAATATGTGAATGCATAATCAAATGAAAGACACCTTGAATGAACTATTAACATGGTCCATACGCACTCAATATGACAAGTATCACTAACCATCCAAAGAGTCGCAAAATAATTAGAAAAGGTGCAGAAGCACCGCACATACGAGGACACTTTCACATGCCAACACCAAGTCCATGTACAGACAGGTATATTTAGAGAGAAGTGGAGAGACCTCTCTAACGACAAATCGCCCCCTTTTATCAGGATAGACAAAAGCAAGGGACAGAGTTGCATCTCTTCGTCTTGCTTCTGGAGCTACCTCTTTAACCTGATACAGTCACAGTAAATAGATAAACCAGATGGAATATAAATGTTTGTCATGGAAATATACTGTGATATAATGAAAATGTGAAGAAAACTACAGTACAGCTATACTGGCATGGCCCTGGAAGCCAATGATCTACAAACTGTGCCACAGAATTGAAGATGAATCTGATTACTTACACTGCCGTTTTTTAGGCTTTTCTTTTTTTGGATAAAGGTGACAATATTACAACTCTTCAGCGGAAAGGCTGTGCTGGAAGCCATATTTACAAGTTCAAAACAAACAAAAGTATATATCCTTGTTCTTCTTACAAGGATTCAATAATGTATAACAGGGAATCCACATCTTGGATGAGTTTTTTTTTTTGAGGTAACATATCTTGGATGAGTTTTTCTTTGCACCAGAAATGAAAAGTGAAAAAGGCAGTTCATCTTAATTCTCTATATAAAACTACCACTTCCTTCAAAATATCTTAAGTTAATTTCCTTCCAAATGCTGTCATTTCTGATAAGTAGGTTCACATATAACCAACCATAAGAGAGACTTAAGTTTTGACAGAACCTGTTCAACTGTCTAAGCAATAACTGATAACATCAATTGGTTCAAGACACCTTATACTCTTACTTTCATGCCGAACATTATCAATATACCAGCTCAGTCAGAAATTCATAGAATGCTGCACCATGTTTCAATGATGTTCTATATGTGAACTGAACAACTCAAACACTAGCTAGCTATATGGAAGAAGACTCAGCACTTAAAAGATCCAACAGCTCATCTCTCAGACAATTGGTCATACAAGTCAAGGATACTGCACATTGTAAAAAATTGCAACAATCTCCTAACATCTTGAAATGCTTAGTGAGCATGAGGATACCCAATGAGGGAGGGACACAATAGCTATTAAAAAAATTGCAACAATCTTAATATCTTGAGTTGCTTAGTGAGCATGAGGATACACAATGAGGGAGGAAGACAATAACTAAATTGGAGAGATCAGTTTAAAAACATATTGTGTGTGTTACTTTCTTCATACCAGATCAGTTAATTCGCGCAGAGTAGCATCCATCCATGTATAGATTTGGACCTCATCTTTGGGTTCCTTGCCTCTCACAGCAAATTCATTGTCATTGTGATGGCCTCCAACCTGTAAGTTCCAAAGTAAAGCATCCGCTGAGTGTATAATTGATTAACCATATGCAGCTTTTTGTTTCATACTTTTCTTATAAGTGGGTGAAACCAAAAATATGCTCGCAAGGCCACCTTTTTGGCAACATCAACTAGTCAAGTATAGGCAAAGCATATACATTTTGAAGGCGAACACGGCATGAAAAGCAATTTTTTACAGATAACTTCAACTACTTTCAAAAATTTATAAAGCTGGTAAAACTTCAGGGTTACGCCAATAGAACACCTTTGGAAGATCTTTGTCTTGCTCATACAGTTATTCCAGGAATTAAAGAAGAAACAACGACAAAATATATAACTTATTGAAAAACATTTAAACTTTACCTTCTATCAAAAAATAAAACAAAGTAAATAAAAGGAGAGAAATTATTTAAGAGTAATAGAAGTGATGATTTTATAAGAGAACTAGCAAAAAGCAAACAATGGAGTTCGTTTGGAGTACATACCTTAGTGAAAACACGAAGAAACAGAGGACAAGTCTGGTTTTCGATGGAATTCCCAAAAAGAAAAAGAGAAACAGAGTCTTGTAAGTAACTTCCAGCATGCAAATAAAAATGCTCAATTTATGTGCCATTAACGCACATGAACATAGCAAGTAAGAATAAGAAATGCAAAAATGGTACATGTTACTAGAAAAACAACATGCTAACTCGCTGACGAAGAGAACACACAAAAAAAGACCAAAAACAAAATGTCTGTATGCCTTTTCCTTTTTTAGTCTCAAACCAAATGACGGACACTATCTTCTCAAAATTCATCAGTGCATCTCTCATACAAGGTGCTACTGTTTGTTTAAGAATATAAGCAAATTCCTTAATAGAATCTTCCTCAATTTAACCAAATACACCTTTTAATGTCACTGGTTCTTTTATGGCGGGCTAAAAGTTCGTCTATGTACATATCCTTTGATATAATCCTCTGGTAAAATTAGCATAAACTTGGAAGTAACACATCACCGTTGCATTTTGTTTTTCAATTTACATAGAAGGGCAGCATTCTCTTTTAACTTCTAAATTCTCAAACTTCCATTTTTTTCAGCAAGTGTCAATCTTCCACTTACCAAATCAAATAACATCCCTTGAACACTAATATACCAGTGTAAGACAAATCAACTTAGTATTGGAACAAAACAGGTCCTAGTGGAGCAAAATAAATCCTAATGATATGGCGCCAGATTAACTACTTTGAGATTAAAGCATTGTAGTAGTTGTTCAACAACAATACACCATAAAATAAGTTATTTTCTACCCAAAACCCTAGCGAGTCCACAACAAAAGGATTGCTTCAAAACCCGAAAAACACATCGAAACAAAAGGCAACAGCACAGGCTTACACAAAATCACAGACATGATTTATCACTCCAAAAACAACCTAACCCTAACTACTACAGCCTAAGTTTGGTACGTACATATCCTTGATATAATCCTCTAGTAAAATCAGCATAGACCTGGAAAAAAGTAACCTATCACCTTTACATTTTATTTTTCAATTTACATAGTGCTGCATTTTCTTTAAGTCCTAAATTCTCAAACTTACATTTTTCAGCTAGTGTCAAACTTCTATTTACCAAAACCATATATTATTCCTTGAATAATAATAATAATAATACACCAGTGTGTAAGACTAGTCCATTTAGTGTTGAAACGAAACAGGTCCAAACGGAGCAAATTAAATCCTAATGATCAACTAGTTTGAGATTAAGGCATAGTAGTTGTTGTTGCAAAGATCAACTTCTTTCCTATCCAAAAGCCTAGCCAGTCCACAACTTCATCTCGAAACCATGCTTTTCCACTCCAAAAATAAGCTAAACCTAACTACTGTGGCGATGTCAGAAACTGAAGTGAAAAAAAGGACCTTTTCGCGATGGACAGGTTGGAGGCGAGGAGGTAATGGTCTTCCTCCCATTAAGGGAAGTTTTCTCGCTTTTGTCTCGAGTCTTGGACCTTATACTGTTGGGGAGCCCAATCCTAACGGGTAAACATTTCACAAAATTCTTAAATTTATATTTTCACATCAAAATATCATACAAGTTAAGTTATTTTGTCCAGCGCTATTAAAGAATTTATGTTTTTATACGCATAACTTTAATTTTAAAAGAAAAAAATTAAAGACCAGCTCATTTAAAGGAAAACTGTACAATTAAATGACATTTCACGCGGAATCTTATTTTGGTCTCTGTATCAACTTTTTTTAGGACAAAATACGTGAATAGCCACTTTTACTACTTGTTATAAATATTAAAGTACTATTTTATAAACTACTACTCCCTCTAAAAAAAATTGCTCAAAAGTTTTTTCGTATTAAAAGTGTGGCTAACTAATACTCCCTCCGTCTCAAAAAAAAATGCATGAAATATGTTTTGGGGTACTTGGTATTTTTCTCCGGCACAAAATAACTTTATTCAATAACAAAACAAAACGAGGCTTTTGCTCAATTGAATTGAACAACCAAGTAGCTAGTATTATAAGTAACATCTCAATTATTTCTCTTAATGAGAAGCTATTTTTTCTCTTTCTTTCTGTGTGTGTTTTGTCTTTTCATCTTGTGGTATGCACGTTCGAAACAGAATCAACCGCATTCAATCTATTATAATTTCTTTAGACGAGCGCATCCAAATTGCTTGTAATGAAAATTTTCTTAAATGGTATAGTTCTATAGTTCAAAAGAAAAAACTTTAGTATATATGCGTGTGCACCACAAAAATGGGACCACACAACATTGAAAGGGAGATATATGTCTTAGTTGAACTTGAATTGGTTTAACCATCTTCTGTACATCCATAGGCAGAATAAGAAAATAAACACAATTACACTAATTACATAAATTGGTCACTTAACAATAGATTTAATAATACATTACAATAAATATAAAGTACTAACAATTAAAACATACTTCTTATACAAAGTAATAATACAAATACAATACAGTAAAAACACATAGTAGTGTAAGATATATGTCTTAGTTGAACCTGAATTGGTTTAACCATCGTGTGTACATCCATAGGCAGAATAAGAAAATAACACAACCAACCAATTACAGTAAATTAACTGTTACATAAATTGCTCGCTTGCAATGGATTTAATAATACATTACAATAAATATAAAGTACTAACAATTAGAACATACTTCTTATATAAAATAATAATATAAATACAATACAGTAAAGACACATAGTAGTGTAAACAACTTATAGGGGAATTTAATTAGTTACATTTCTTGGCGATTGCTCTGGCTTGGAGCTTCATAGAACGCGTCTTGGTTGCACCTTTACTGTCAGTGGGTTGCTCATCTCACAGGAAAGTCGTAATACTTCAGATAAATTAACGGTTTTGATTCCATCAATAGGCCCGAATTCAAACTCATGCAAAAGCGATGCCACCCAAAAAGTGACAGTGGTCAAGCCCAGTGTCTTTCCAGGACAAGTTCGCCTTCCAGAACCAAATGGTGCCAATCTCAAATCTGACCCCAACACCGAGAAATCTACATACTCGATCTCGTTCATGAACCTTTCGGGCTTAAACTCAAGTGGATCTGTCCAAACCTCTGCACTCCTTGTGATGGACCACATGTTCACCATAGCCGTAGTTCCTGCAGGTACGTGATAGCCATTCACTGTCGTGTCCTTTATTGCGAGACGAGCCCAGGACAGCAATGGGCCCGGAGGGTGCAACCTAAGTACTTCTTTCACTACGGCTGGCAGATAAACCATATTCGTTACATCGGATTCCATCACGGCCCGTGATCTTCCGACAACCCTGTCTAGCTCCTCTTGTACCTTTGATTGAACGTCAGGATGAAGCACCATCCGTGCTAGTATCCACTCTATTAATACTGCCACCGTGTCACTTCCCCTGAATATCATCTCCTACATATATGTGAAAATATGAAATTAGCAATTAGCTTTAAGATTCTCCGTGTTCATTTTCAATCATGGATCATTTGACGTCATTAAATTCTGTTATTTGACAAATTAAAGGGAAAGATAGTATGTAAGTGCAACTAAGAACAATTGTTTAAAATTCTTTTTCCAAATTCATTTTAGACAAGCTTATTTTAAGAATCCAATTTATTCCCCCTTAAAAATGAAAGGAAGAAGAACAAGTGTAGTTGCTTCAGAATAAGAGAATTTATGAAATCATAAACGGCTTATTCAAGGAGTGATCTGGGCATCAATCTTGGATTGAATATATCTCAAAATTCAAAAAAAAAAAGGAATTCTAAAATTAAGGGTGTGCTTGGTACGAAGGCAAATGTTTTCATGGAAAACAAGTGACTTATTATTTATTTTCTAGTGTTTGGTGAATAAGCAAAAGAATATTATTTCAAAAATATTAATATATAATCTAGCAAAACACTATAAAAATGAGACGGAGTGGAGATTGGGGTTTCGGGGTGACAGGGTAGGATGGTCAAGGGAAGTGGTGTAGCCATGTAGCGTGAAGGGGTCAATCGAACAACCTTTCTCAGAAAAATTATATTGTATATATAGAAAATTATATTATGTATATTAGTTAAAAATTACTTATTATACATATATATATTAAATTTTAAACATCTTTAGTGAAATTTTTGACTTCGTCGAGGGTTGGGAATTGGAGGTATTGAGTGGGTGTAAAAAAGACAATGAACTTGAAATCTAACTTGTTTTTGCTATTTCAAAGAGAGAAATCATTTTTAAAATCCTCCTTAACAAACACACCATAAGAAAGCAAAGAAATGTACTGACTAATCACTTAGGGAGAGTAAAATTGATTGGTTAAGTTTGTCTTATTCTCTTTCATATATATATATATGGTTGCTTACCCAGAGTACGGCGATCATATCAGAATCCGATAATCTCTCCGTACCTTGAAGAGAAAGCAAAACGTCCACAAAATCACGGTGAACACTGCTCGGTTCAGCCCGGTGCTCGTCAATAATCTTACCCACGAACCGATTCACTCTAGGCATTAGCTGTTCGCACCTGTGCTGAATTTTCTGTGGATCAAATTCAGCTAACCAAGGAAGATGATCGGACCAATTAAGCATTCCCAAAAGCTCGTAACCTTCATCAACAAGCTCGCTCACCTCCTCTGTCTCTTCGTTCCTACAATCAATCAAACTGTACTTTCGCCCAAAAACAGAGCACATCATATTGTTTAACGAAGCCTTTTTCAACACATCCCTAACCCGTAGGATCGGATTCCGTTCCAAAATCGCAAACATTTGTTTCGCAATTTCAAACCGTTGAGCTTCAGATGATTTAATTTGCTTCGGACAAAACATGTGAGTCGACGCAATTTTTCTAAGTGTTCGCCAGTAGACCCCGTAAGAAGCGAATCCAATTGCTCTGTCGAACATTAATTTGTAAGCAGATTCGTTTACTGGACGTTCAACGAACGTTGAACTGTTCAATATTTCTTTTGCTACTGTTGGATTACACGTTACGATAACTTTCGTTTCGCCTAAGCTGAAGGACATGAGACGTTTGGCTTTGCAAAATTCAGCCATGGCTGCAATTTTTTGGTGTGCCAGACCAGTCATAAGGTTCATGCTACCGATCAGAGGAAAACCTCTTGGGCCAGGTATTGGATTTTTTACTAGCAATTTATTTTTAGATTTGTTATATTTACCCCAAGCTGGACCTCCAGGATAAGACCAATAAAGCATCTGCATGACTAACCAGACAAGAAGGAAAACAAGTGCCAAGTATATGGAACTGATGGGGTTGAAAGATTTGCATTTTGTAGCTAAAGCGAAAACCCAAAGGCTTTCTGTGTGTGTTGTCATTTTTTTTTTCCGGGGAGGGAAGAAATTAGATACTATATGAGTAGAAGTGAGAAATGATAGATTGATTTAATTTGGTTTTGGGGTATAATAGATGAGGCATTAGGTGGCTTTATATAGGGCAAAACTTGAAATATGCTTGGGAATACAAGTAGAAGGGAATGTATAACTGACAAATAATTTGAGTCAGTAGAATAATTGTCACGTGATGTGCGAATATTGTTAATGGATAATACAACTAGTACTATTGATGTAGAAATAACAATGAGTCAACGATTAGGTAATAATTCAGAATTCTATAGGAAAAAATGAAGGGAATACGCACGAATGCATGACAATTGACGAATTAAGTTGGAAACAACTAAGATAATAGGCGATGACAAAATCAAACGCAGATCCAGAATTTAAGTTCTATATAAATTTAATTTAATTTTTTTAACATAGAATATGTTATATTTTTAAAAGTATGAATTCGTATTTTCTATTTATTGCTATATTCAGTGGATATTTAAATTTAAAATTATATTTTTTATCAAAAGTATCGAGGTCTGATGAATCCGATGTTAAACTCTAGGTCTGTCCTCTGAGTGAAATGAGTAGAAATCAAATAAACTGTAGTATGGGGTTTATCATTTCTACTGCTCTCTCTCTCTCTACTTTTACTGCTCTCTCCCCCCCCCCCTATGATTTGCTCAACGGTAACATCTCCCGCCCCGCCCCGCTTCTAACCCTCATCCCCACATCGACACACCACCACCACCGACCATCGATTGTCGACGCCGCTCCGTCCGACCACCCGATCAGTGCACGCTGCCCGACAACGCTCGTCCTCTGTTTTCCTCTTTCTTCCCCCTTGCTATTCTTTCTTTATCTTTCCACCACCACCGGCGCCTGGAGTATCTGGTTGTATCGTCGACGGTGACTATCAACCGTAACCCGTCACTCGACACCACCAACGAACATATTTGGTTAGTAAGGACATTCAGAGACCACCACCACTGACAACAACCTCCGACGACCTCCGACGACGAAGAAAATCAAGTTTCTTCTTGTTTTCAAGCTCAAAACATAAACCCTCCAATAGGTTTTTGGGCAGGTTTACATAGTTACGCAAGATCCGAAATGTTCTGGCGGTGAACAGTAACTTTCGGCGGTGAACAAGAAATTTCCGGTAGAGAACAATAATTTGCACCGTTGAACAGCGAGTTTTGGCGGAGAGCAGATTCGATTCACCTGGAGTTAGTACCTCTATGTTACCGTATTCATACTTTGTCCTTATCTTCGTAGTTATATTTTGCCTGCTTTGTTGTATTGTATATTGAATCTACATTATTTTCTTTACTCGTCTTCTCAATAGTTATATCATTTTTGTCGTAGTGGCTCGACTTGCATCTAGATTCTTGCTAACTTGTGTTTTTCGCATTGAATTTTTGCATTGATTTTTGCTTATTTTAGGGTAAATAGTCGACTAGTTTATATTCGCTTTAGTGGCTTTGGTGATTAATGGTAGACAAGAGTCATGTTCTCGGTTGGGGACGGGCCAAGGGTTAGGGGGTAAGTAGGGTAAGGGAGATGTTAGGCTGAGAATAGGGTCTTGGAACATTGGGACTTTAACGGGGAAGTCCATAGAGCTAGTTAAGATTCTTAAGAAGATGAGGATTAATATAGCCTGTGTCTAGGAGACCAGATGGGTAGGACGACCTAAGGCTAAGAATGTGGACGGGTATAAGTTATGGTTCTTGGGTAAGTCGAGGTATAGGAATGGGATAGGCATTTTGATAGACAGCGACCTAAGAGATCAGATGGTAGAGGTTAGAAGGGTAGACAACAGGATGATGGCGATTAAGTTGGTAGTTGGAGGGTCCACTATGAACATTATTAGTGCTTACGCACCGCATGTGGGCTTGGACGAGGAGGAGAAAATGCGATTTTGGGAGGATTTGGACAAGGCGGTGGGAGGTAAACCACTCACTGAGAAGTTATTTGTATGAGGAGATTTCAATGGACATATCGGGTCATTTCCGAAGGGTTATGACGACGTGCATGGACCCTCTGGAACAGAAACTGGGGAGGCGTCTCACTCTTGGAGTTTTCTAAAGCTTTTGGGATGGTGATAGCCAATTCGAGGTTCATGAAGAAGGAGGAGCACATGGTGACTTTCCGTAGCTCGGTGGCTAAGACCTAGACAGACTTTTTGCTCCTTAGGAAGGTTGACAACGGTTTTTGTAAAAATTGTAAGGTTATACCGAGTGAGTATCTTACAACCCAATATAAGTTTTTCGTGATGGATTTGGAGATCAAGATGGAGAAAATAAGGAGGGTGGTGGATGACAAGCTAAGAATCAAATGGGGGAGTTTGACCATGGCTAGTGCAAAGGAGATGTGGGAGAGGTTGATGGCCAATGGGGCTTGGGGGAGTAGTGGGGATGCGACCGGTATGTGGGACAACCAGTTGCATTTGGGAGGTAGTTAGAGAAGTGCTAGGGGTCTCGCGGGGTATCAGTGGTGGACATCGAGGGGAATGGTGGTGGAATGAGAAGGTTTAAGAGAAGGTGGAAGCAAAGAAAGTGGCGTATGCGAAAGTGGTAGAAATCAAAGATGAGGTGGAGAAGTGTACGAATAGGGAATTGTATAAGATGTGATGAAGGAGGCAAAACTAGCGGTTACAATGGCGAAAACGATGGCTTTTGAACGCATGTATGTGGAATTAAAGGGAAAAAACAGGGATAAGAAATTATACAGACTAGCCAAGGAGAGGAAGAGGAGGGCCCGTGACTTGAATAATGTGAGGTGCATCAAAGACGAGGATGACAAAGTACTGGTGGAGGACACGCATATCAGACGAAGGTGGCAGTCTTACTTTCATAAACTCTTGAATGAAAAATGAGATATAGACAGTGTACTGGGAGATTTGGAGCAATCCAGAAGGTACCGAGATTTTGGATATTATAGAAGCATTAAGGTGGAGGAGGTTAAGGATGTTGTTCGCAGGATGCGCAGGGGATGAGCTACCGGGCCTGATGATCCCAGTTGAATTTTGGAAAACGCAGGCAGGGCGGGATTGGAGTGGCTGACTGAGTTATTTAATGTCATTTTTAACACGGTGAGATTGCCCGAAGAATGGAGGTATAGTACAATGATTCCTTTGTACAAGAACAAAGGTGACATCCAAAGTTGCAACAACTATAAGGGTATCAAACTGCTAAGCCACACTATGAAAGTTTGGAAAAGGGTTGTGGAGATGAGGGTGAGAAAAGGTGTGTCTATTTTCGAGAATCAGTTTGGATTCATGTCGGGGCGTTTGACTACATAAGTTATTCATCTTATTAGGAGGTTGGTGGAGCAGTATAGGGAGAGAAAGAGAGACTTACATATAGTTTTCATCGACTCGAGAAGGCATATGATAAAAATCCCTAGGAAGGTTTTATGGAGATGTTTAGATGTTAGATGTGTACCCTTGGCGTAGATTAGGGCGATCGAGGATAAGTACGATGGAGTCAAGACCAGTGTGTAGACAGTAGGAGGAGACTAGAAGCACTTTACAGTAATAATGGGGCTGCACTAGGGATCAACTCTTACCTCATTCTTATTCGCCTTGGTGATGGATGGACTGACGCGACAAATCCAAGTGAAGGTGACATGGTGTATGTTATTCGCAGATGACATAGTCCTGATTGATGAAACTCGCAGCGGAGTGAACGCTAAGCTGGAGGTTTGGAGATAGACACTGGAGTCTAAAGGGTTTAGGCTGAGTATGACCAAAATAGAATACTTGGAGTGCAAGTTCAGTAATGGGAGCGATCTTGAGACAGACGTGGAGGTGAGGCTTGGTACTCAGGTCATTCTAAAGAAAGGAAGCTTCAAGTACCTCGGGTCTATTATCCAAGAGAATGGTGAGATTGATGACGATGCCACACATCGTATTGGGTGGTGGTTACACAAGTTATATAGGGTGATGGTTAGACTGACTATGTTGTATGGGGTGGAGTGTTGGCCAGTCAAGACTTCGCGTATCTAAAAGATGAAAGTTGCAGAGATGAGGATGCTGAGATGGATGTGTGGATATACAAGGAAGGATATAATTAGAAATGATGATATCCGAGATAAAGTGGGAGTAGCCTCGGTGGAGGATAAGATGCGGGAATCGAGGTTGACATAGTTCGGGCATGTGCAGAGGAGAGACACAAATGCCCAAGTGCGGAGGTGTGAGAGGTTGGCTATGGACGAATTCTTGAGGGGTAGAGGTAGGCCGAAGAAGTATTAGGGAGAGGTGATTAGACGAGATATGGCGCAGATGCAACTTACTGAGGACATGACCTTAGATAGGGGATAGTGGAGGACACAGATTATGGTAGAAGGGTAATAGGTAGTTGAGCGTAGTTCTACTTACGCTTACAAACTGGTAGATGTAGTGCTATTATTGTAGGCATACTTAGCCTATCATACTCGAAGGCGCAGTATTGCTTTATAGTCCCCTGCCGTTTGATTTCTGCTGCTATGTGTTCTTTAGTGTACTTTATTTATCTTGTTTACTTGCGCTAATTGTTGTTTCTTATTTTTTATTTCAGAATGCGCTATCATGGCTTATTCGCTCTTGTTACCATAATTTTCATACTACTTTAAACTTCTTGTCCGGGTATAACCGTTTATCGTGCTTTGATTGTGCTGTGTTTTGTCTTGGGCCGAAGGTCTTTTGGAAACAACCGCTCTACCTACCAAGGTAGGATCTGCGTACACTCTACCCTCCCCAAACCCCACATTGTGGGATTTCACTGGGTATGTTGTTGTTGTACGATATATGAAATATTACTTTATCTTACTAACATATCAATAGGAAGGTCCTATTGGTGGATTGTATTAATAAATTTCTTAAAAGATAATTGTATGTCAATCTACTTCATAAGTATTGATTGAATTTTATATATATATATGGTAGTAATATGCTATTACCGATTAAATTACATATTTGATATAGAATTTTTGCACCTGTAGATTTTCGTCGTGTTTTTTGTGGATTAAAATATGTGGTGTTTTAGTTCATCATTATTAGCACTTTGTTTATTTACAGCCACCATTGCACTAGAAAAAGTTATCGAATAATTTCCAAATGATCAAACAAAGCCAAACCCTCATTAGAAAAATGTGCTTGATTGAGATCAGCAAAGCCAATGGATCGACGACATCAGATTTTATATCCTGGAATGCTGGAAATATCATAAACGTTTTTTTTTTAAATGTATAGCCAATGGGAGAGTAATATTTCGACTGTAAGCTTCGTTAGCGCTTAGCTCACTACTCATACGCTATGTTAGAGGGAGAAGGAAGGAGTATTAAAAAGTAAAGGAATCCGATGTCTTAGCCAAAATTAAATTAAATTTTGCTGTTTAAACTAAAAGTGTGTATAACACACTAAAAATATGTTTTGCATCTTGTAGTCTTAAAAAAGTAACACACCTAAATTAAAAAATAGTAGCATCTCAAAAAGTCATAAATATTAGATTAGATGTGATGATCAACGAGGGTATTATGGTGGAGTGTTAAGTATTTTGTCACCCTTAATCAGAGGTATCGTGTTTGAGTCCCGAAGAATATGAAGTCATCTTAATCTAGAAACATATTTTACTCTAAATGTGAGACTTTCCGATATAAATCTGAATATTTAGATCTTAAAATGGATACTATACACTGGACGAGGAACAAAAAGGTTAGATCTGATGATAGTGTCATCACCAACATTTCAGACTATGCAGCTAATGAAAAATGATGTGGCAAAGCCAACAGCTAGATTTTATCGCAGTCCATTAGATTTGATATGATTCCCCAATAAATGTTAGTACTATTATAATTATAATTACTATTGTTTAAAATAGTTTACTAGCAAGACATGGTTCAATATTATCCACGTCAGTTCATCTACAAATATATAAGCATTATAGTTGAGTGTGTAAATTTCGTGGAGATTGCTTACTAGTGGCAGCTACTTCAAATATTAATCAACTAACATATAATATGTTCGTGTAGTTAGTGGTCCTTCCCATATTTGATTACGTGTATGACTTGGTCTAAAGTTTAATTGTCATCGGTATACTTTAGTACTTTGGTCACCAATTCTTATATTTCTTATAAGATGGAATGCGGTTAATCTGTTTATGTACACCATCATTACTACAATATTATATTAGGACCAGAAATAATCATGGAAGAATATAATGTTAACAGATAGAATATTTCTTTTAGGAAACAACATTGAAATTTCTTCCAATAAGCAAATCTAGAAGAATTTATCTGCTCTACAATTAATAAATAATACTAAAAGTTGTTCGAAGTTATGTTCTCAGTCTTAGCCATCGATTAGAGTATCTACCACGTTGCCAAGGTTATGGTAGGCAGTAAATACCGCTTCATTTTAAATCAAAATTTCGAATTTAAGTTTTGGAAATAAAATCGCTTTTGATAAGCAATTTGTCCCTAAAGTGGGACATTTCGGTAGTCGACACCCAAAACGAGTACGAACACAAATGGAAAATAAAAAAAAAATTAAAGTATTTGAATCTTAAACTAATCAAAAAGTTTTTTCCCCAACTGAGGTGATAGACCACCTTATGACCGATGTGATTACCACTTTACTAGCCAAAGGATATCAAAACGGGGTTGAATGTGACTATACCAATATCAATTATCTCCTTTGGAGCAAGAAAAAACAACTTTACCTAGTATTAATAACGATTGATATATTCTTTTTTTTAGAGGAACCGGCCTTACTTAAGAACACGAGCAACGAGAGACAATCCGCTCATACAAACATGGGATATATGACACTACTGGCAAAAACATCGCGTGAAGCGTGGTAGGGCTGTGCCCGGGGAGCATACGTTAAGAAGGAAAGGGAGCCCGAATGTTGAAAGAGCTAGGGGAGGCCAGATCATTTGATGGAAATGAAAGACATTTTGGAGTTGTATTTTTATATTTATTTTATAGAATCTCCTTAGTTGGTAAATTCAAGAAAACAGACAACTAAAAACATTATAGGTGGAGTATGAGATAACTAAGGAAGGATTTCACTATTCGAACTTCCGTACCTCAATATTCAAACCAACAAAAATTAAATATTTGAAAAATATGGAGATTTGTTGTGGAATGAAAATGAAAGCAGGGCCGTTAAGCAAAATAATCGTTAAAAAACTAAGCGTGATCTGTTAATTAAAGTTCTGATGTTGTAACAAAGCCTTTACGGTGTTTCGTTTAAAATGTTCTTTAGTTTTAAAAGAATTTAAGGTACTTTTTTGTTCTTTAAAGTTTCCAAACTTTTTTTGTAAAACTTAAAAGAATAATGCCTTTTTTATTTTTGAGAAAAATATTAAATTTCAGAAATCGATCTAAAATATTTTTAAAAAGCAAATAAGCATAAACGTTATTTTGTACTTGAAACCAAACAAAAGAAAAGAATAAGTTGAAGGCTGGCAAATGCTATAAGAAATAAAAACAAGAGATGGAATAAATCGAATGCGAATTTTGTTTCAAAATGTCATCAATTATGTCGTCCGACACAAGTAACACCACTTAGTAAAATAGTAACTTTAAAGAGTAAATGCAGCGGAATTTAAAGAACATAAAAGTTTAAAATTTTCATAAGTTATATACAAAATTACAAATTCATTTCTTTACAGATTTACAAGATAAAATGAAAAGGATTTAAAAGTTGAAGTCGCAGATAACTTCTGCCTGAAAATTTTAACTAAGTAGACATAGACAACCTCTCATTACAATCGCTCCATACAAAACTAATCTAGAATCTAAACAGCAATTGTAATGTTGGAAAGAATGTTGTCGACACACTCAGGCAACACTTGTGATCCAGATTTCTAAGATGAAATCCCGAGAGCTCTCTTGGTATTTTTGTAATCTGATTCTGGATGTCGATACATTGTTGTGGCCTCTCTATTTATAGCAGATAGTTCCCTTGAAAGGCTCACCGATTGGTTGTGGAAGTTGAGAAAAAGATGGGCAGTTTGTGGTAGATGATTAAGGAGTGAAAATCTCAACAACTTTGACTTGTTCCTTACTCGACTTCTTCCCCAAGCTTTGACTCTTTCTCCCACGTTTTACACAGCTCCAATTCACCACGCCTAAGTCGTTTTTACCTCACAGTAAAATATTACTGCTTCACGTGAAGTAAGGCAAAACTATTCTAAAAATTGTTGGTCCGAATGTTGCGTAACATTTGTCCCAACGTATTTACATATACATATCAATACTCAAAGATATATGTTGGTACAAATGTCACAACACCAAATGCAACATTGACATAAGTTTTAAAGTTATCGCTCGGACCCTAAACATTTCATTAAATACTTTTTACTTATTTTCTGCTTCAATATAATGGTGTTAATTTTTCCCCACAATTGCTTTCTTTTGGTACTATATGTAGAATAATATCATGTAAAGAATGAATCTTGGGCCTAACTCAACCCCAAAAGCTAGCTTGTATGGTGAGGATTGTCCAAGTCCATATAAAGAGTTCATGTTCCCATTCCATTTCCAATGTGGGACTCTTAACACTCCCCCGTATGTCCAGACCTTGTTAACTGGAGCGTGGACAATATAATTTGGAGGCCCAACATCGACGAACAAACAATTGGAATGAGTCTGGCTCTGAAACCATGTAAAGAATGGATCTTTGACCTAACTCAACCCCAAAAGCTCCAATCTTTACATGGTATCAGAGTCAGGCTCATTCTAATTGTTTGTTCGTCGATGTTGGGCCCTCAAATTATATTGTCCACTCTCCAGTTAACAGGGTCTAGGCGTGTGGGGAAGTGTAAAGAGTCCCACATCAGATATGGAATGGAAACATAGACTCATTATATCCATGTTCCCATTCTATATTTGATGTGGGACTCTTAACAGACTGAATCTGAAGTCAAGGAACAGTTGCCGAGGAAGCCCCTTTGTGAAGATATATGTGTACTGATACGAAAAAGGAACACGCAACACCCTAACGTGACCTATTGTAACATTCTCACGAACAAAGTGAATATCCATCTCATTATGCTTGATTCACTAATGTTGAACCGGGTTATGAGACAGGTAGACATCAGATATGTTATCACAGTAAACCAAAGATGCCTTACGTATGGGACAATGAAGCTCCAGAAGAAGATTTCGGAGCCAATATATCTCGGCAACAATGTTCACAACGCCTCAATATTCTGCTTCTATACTCGAACGGGAAAGCGTGGCTTGCCGCTTGGCAGACCACGATATGATATTATCACCCATAAACACACAATAGCCGGACGTAGAGCGACGGGTGTTAGGACAGCCTGCCCAATCTGCGTTTGTGTAGGAGAGCAATCTAGTAAGTGTTGAGGGATATAAATGAAGTCCATAGTTAATAGTGACCTTAACGTATCGAATGATATGCTTAAGAACTGTAAAGTGAGGCTTCATAGGAGCGTGTATGAACAAGCACACCTGCTGAACTGCATATGCTATATCTGGCCGAGTAAAGGTGAGATACTGAAGAGCACATGCGAGACTCCTATAAAGAGAGGGATTACTAACCGGATCCCCATCATCTGCTTTGAGTTTGGACTTGGAGTCAACGGGAGTGGGCATGATCTTACAATTTGCCATTTTAGCCCTATAGACGACCTCCTCTACATACTTACGCTGACACAAGAACATGGCATGTGCAGATCTGGTCACTGATATCTCCAAAAAATAGCTCAATTTTTCCAAGTCAGTCATAGCAAATTCAAACTTGAGTAGATCAATGATCTCGTGCTTTAGGCCATCTGAAGAGGCTGCCAGAACAATATCATCCACATATAACAAAAGGTAAGTTGTGTCAGTACCCCGATGAAAAATGAATAATGAATGATCACTCTTGCTTCACACGAAATCGATATGTATGATGTATGTAGCAAACCGTTCATACCAAGCCCCGGGGGCATGTTTCAGCCCATATAGCGACTTACGAAGACGACAAACATGATGAGGAGCCTACGGATGCACCAATCCTGGCGGTTGATGCATATAAACGGTTTCTTTCAAATCATCATGTAAGAAAGCATTCTTTACATCAAGCTGGTGAATAGGCCAATTCTTCCCCATAGCAATACTCAAAATTGTGCGGATGGTAGCTGGCTTAATCACTGGGCTAAAAGTCTCACCACAATCAACACTATCATATTGCCATATGCCATTTGCCACAAGTCTGGCCTTGTAACGTTCAAGGGCACCGTTATCTCTGAACTTATGATGAAATAGCCACATACAACGGATTGTATTCACCCTCTTAGGTCACGGAAAAAGATCCCAAGTGCGCTTTGAAGTAAGTGCATTAAACTCCACTCGCATAGCCGCATTCCAATTCGGGTCAAGTTTGGCTAAGGTTGGGTTTTTAGGATGGGTGAGATGGTTTGAGTTGACATGTTAAAGTGAACTTTTAGTTTGAAAATCCCGTGTTGTGCATGGGTTTCCATGCAGTGAGTGGGGACGGTCACGGGTGGGACAGGGGGCTTGGTGGTGACGGGCAGGACTGGGCAGCGGGGTCGGGGCTGGGCAGTGGTGACGGGCAATGGGGTGGTGTAGTGGGATGGGTAAGGGCTGGGCAGGGTGGCGGGTAGGGTTTGGTTGTCAATGGGTTGGGGTGTTATTTTGGGAAGTAATGGGGACGGGCTCGGGAAGTAGGGTGGGGTCGACGAAACAGGCGATTGGACGGTCGATTATTAGAGATTTTGTAGTGCATTTTGGAGTAGAGGAGAGGTGTCTGAGTCATCAAGGAAACCGTAATCAGTGACTCGAAATTTTTGGATATTGTCAAATGGGAAGACGTATTCAACAACCGTGACATGTCGTGAGATTAAGATTTTATCTATGGATATCTCATAGCACAAGTACCCCCTATGGTTTGACGGAAAATTGAGGAAGACGCACGGAGTAGAGCGAGGTGCTAATTTGTGAGTGACCGTGGAGGCCAGATTTGGGTAACAAAAATAATCAAAAATTCGAAGGTGATCATAGGAAGGGATCCGAAGGAAGAGAATTTCGGTGGGTGTCCTATTTTGAATCGTACGGGTAGGTGAGATGTTAAGAATGTGTTCTACCATTTTTAATGCATAAACCTAAAAGGTAGGGGGAGAGACGCATGAAAAAAAGGGTACAAATCATGTTGTTAATGGTGCAGAGAATTCTTTCGACTTTACCATTTTGAGGGGAAATATGGGGCAGGAGAAACGGAAAACCATGTCATTAGCGGCACAAAAATTATGAAAGTGGGAGTTATTGAACTCACGACCATTATCACATTGAAACGTTTTAATATCTTTTTCAAATTGCGTTTTAACCAATGTATGAAATTTAAAGAATTTGGTGTAAACTTGAGACTTAAGTTTAAGCAGATAGACCCAGAGGAAGTGAGAGAAATCATCCAATAATACCAGATAATATTTATGACCTAGGTTGCTGGTTATAGGAGATGTCCATAAATCCGCATGAATAATATCAAAGGGAGATAAAGTAATACTCGAAGAAGACGTAAATGAAAGTCTAACATGTTTCCCTAGATGACAAGAGGAGCAACTATGGGCAAGGTTCCATTTATTACATTGGATTAACTAGTGATTTCTAAGAAAATAAAAAATACGGGCTCCGGGATGTCCAAGTCTACTATGTCACATTGATGGGGAGATGACAGCTAGAGATGCGAGAGGATTGATACTGGCAGTGGACGAGGATAGGAAAGGATAGAGATCTCCCTCACTATTGCATCTTGTAAGAAGTTTTCCCGTACGTAGGTCTGTTATAGAAAAACCAAATGAGTCAAAATTAATGAATACGGAATTGTCGGTGTCAAATTTTCTGACAGAGATTAGGTTCTTGATCATGTTAGGGGAATAAATGATGTTTTAAAGGGAGAAGTGGGGATGCGGTGGTGGAGTTAGTGTGTGGGCAACCCCTTGAATTGGAATGCGCTGACCATTTCCGACTATAATAGATTGAGGAGTATTTAAATTGCGCAGTTGAGGAAGATTACAAGAATTATTCGTGAGGTGAGACGTGACGCCCGTATCCATATACCACGCACCATCAGGCTGTTGGAGATTCATAGTGCTATAAGCCAGACTCAATTCGGCAGGGGGTCATGGGACCGTAGGCCTGCTATTGGGCCATGGAGAAGTGGGCCCGGTGTTGGTGGCCCATGTACCGTGAGCCTGGAGGTGGGCCGAGGATGATGGGTTGCAACAAGAAATACCGTGACATGTTCGTTGATGGTAGGTTAGATAGAAAGATGAGATTGTTGAAGAACTCTAAAAGCGAGCGATACGCTTTTCATGACAGCAAAAAATTATCGAAATTCGTTGTTTGGAGAGAGAAAGGTATTGTTGCAGTAATAAATCAAATTGTAATGGGGGAATTGATTGTTGGATATAATTGCTGAAATCAAAGCAGTACGGGAAGTAAATAAATATTACAAGTGTTCGATAGGATAAAGAAACATCCAAGATTATAATTGCCGCAAGCTTGTTGAGTCTTGAATCTTGATAACCTGAAATCAAGAAACACTAAATCTGGATTGTTACAACTGTTCCTGAGCCGAGAGATGGATCTCTGTCTTTAAGACAAGATTGCCTCGTATGTATGCTTTTACGTTAGCGGGCAATATTCTTCCAAGATAAAACATCAACTAATCAACACTACAAAGAAAATAGATTAATTCTGACGAAGAAAACAAACATGAAACGACTTGCTGAAGAATAGAAAATTAGAGGAAAAGAAAGAGTTTCTGTTCTTTTCGTTACTGTTTCTGTTCTTTCTTTTGGATTGTTTTTCTCTTTTTCATCCTCTCTCTTTACCTCAAATCTGTTTCAGGCAATATATAGTGTTTAGGAGGAGGAGATGTGATTAAGAGGTGTATTCATGGTCAGAAACACTCCATGGACCAAACTGTAAATACTAAACAGTTTGGGGTCCAAAAGATAATATCAGAAGCAGCCCCGCAGCCTGAGACCGGACGGGCGGCGACGCGCGTGTGGGGCTAGCCTCGAACCCAAGCACACCTAGGTCCTCCCTCCTTCAAACACATGGGTTACCCCTTGGGGTCCCAAACCCTTATCCATTTTTAGGCTTATAAAGAGAACAATTCTTCATTTTCTCACCGATGTGGTAGATTTGTCCCACATCATATTTCCATGCCTCAGCCACCTTACTTCGTAGACCAATATCTCTTTCATTTCTTCACGAAATTTGACGATCCTTGGCCCTACAGTCATCTACTAACTTAGTAGATTATGCACGTGTGAAGAGACAAAGCCTCCAACATGAAGAACCGTAGTGTTTAAGTTATTAAATATGGGTGGACGCAACCTCCGCACCAAAGACAAATTTCCAACATTGATTTCTCTGTCATAGCAAGAATACTGAATTGATTGTGACAAGAGTTACAATCATGTGCTTGTTTCGATTGTAACTTTCACGATTTTTTTTCCAGTAGCTAGTTCCAGTAATTAGACTTACAGAGAAAAAAAAAAGAGGTGAAGAGGTGCTGTAGTAATCTGATTAATACACGCAGCAAACACTCTGTTTTGGTGAATATAAACAGCATAAACACTCTGTTGTGATAAGTATTTGGATGAAAGAGCTGTTAGAGAGAAGTGAGTAGGGTTTTTCTTCTGATATCATATAAAATAGTGTAATACTCCTCTTGTTGGAGTTCTCTTATTAATTATATATATATATATATATATATATATATATATATATATAGTATATAATTGTAGTCCGAATTTTAATCTCTATTTTACCTTAATTATCATTGTAGTTCTAATAGAATTATGATCTCTATTTTACTTTAATTACACTAAATATTAATTACAGAATATATTGTGAATATATTCACTATCACTATATTTTGTGTTGGTGAGATATTTATATTTAAAAAGAATTACTTATTGGACAAGTTTTATTTATGAAATACACTTGTTACGCTCTCTTTAATCTAAAAAGAATTGGTCATTTAGACACTTTCATTACTAGATGTTACCTCTCACTCTTTCAATGGTTGACTACATTTTATATAACTATGATACCCTATTATGTCTTTATCATTTGAACAAGAAGAGCTAGATTAATCATCAATTTATCATATCTATTCTCTCTCCCAATTTGTTGGTTTTATTATTTAAATTTTGTTATGTACGCTGTCTTTCTCTCTCATTAAGGCAGGTTTGTTCAATTTTGAGAAAATATTTCATATTATTAAAAAAGTTTCTTAGAACATTACCTAGCACGATTCAAACTAATTTGTATATTCGTTCATGATTATAATATTATAGTAATATTTTATAAATACCTTTGTTTCTCAAACAATCTGAGAAACTATAGCAAATAATATTAGTCTTGAACTCTTGATACTGTTGTTGTTACTACCAGTGCCATGTTGTCTCGTTATTTCTATTCCAGTCGTCTTATTATATGCCAAGTCGTTTTTTAACGTGCCAACCATTCAAATTTTCGCCAATGAAAATTTCTTTTAAGGTGGAAATGTTATTATTTTATTTATGTACCATCATTAGAACCATTAATATGCTAGGACCAAAAATTATTGTGGAGAAATAATCTGTTAACGTGTAGAATATTTCTTTTAGGAAAAAATATGAAATTTTCTTGGGATAAACAACACTAGAAGAATTTATCTGCTCTACAAGTATTATAAATACTTTTGAAAGTTCTTATATCACTATGAAAATTCTTAAAGTCGCATGATCAACTCTTAATAATCTCCATATATACCAAGAGAACTATAACTATGTAATACTAAACGCAACACATAGCGATAATAAGGGGAAAATAGAGTTAGTTTTCAGAAATCTAACCAAAACTTTTAAAACAAATAAACACAAACATTTTTTCGTGCTTGAAACCGAGACCAAAAAAAAGAATAAAGTTTTAATGTTTTCGTTCTGACCCTAAACATTTTCTTCTATACTTTTTACTCTTCATGTTTTAATTGTGTTAATTTTCCCCCACAATTCCTTAGCTTTTTGTGCTATTACTACTTTGAATTTGAGGAGATCTCTAATTGTGGTTAACTAGGTCTCACTCAAATTTCTGTAAGAATGAATAATGGTGATCTCTTTAGTTTTTACGTATATGTTATTTATATTATTTGAACTTTTCATAAATGTCGACGGATGCGTGCCATATCCTTTAAATGTAGTGCATTTTTTGAAGAATCCGAAACGACGCGACAATAATTTTAAAGAATCCGGATAATATAATTTATTACTGTTATGAATAAAAAAGTGTGCTAGCCAATGTCCTATAAGAAGTGCTCTATAATGGAGGTGAAATTAAGAAACGAAAAATTGGAAGTCATAAAAAGTTATATGACACGTATGATGTTTTGGTAAGTTTATTACCCGAAAGATTACGAATTGCAAAAAGTTAAATATGATAATGTTTAGTGTGTTGAAATAAATAATATAAGGTCAAAAAGTGTAGATGTGTAGTTGCTTTGGGACCAAAAGCAACCGAGCTAAGTGTATACATGTTGGACCTCCATGTCCTATTGGTCAATATTCATCTAAAAGGAGCTTTTTGCAACAATTTAGATGGTGCCAACAGGGACCTTAAACATGGGCAAAGATTACCTTAATCTTGCAAAGTATGGGTGTTTGAACATCTTCTTTTTACCTTTTTATATATTTGGCAAAACTGTTCTTATTGGCTTTCTAGGGACAAACGCGCGGGTCGGATCGGATATGAGCGGGTTAAAATTGATTAAACAAAAAATGATAATATCCTAATTATATTTAATATGAACAAAAAATGAATTCACCGACGGATAATATGAGTATCAATATTATTCATGGCTTCAGAAATAGTTAGTTAAGAACATAAGCTAAACGTCAAAATAAGCTTAGAATCCGAAAAATTAAGAACTCATGCAACACAACAAGTAAACAAATGGATATTGAAAATATAATATCCATATTATCCATTTGATCTTCTGGATTAATTTTTTTGTGGATAATATCCATATTTGATCCATTATTAACAATTCAATTATCCAATCCATATCTAATGGAATGGATTGAATGATTACTTGTTTTTTGAACCATTTTGTACCTATAATTTAAACTTGATGCGCTCAAAGTTACAAGCACCCAAGTTGATATCCCTTCCCAAAAAAAATTACACTATAGATGGATAATGTTTTAATACATACATATTAATTATATGTTGAACCCAGTGTGTTTAATTTTTTATATTTTGATCCTTTTAGTAAATATTCTTGCTCTCCACTGATTTTGAGTTCAAGAGATTACGGATTCAAAACTCGGTATTCATAATACTTACAAAAAATCACACACACACATATATATATATATTATATTCAAAACTTCTATCCGATGCATCCAAAAAAATTCTTGTTTCACCATTTGGGTCTGAGTGTATGACGTTAGAATATTTTGACTGGAATATATTCTTCTTTTTGTCAAAATTTGAATATATTTGGCTAGCTTTGCACAATTCTTATTGGACGTACTGTATTTGCAGTTAGATTTTTGACTAAAATAGTTCAATTGGGATTTGTCGTAAAGCATTACTTGGTTCCTACTCCACCGTGCATCCTTTATTCTTGATGAATTTCGAAAACAATATCTTTCCTCTTTCACAAACTTGGATTTCATTACATTACATTTTTTCACATTTACCTAAAAATATATTATTGTATAAAAAAGAATGTTCACAATTTGCTATCCCACAACTCTGCAGGATGTGTAGCTACGCCATTTAAAATTCTAGCAGAAATGGAGAAGCTTTTTTTCTTTTCTGGTTTTTCATCCGCGTTCAGTATCCGCATTGAAATTCGAAAATTCAAATTATAACCGCGTAGTACCCATTCGAGTAAAGGGCTCCCTACCAAGGACTTTTTCATACATACGGCTCGAAGCCGAGACCACTGGTTAAAAAAGGAGCCCCATCCGCTGCACCACATTCATTGGTGGTCAGAAATGGAGAAGCCACTATTGGGCATCTAAGTAAAATATCTTTTTTTCCTTAAAAAATTATTCCTCAACTAAAATTAAATAGGTTTTTTGTGATGTTTCTTTAAAAATTTAGCTTAGAACTGAAACAATTCAAAAGCAAAAGATTTTTTTGTTCTTTTTCTGTTGGAGATCAATGACTTTATATCCAATGACAAGTGGCGTCATCCATTTTTTAACTTTACTGTTAGTTTCCTTTGTCCATTTAATTTAGAGTCGGAATAAAATAAAATGCGGTGATATCAATGGGCTTCAGGTTTCATATTCTTTATGTAAAATTTGATTCTGAGATTGATTGTTAAATCAATGTTGCTTTTAAAGTTCACAGTCTAGCTAGGAATCTTATACTACCTCTTTTATTTTTCTTGTTTCGATGGAACTTCGAAACAAAATTTTGTATTTTCAGCACAAAAAATAAATGAATATATTGAATTAAAGGGAAAGCCAAAATAAAAATCCGCTAACAGATTTATATATATATATATATATATATATATATATATATATATATATATATATATGACTACCTCAATTGGCCCAAGCTTATAATCAAAACGAACTCATATATTTAGATCTTACCCTACTTAGCTCATTTTGTATAATTTGAAATACTTAGAGAAGATGCAATAATTCCTTAATTTGTGATTATGGCTTTTTTTTTTAATGCTTAGGCTGAGTGAGAGCGACATTTATATTTATCATCACAAGTGAATTGAAGTAAATAATAAAGAATAGATAATATAAGCTCAATTTTTTTTTATAAGGAGAAAATATGAGAAGGAGGAGGAAAATTGTGAAGGAAAAATCCTGGAGGAAGTCCTTTTTTGCACAATTTTTTTATCAGGATAAAAAGTTAAATATCGGCCATTAGAAAAGTTGTCCCGTGTATACTCCTGTTTAGAAAAGAGGTACTAAAAGCGGGCTATTTTGTGTCTTTTCTATTTTACTTTAGCTTATAAGTCATTTTTAAAAAATCAATTCAAACACCTTTTTTGTGTTTTTTTTATTTATTGGACATGAAAATAAAATCTAATATTATAAATTGATAAGAAATACATGTACACTCTTGGTCCTGGAATCAATGTTTCATATGTACATATGAGTAGATTTTGGCTTTTGGTTATATCGGAGTGTCATGAAAGCTGATTGGAGTATGTTAAAATTTTAGTTGAGTTCAAGATTAGTTATTGATAGTAGAACAAGAAGATGGGAAAGGAAATAGAGATGAATAGAGGGGGAAAAAAAGGAACAAAACAGTGACGGCTGTGGGATTTGAACCCGGCCCTACAGTTTGACCAATCACAAATTAGCAATGAGGAATCATGATAATATCCAAACTTGACTCATGAAAATGCTCAATCTTAATCATTAGAGCTTCATTTTAGATTAAAATTTTTATCTATAAATAATTAATTATAAGATATCATTTATTATTATGCTTTTCCCTTATAATTATTAGTAGAGCTGGCAATTTACCTTTACCCCACCCCCCTTATCCCCATCCCTCTACCACACACCTCCTACCTCATCCTCATCCTCATCCTCAAATTTCTATTTCATTTTTTTATTTTTATAAAAAAATTATAAAAAAAATGTGCCCCCCACCTCCTACCCTCCCACCCCTGAAATTTTCTACTTTATATATTTTATTTTACTTTTATAAAAAATTTAATAAAAATGAGAAATTTTTTCTTACTCCACCCACGCCCGGGGCAAGAGAACCCATCTAATATTTATATGCAATTACTTATTATATAAATTAACTGTTACATATTATTTTTTCTTGTTAAAATTTGAACAAAAGGTAAATTAATAACTAAATCTTATCTATCTTAAAAGTTGCACTAAAAATAATAAGAGAAATTTTAAATATATAAAGCAATTATCAAATCCTATTCTTATTTTAAAAATAAATATATGTAAAAATTAAATATCAGACAAAATAAAATAACATCACAAAATGTAAGTTTGAAATTTATAAAAGTAATGAGTCAAATTGACAAACTAAGTTATGACTCATCATTTGATCATATTGACCCGCCCAACTTCAATCCAAATGACTCATCTGTCACCCCTATAATTATCCATGAAATAAGTTTCATTGTACTTGTATGTTCTTATCCGAGTTTGCCTCTGCTTAAAATAAGGAACATAAAAAGTATGTCAAAATACAGGTATGATGGTACATTCTTATATAATCCTAACTAGGGGTGGATATTCGGCATTCGGTTCGGTATTTCTTAAGTTCGGATTTGGTAATTTGGTAATCGATAATTGAAAATAATTACCAAAATACCAAACTTTCAAACTTCGGTTCGATATTTTGATAATCGGTAAATCAAACTTCTATTCGATTCGGTATTCGATAATACCCGTATTAAAATTGAACAATATAACTTGTAAACTAAAATTCCAAATCTTTCGGTCAATATATATTCTTTAAAAAAATAGTTAAAGCCTTATCGACCTTCGAAGGACATAGTCTAACCATGAAACCTCCTAAATTAAGCTTATTTTCTCCTCTGACTGATCGACCACAGCTAACCCAAAACAACTCTACAGTGAGTTCTCTTTCTCACCTCTCATCCAAAGCAAGAAGTGAAAGCACTCCATTTGTCCGTAGTATTAAGCATCTGAAAGTACATGCAAACACTAGAAAATGACAACAATATCCTAAAGCACATATACACATTGATACTAGAATGCAGCAATTTCGGTAGAAAGTTGTTTGTCATGTTATCACTAAAATTTTGGTATTCGGTATTTACCTAATTACCGAATGGTATAATATCTCATACCGAATAACGAAACAAAATACCGAGTTTCTCATTATCTACTTCCGAATATCGTATCGAAAACTGAATTACCGAATGATTGTAATTCAATTTTCAGTGTTTTGGAATTTAGCAAGGAGCTTCTGTTGACTCTTTTAAGTATTGACATATTTTAAATATATTAGTCTCTATTCCTACTTTGCACAAAGATATCTTATGTAAAATTCGAGGAAACACATACTTAAAATAATGAACTTTCAGCTTATATATATTCTAAAAATAATAATAAAATATTTTAATTTTATCCAATACGAAATATATAATTTTAAAAGTCATAAAAATTAATACTCAAAGGATAGTTAATAATTAAAACAAAAGGCATCTAACTAAGAGTGAAACAATCATCTCTACCAGGAAATTCAGTTAATTCACCTAAAAACATATGAATTTTAACGCCAAAGATAGAAATATTTCTAAGAGCCAATTAGTCGGGAAGCTCAACACAAGAATATGAAACGTTTAAGATGTTATGTTAATATACAACTAGCTTCAGAAAATACCTTTTGGATTCTCCTCGAAACAACTTGTACCTTATTAATAACCATGTTTTGGAGATTCTGTAGCTTAATATAAACAAAATTTTAAAGCCATGACATTAATGAAAAAACAGAATCCTAGACTAAATAGAATTTAATCCCCAACGTGCTGCAAATTACAGACCTCTTTTAATAACCAACCAGGATTAGAAGTCATAATTCAAACGGATAGTTCAATGACTCTACAATAATTGAATTTCTTAATTATTTTATATTTTTTCTTGACACAATTAATCTCATCGAGAATGACAAGGAATTCCATTAATCACGGACAGTTCCTTTACTACTACAACTTTGCCATGTTTAGGTGTATTTTCAATTGTGTCCTTTTTGTATAACTTGTTGTAAAAATTAATGAAAATAATTAAAGACATAAAAGTCATTCAATATTTGAAAAATATTTTAATTAATCGATATTTATATTCATCATTTTATAATAATATATAATATATAGATATAGATATAGATGGATAGATATAGATAAACAATGTGCTGACCTATCGACCCTCATTTAAGTTTAGGCAATGGTGTGACTCCATAAGAATCTTGTTGCAAGTTTTAATCTCAGATTTCTAAATTAAAAAAATAATCATTGAGAACTATTCAAAGACGAGGGATGCAAATTATTGATGGAAGAGGCACATATTAAATAACGATGGCAGACATACTTTCATAAACTCTTGAATGTAGAGGGGGACGAGAACATTATGTTGGGTGATTTGGAGCACCCTGCGAGTCGTCGAGATTTTAGGAATGGTACGCGTGTTAAGGTTGAGGAGGTGGATGGGCTATGCGTAAGATGAGCAGGGGCAGAATGACGGGGCCAAATAAAATTCTAGTTGAATTTTGGGAAGACGCGGGCAAGACGTGTTTGGAGTGGATTACTAGGTTGGTTAATATCATTCTTAGGATGAGGAAGATGCCTGAAGAATAGAGGTGTGGTACAATGATTCCGTTGTATAAGAATAAGAGTGATATTCAAAATTGCAACAATTATAAGGGTATCAAGCTGCTACACGCTATGAAAGCTTGAGAGAGAGTAGTGGAAGTGAGTGTGAGGAGGAATCGTGTTTATTTTTTAGAACCAGTTTCGATTTCGACTACAGAATTCATTCACCTTATAAGGAGGTTGGTGGAGCAGATTAGGGAGAGGAAAAGTATGACACCCTAGCTTAGGAATCCCACATCGGCAAAATACAGGAGAGATTCTAAGTATATAAGTAAGCAGGCCTTAGACCCTAGTGACGCGTCTTAAAGTCGTGCGGGCCTAGGCCCAAAACGGATAATATCACTAGTGTGATGGGCGGTTACAAATGGTATCAGAGCCACTTCTATATCAGTCTTGTCGATGTGGCCCAGAGTTCAACTGAGTTTAGGAAAATCCGGGGTAAGGGAGCAAATCTCAGTGCTGAGTCTAGGCAAATTCCATGCGGTAGGGCAAACTTCAGCGAGAGCGCTGAGTCCATAAGAGGGGGGTGTATGTTGCACCTTAGCTTAGGAGTCCCACATTGAGAAAATACAGGAGAGATGTTGGGTATATAAGTAAGCAGACCTTAGACCCTAGTGACGCATCTTAAAGCCGTGCGGGCTAGGCCCAACACGGATAATATCACTAGTGTGCTGAGATGTTACAAAGAGGAACTTGCATATGGTATTCATTGAGCTAGAAAAAGCATATGACAAAATCCTTAGGGAGGTTCTATGGAGATGTATGGAGGCTCGTGGTGTTCCGGTAGCTTACACTAGGACAATTAAAGACATATATGATGAAGCTAAGACACGAGTAAGTATAGTGAGAGGGGACTCGAAACACTTCCCAATCGTGATGGTGTTACATTACAGATTCACAAATATTCGGTACATATAACACATTCAGATTTATCGAATGATATTCAGAAAACCTAGAAACTCTTTGTCTATCAGACATGTTGTATCTTTAGATAGTAAAGAAAAAGGTTAAATATTTAAATATTTCTTGTGGGTTGCAATAATTGTAGGAAACGAAAAGTAAGTAAATATTACAAATTCCTAGAAATGATAAACTAAAGATTACAACAAACTGAAATTAAGAACGATACAAACTCCTTGTGATTTGCTGAGTCGAGTGATGACACTCTGTCTTTAAGACAAGATTGCCCCGTATATATCCTTTTACAATGTCGGGCAATAGTCTCCCAAGATACAATAACAACTTAACAAATGAGCAAAAAAAACTCAAATGTTACTCTTGAAAAACTTTGAATATAGAAAACTTGCTAGAGAGGAAGAAGAAGATTTCAGAAAATTTCTAAGTGTGTTGAACAATTGAGCCAAAGGCCTCAATTTATAGTGTAAGGAAATGACCCTCAACTAGCCAATTAATGGCCTTCAATAGCCATGAATGGCACTTATTGAGGGGTTACATTCAGCCAAATAATGGCTGAATTCATGTGCCAAATAATGGAGATTCAATGCTCCAAAACCAACCCAAGAGTCAGAACTTTTCATCTTCTCGTCGCAGTATTCTGCCTCCGAAGTGCCGCAGCTCTGCGAATTAGCGTCGCAGCGCTCCGGCGCCGCGACCCTTCACGGCTCCGCGACGATTTCCAACTCGTTTCATCTTACACTTCTTCATTCATTTACCAACGTGGAATACTTGTCATTTGGCCAATAACCGTCCATCATTCTATGTCTCAAACGTATTACATACGTACCAATATCTCTTTCACTAATAAAATTTGTGATAGTTGGCACTACGTGTACACGTGTGTGGAAACAACATTTTCGACATGCGGGGCCCCAATTGTTCGAGCCATAAATAATGGGATAAACTTAATTCCATATTAGTAAATTTCCAACAATCCCCTCTTGAAAAGATTTTGGTGCACTCATAAGGTGCATATTTCCAGCAATCTTTCAGCGGACAGATGTTGCATCTGGATAGGTAGCTTCCGCTTTGAACCTTTTATAGTTGAATACCATCGGACATACTTAATGCGCGGTGAACGTGATGTCTTGAACCGTCAATATTTAGTGTAATCCACGTCAATGGTACCAACACAACAACTTTCCTTACTCTGTTTTTCGTAATGTTTTTTCCGTTGTGGTCGTGGACACTTCTTGAATTCTTAAGTGCGTTCATTTGAGGCGGCTTGTCCTCGCACTTAAATAGGTAGTCTCCTACAAGGTATCTTGCTATACCCCACTTTACAAGTGTTAGAAACCATTAAAAGTTTCCCCAAACCTAACCCCAACCGTTGAGGATCATTAAAGGTTTTGGAAAGTTAACCTTTACCCACACTGTAGATAGCACTTAACGTCTATCGCGGGAAAGGCCTTGGGTTTATATTCCTTACAGGGATCATAACCCGAAGTGCTCTTACTTCCACCGAAGTGCTCAACTGAACCTTTACTGCTTAGTTTTCCCATTGAACCAAATTCCTGGGATCTCCAGTCAGTAAGGTTGGGTTACCACCGTATTGGTCCTTAAAGCTTAGGTTTTAAGCCCATTCCCCTAGACAAATAGAATATCTTATCTTTAGGTAAGCCCTTTGTTAGTGGGTCCGCTATGTTATCCTTTGATTTTATATAATCAATGAATATTATATCCGTGGTGATTAGCTGCTTAACGGTCTTATGTCTCCGTCGAATATGACGAGGCTTGTCGTTGTACATAGAACTTTGTGCCCTTCCTAGAGCCGACTAACTATCACAGTGGATCATTACAGAAGGTATGGGTTTGTCCCAACATAGGACATCCTCTAAGAAGTCATGAAGCCACTCAGCTTCTTCTCCTGCTTTGTCTAAAGCGATAAACTCCTATTCCATCGTGGATCGGGAGATGCAAGTTTGCTTAGAGGATTTCCAAGACACAGTCCCACCACCAATTGTAAATATATACCCACTGGTGGACTTGGTGTTCTCTATATAAGATATCCAGTTTGCATCACTGTACCCCTCTAGTACAGCTGGATATCTCGAATAATGCAACCCGTAAGTTAGCGTGTATTTCAGGTATTGTAGTACCCAATTCAACGCCTTCCAATAATCATTACTCGAATTGCGGGTAAACCTAGCTAACTTGTTAACTGCATAAGCAATATCAGGTCGGGTGCAGTTTGTTATGTACATCAAACTCCCAATCACATGTGCATATTGCTCCTGGCTTACGGGTGCACCACGATTTTTATCAAGCTTTTAATTTTTATCCAGCGGTGACTTCATAAGCGAACTGTCAAACATCTCGAACTTTCTCAACACATCCTCGATGTAGTGAGACTGAGATAAGACCAGTCCGTCAGACGTCTTAGAGATCTTTATCCCTAAGATGACATCTGTGATACCCATATCCTTCATGTCGAAGCATTGTTTCAACATGTTCTTAGTCTCTAGGATCAAGCTAGGACTGCTCCCTGTGATCAACATGTCATCTACGTATACGCATATCATGACGAACTAGTCAGAGTTACCTTTCGTGTAGACACATTTGCCACACTCATTAATAGAGAAACCCTTCGATAGTAAAGTACTATCAAATTTTTCGTGCCATTGCTTCGGGGCATGTTTCAGCATGTACAGAGATTTGACAAGTCGACAAACTTTCTTCTCTTACCCTGGAACCACATACCCCTCGGGTTGTTCCATATAATTTTTTTCTTCCAAATCACCATTTAGGAAGGCTGTCTTGACATCCATTTGATGTATCTCAAAGTCACGTAACGCTGCGATCGCAATGAATACTTGTATGAACTGTTGACACCCAATTTTGTCCCATCTTTTCGATTTATTTGCAATTTTAATATTTTTTACACCTCAAAAGTAATTTTAATATCATCGTCTATTTTCAATATCATTATTTATTATTATTATCCACAATTTTTATTATCATTTTCTTTTTACATCTTAATCATAAGTTTTACCCGAAAATTCTATGTTATTTTATTTTCGCAAAATGGCATCGCATTTTTTTAAAGAATTAAATATTTCGCAAATATTATGTTTTATTATTATCACATCGTTATTTTATTTTAAATAATATTTTTTTCAAAGCATTTCCTTTTAATAATAAACCCTTTTTATTTTTAACCCAAACCCATTTCACCCAAAACATTCTATCAACCCCAAAAATCAATCTACAAAATTAACCCCCTATTTTTCGGCCCAAACCCCAACTCCCATTTATTTTCTCCCATATCCACTTCACCCCTAAAAAATAACCCAACACCCAACTAAACCTAAAACCAATCGGACCAGCCCAATCCCCAAACCCGGCGAGCAAAGCCCAATACCCCCTTTATCCCATTCCCCATTAACAAATCGTCCAAACACACCCATCGACCAACAACCCTAGACCCCTTTCCAAAACCAGCGGCCTTCCACCCTTCACCTCCCTTTACCCGTCGGACAAACACCATCACCACACCACTTCCACCATGTCCCCTCCACCATCGATCCCTCGCACCATCCCAAGCCCATTTTTCCCTTTTTCTGCAAACCCCAAGGCTTTGAATAGCTCGTTTGAGTCAAATCGACCTGCAAAGCATTCATGAGTCGTTGGATCTCTAAGACACTCTAAGGATTCAAAGGGTAAAGTTGAACATGGTATCGAAGCAGAGTAACTATTCGCTTCTGTCGACCATGGACAATCCATCAATCAGTAACTTCGTAGCTCATCCTCTACCAACTTCCCACATCCAAATTTGATTAAGTTGGATAAAAATAACTATGTGTTGTGAAAATTACAGATTTTACCTGCGCTAAAAGGCCATGACTTGAAAGGGTTCGTTGATGGATAGCATAAGTGCCCTGCAAAATTCGTCCCCAACAGTCCAACGGAAGAACATTCAAGTGAAGCAGTTGTGAATCTTTCGTACTTAGCATGGCGAAAGCATGATCAATTACTCCTCAATTGGCTTATTTCGTCTCTCACTAAGAGCGTTTTGACACAAGTTATGGGGTATGCCTCACCCATGGAAGTCTGGCAAACATTAGAAACGATGTTTTCATCTCAATCGAAGGCGCGATTGATGAAACTCCATCTTCAGTTACGCGACTGATTACCTTCAAAAAATGAAGTCTATTGCGGATAACCTTGCAGCAACGACATAACCAATCAACGATGACGATCTCATTCTCTACATTCTTGGTGGCCTAGGCCCCAGATTACGACGCTTTGATTGTTTCAGTTACCTCGAGGATAGAAGCTATCTCCATTACCAATCTCCATGGGCTGCTCTTAAGTCATGAAACTAGGCTTGAGAGCTTGAATCTTATAGAACAAGGACTTGGCCAAGTTAATTTGACAATAAGGAATTCTAATACTATTAAAAAATGAGAATGGTTTTCGCAAGAACAATGCATTAAATAATAACAATGGAAAGGTTGGACGAGAGTGTGGTCGTGGTGGTCGATATAATAGTGGTCACGGTCAATTTCATAATTCCACGGGCTCTTCTCAATGTCTAAGTGTGTAACAAATATGGACACATTGCTTTAACATGCTATCATCGATTTGATCATGCTTATGCAAGTGGCAGTCTTTATAGCTCAACTAAATACCATTTTTGACCTAATTTGGTATCCTGATTATGGGGCTACAAATCATCTCACCAACGATCTCAATAATATGACTATCCGTGGAGACTACAATGATAATGATCAAATTGTGGTTGGTAATGGAACATGTTTGCCGACCTCTCGTATTGGTGATTCTAAGTTGCTTTCTTCGTCCCGCTCACTACACTTAAAAAATATTTTGTTTGTGCCTGAAATTACTAAAGTTTATTAAGTGTAGCACAATTCACTGCTGATAAATAATGTGTTTTTGAGTTTCATCCTTATTTTTGTTTTGTGAAGGATCGGACAACGGGGAAGGTCCTATTGGAAGGTAGACTTGAAGACAAGTTTCACTCCATCAAAAGATCTAATTTGCGCTCATTCAATAAACCTCAATTTTTTCTAGTGACCAAACCATATCTGGATGTATGGATGTATGGCATAGTCGTTTAAGTCATCCTTCAATAAAGATTGTTCAAAGTATTAGTAAAACACTTAATCTAGCATTTGCAGAGCGGTCCAAAAGTCTATGAATCGAATTTCGTCGTCACTCATTATCAAAAAGAATTTTCACGTGCTTAAATCGTGAAAATAATCAGACCAATAAGTGAGGAGACGAATTGAGAATATAATCAATTATTAAAAAGGTTAGAGATTACACTTTTAAATAAGATGATAACACAGTTACAACAAACTAATCTCAGCATTACTAATGCTCCATATTACAAACTATTCTTATAGATACTACCAAACGGCTCCTGAAGGGTGAAGTAGGTGTGCCGGAAGGGTGGGATAGGCCTATGAAGGTAAGGTGCGGATTATTCTCATCCAGTATCAATTTATATTAACAATCCACAAGTCTCCGGCCGCAGTTCTCCGTTTTCCGGTGATCGGCCGGCGATATCATTATCCAAAAATCCCGACTGATTAATCGAGCTGGCTTCCCATAACTGGAGACGCTTCTTCCCAGCTCGAACCAGAAGAACGACGTCGTTACCCGGTTTACTTCTGCCTCGAACCGCTCCGACTTCTTCAATGGATCTCAATCCTTTTAGGTTATGCTCTGGACTTAAAGCCCTTGGCTATTTCATGATCCTTATCGTTTTTGCTATTGTCGCTCTTTCGTACTATGCTGTTGTTGTTCTTACATGGGGACCGCATGTACTTGATGGTGGCGTCAGCTCCTTGTTATCATTCACCATTATTATTACCTTTCATATACTTGTAAGTTCTTATCTTTTGCCTTTTTCTCTTTTTTTGTTCGTCTCTATGTAATGAACATGAAATGTTGCTCTTCTATTTGTTTTCGCCTTCCTGCTGTGAGCATATGTTGTTGTAGGACTAATTCATAAGCAATACATTGATAATGCACTAAAGGCCGTTTGGTAGCCGATTAGAGTTATGTAGGTATTAGTAATCTATGTATTATTTTATGCTTAGTTATGCAAAGTTTAGTTATTCGTGGAGTATTAGTTATGCATAAAATAATACATAAATTCCCTCATAATTTATAAATATATTAGTTATGCGGGTTTCGAAATTGCAAACCAAACACCATATAAATTTTATACATGAATAACTTACCTCATAACCAGCTACCAAACATGGTATTACTTATGCAATATCTAATACTTGCATAACTCACCTCCAAATCAGCTACCAAACGACCCATAAAGAGTTGCTTGATTGCTAGTTAGATTTATGCAGGGATTAGTTATTCACGTATTATTTATTCCATCTTCATCTTGCATAAATAAATAAATAGATTCTCTCAAAACTTATACATGTATTAGTTATGAGGGATTGTAAACTGGTAACCAAAAATCGTACTTGGTGTGCTGTGTTTTATGCATAACAATTAAAATGCTACCAAACGTGGTACTAGTTATGCTGATTTTAATACATGCATAACTCACTTCTTAACTAGCAACTAGATGACCCCTAAGGCTCTATACCTTTTGCGTTATAATGGAAAATGCTGCTAGTAAAGAAGAATTTTGTAAAGAATTGGAAGGTAGTATGAGAAGAAGAGAACATTGTAGATACAGTTGGTGGATGAAGAAAGAGCCAAAGAGTTTGAAAAGAAAGGAAAAGTAAGAGGGAAAGGGGAAAAGGGAAAAGGGAGGTAAATAAATGAGAATTGAGATAGTGAGGGTGCTATTAATTGTTCTTGTCCCTATCTCTATCCCAAATTTGACAGACTCTAACACAACATTGAGATGAGAGTTAGAAATGTTTATTTTGTTGGTGTTAATTAGGAAATCAGGGCTCACAGTGTGTACTGCCTAAATAAGAGAAAAAAGGAAAAGAGATCTTATAGCTCTTCATGTTATACTTGTTCCTTCTTACTATCTCCATCTCATATTGAACTAACAAGACTCTGCTACTTGGACCAAAGTTGTCAATGTTTACTCTCTGCGTTAACAAGAACATGTTGGGGTGACGATCCTTGGGTGGTGACTTTAATGTCTCTAGATTCTCATGAGAAAGAATAGGAGATATCATCCAGCTATATAAAAGACAGCTGATAGTTTGCCCAACATATGGAGTCAATCGATCCTCCTTTATTTGCAGTTATACTTCGATAAAATGAGATGCATGCCTCTTGGCTGGATAATACCCCTCCGGAAAAGCAGTTTTAGGAGCCCTCTGGAACAGTAACAGCCATTGAAGCACCTAAGCATCTCTAGCTCAATGTAAACCCAAAATGCAATTGGAAAATTTGTTCTAGGAGAGCCTGCAATGAGTGGAAAATTGAATGTTTGTCTTCACTGCTGGAGGAGTATATGAGGTTAAGCCACCATTGAAGAATTAGATGCTACATTGTGGTCTCAGCAAAGGGATGGCAATTTTATTGTTAAATCATGCTATAACTTCCTCACTGCCTCATCAATGAGAAATTGGCCGTGGAAGATGATTTGAAAACCAAAGCTGCTAGTAAGGTAGTAAGATAGCTGTTGATAATGCTTCTCTGACACAGAATAATCTACGGAAAAGAGGCTTTTAACTATGTAATGGGTGTTGTCAATGTTAGTAGTAATTTGAGCATACTGATCATCTTTTTTTCCCACTTCTCCAATGACTTTCAGTTATGAAGACTATCTCTAAGCATATATGGGATGAAATATATAATGTCGAGAAGAATATGTGAGAATTTATTAGTTATAGGTTAGAAAGTTCTAGATTCACACTATTTTTTAGGTTAATAGTATAAACTATCTTTCAAATTCTATCATAATTAGGAATCTTTGTGTGACTAATTCATGGGGTGCCTGCTATCTCTCGCCAACACAAATATTGTGGAAGTCTATCAACTCATGTTAGACAGATGAGAAGAAATCACCTAGCATTTTTTGCTTCTAAATCCTGGTAACCTATGGTCATTCTAGTTTCATTGACCGCTAGACCATTCGGTTGAGTGCCTAACCATCGAAGTTGGTACACGGTACCTTTGCTAGTAGGAGATATTTGGTGGAATAGTCGAGGGGTGTCCAAACTGGCTGGGACACTACCGTTATAAAACAATTTACTTCATATAGTACACTTCATTAATGTTTCTATTAATTCATTTCTTCAGAATATTCTTGTAGGTGTTATAGTAGTTTTTTTCCTCAGTAAAGGTATTTATAGTACTCCCTCTATCATTTTATATGGTGGTGTGTGACTGGATACAAAATTTACGAAAGAAGGAAAAGACTTTTTACACATCCAAAAGTAACTTTAGAACTTGTGGATTCAAAAGTGCCTTGACAATTTCTATGGCTATAAGAACACGTATCATTTTATATGGCGGTGTGCGACTGGATACGAGTTTACAAAAGAAAGAAAATACTTTTCACACATACCAAAAGTACCTTTAGAACTTGTGGGTTCAAACGTGCCTTGACAATTTCTATGGCTATACGAGAATGTCATTGAGGGTAAATTGGAAGTTTAAAGTTAAAGAGTTACCAAATGTAGAAACATGTTATTCTTTTTGGAACATTGTTCTATAAAATGGAATAGAGGGAGTAGTTTTTTCTTACATTGCATAAATTTTACTTTTTCTTCATTTCTGCCTTTCTTCACTTTAAGACCTTTAGAAATTGTAGGTTCAAACGTGCCTTGACAATTTCTATGGCTATAAGAGAATGTCATTGAGGGTAAATTGGAAGTTTAAAGTTAAAGAGTTACCAAATGTAGAAACGTGTTATCCTTTTTGGTACAGTGTTTTAAAAATGGGGTAGTGTTGCATGATTTCTTTGTGTGTTCTTAAAGTTGAGGGATAATGCCGCTTTTATTATTGTTTAAATATCTCTTTCCGAACAGATTTCCCCATCAGTAATGGGACGTTCGGGATGAAGCCAATCAAAAAAAAAAAAAAGCAAAATTCGATTTGGATAATAGCTTTTCTTATGACACAAGATTGTTCTGTTCCGGGACTGTAGTGAATAAAGAGGGTAGAGGGAGTAATTTTTTCTTACATTTCATCTATACATTTTTACTTCTTCGTTTCTGCCTTTCTTCAGTAAAGTGCTTAATGCGATCACAGACTTTAGGGCTTTTGATGCTTTTTGCCTTTGAAACCACTGCATGCTTTACTACCTTGAATTTGCAAGGCATGTCGAAAGTCAAGAGAATTAATTTAGTTATATGTTAGAATGTTCTAGATTCGTTCAATGTGTTTAGGTTAATAGTATTCTTCCTAATTCCGTCATAATTTGGAATCTCAGCCTTTTGGTCGTTTCAGTTGTTGAATAACTTCTGTTGGTTAAAGGTCTAAATTTACCTTATCTTTAGTAGCTAAATTCTTTATATAATGAACTCTCTGGTATATTATCTACAATCAATTCAAAACAAGTTCTCTCGTATTTTTATCTCTATTTTCTGAGAGTACAAGAATTCTTTTGGTGTTGGGCGGGAAAGAAGACTAACAGGAGATAAAGAAGATAGGCATCACAGTTCTAGACTGTGTCCTGTGGATATTTTGGGCAAAATAATCAAAGATCCTGAAGGCATAATGGATTTTTTACATAGCTTGAAGTACAAGTGTTTGTGCGTAATTGCTATGTGGTACAACCTCAAAAATATTTCTGCAGCGACTATATACCTCTTTTTTCTTTGAGAAGGTTAAGATTTTTATATCCAGAGCACAAATATTGCGCCAAAAAATTAGATAACTCAATTCCCTTACATATACATCGTTTGTACTTATCCAGCAGTAAGATAGTGCTGGCTGTTGCTATTACTAAAACTTTTGCTTACTTATGTGAAAAGGTAGTAATAATCTCTGACATCCAAATTTGCTGAGATGAAAGACTTTGTCTGTTTGTCATATATGGAAGAAGTCAATCAAGATATTCTTTTCTTAATTTGTCAACCAAGACAAATTTGAAAGGTAATTCCATCAAAGGAAAACGGATTGAAGGGGATATACTTGGAAGCATTTACCATTGAGTGGAGTTGGGCATTATCTTCCTACAAGCTGTAAAGGGAAGGTATAGATCAGTGATATTGGAAGAGAACTTGTTATGCTATGCATATGCAATTTTAGCCGTCAAGGATTAGAGATATTTGAGGAAGTGCTTAAATTTGGTCCTTAGTTTTTTCTTCCATACCAGTTGTGATTATCCTAGATATTACTAACTAGTCAAAATCTTGCATATCATTTGCTGGAGTAGTGACTACTTGAATGACTCAAGCATGAGGTAGATAACCTCCCGCTTCCTTAGGTTACCTGCTCAAGTGTCAGAGAATATGTGGAGAGAAGTTAGAAACTATATTTCCTTATTGCTCAAAGAGATAAATGATACAGCAATGTCTAAATGCTTAGCATACTTGCTAAACTCTGAAGCATTCAACAGCTAGCTAACTATCTATAGTGTGCTTGCGATCATGACTTTTGAGCATTCCCATCCAATTCATAGATCTCTGAACCTGCAGTCTGCAGTACAAGTACTTGATATAGCTTGCTGAGCTGTTCTGACTCTTTTACAACATCCTTGATGTTCTATTAACCAGATATGAGATCATGAAAATTTACTTTGCCTATCGTGCTCTAGCGACTCATTAATAAAGATGGTAAAATTCAACAACAACAACAATAACAACAACAACAACAACAACAAATCCAGTGTGATCCCACAAGTGGGGTCTGGGGGGATAGGATGTATGCAGACCTTACATGAGTTGCAATTGTTACAATTCATGAATAATAATACACGATTCAGACATTTCCCTACTGTGTAGAAACTGCACTTTTTGCTAACTTTGATATGCCTGGAGTTGCAGATCATTCGTGCATCTCAAACATGAGTTGCAATTGTTGAAATTGAAAATAGAATACACACTTTTATACTTTGTTTAGTACGCATGTTACCAGGAAACTTCCTAGAGGAGGCATTATTTTATTAGGAGGATTGATACCTTCAGTTCAGTATTTGGGTTTAACTAGCCTAATATAAATTTGTAATTCATCTTGCAGCTTGTATTGCTAATGTGGAGCTATATTAAGGTGGTAATTCAGGACCCTGGTTCTGTCCCTGAAAACTGGAAACTAGTATCAGAGCAGAACATAGAGGAGGGTAACTCAGTTGCTTTATCTGATTATGCATCAATCGAGAACCCTACTCCAACATTATCAACTGACCAGATAGAAAGAAGACAGTCACAGTCTAGAGGATATTGCAGTAAATGCCAAAATGGCAAGCCACCACGTTGTCATCATTGTTCTGTTTGTACGTGCTAGTCTAATTAACTATTTGTTTATATCCCGACTACGATTGCACAGAAAAATTCTCCTCTTGCCTTCAGAGCAAGTATAGGTGTCAAAATGGGTAAATGGATTATATATTATTTGTATAATTCTTCACACATGCCCATTTATACCGTGCATATTTGTGACTGTTTTATCCATTTTCCACCTCTAGCCCAAAGGAATAGCACATCCTAGTGCAATACACCCTAGGATATTTATATTGTCCTTATCTGGCATATTTGGTGTTAGATGAAAGATTTATCGTTGTTTTCATTTCTCTTCTCTATATCGTTAAACATTTCTCCTGTCAAAGTCTGCTTGATTTTGGGTATGCATATTTTGTCATGAAGTAGTACGCATGGTGATTTCGATCTCTCTGTACCATGTCTTAGAAGTGTCACATGATTATTTGCATCATTTTATCCTTAGACCTTTTGTTCTATGGCTATCGCGGCATGTCTCAGTTTGCAGTAATTAGACACTTACATGACCTAAGACCAATATCTGCTGAACTGGAAATTCTATGATGTCCTGTAGGTCAAAGATGTGTTCTTAAGATGGATCACCACTGCATATGGGTTGTCAATTGTGTGGGGGCTCGCAACTACAAGTTTTTCCTCCTCTTTGTGGTAAGATTTTGTAATATTTTTGCTTAGTTTTGTAATGCTTTTTGCAGAAAAATCAAGGAGATATATACCTGCAATCTTTTCTTGCCTGTAAATGTGTTCGCGAGAATGTTCATAGACAAAATATGGGGAATTTAAAGCTGACACCTTCTTCTTCTTCTTATTTGTTATCATTGTTGTTATAATTGTTTCATTCGTTAAATTGTCTTCAAAGGAATCTTAGAAAAACAATGCAAGTTTGAACCACTTTATTATCTCCATTTATGGGCTTTTCTATTTCCCTCTACATGCTTTTGCCTACTTCAGTCTTGGTGACATAAATCGTCTCTAAGACCTTTCATGAATTTTGTGTGAAAAAGTAATGCTACTTTCTTTAACAGGTATCTTGACTTTTGAGCATGGATTGAAGTTATGATAAGACTACTTAAATTGAGTATCTTTTCTGACCTTGCAAATCAGTAAGTAGCAAGCGCACAAAATCCAAATTATGCCATTCAATCAACTGTAATCCTCATTTCAAGCTAGTTAGAGTTGGTCATATGACTCCTTATATCCATTCTTCTCTTTCGAGCCCGATCCTTTTCAATACTAGTAAAAAAATTGTCTTTTAGGGCAAATTAAGTCTTCTTTAAAAGTAAGGTTCACTAATTCTGTCACCTTTAAAAGTAGCAAACAACAACAACATACCCAGTGAAATCCCACAAAGTGGGGTCTGGGGAGGGTAGAGTGTACGGAGACCTTACCCCTACCTTGGGAGGTTCACTAAATCTCACACCTTCCCCAAAAAAGTAAAGGTTCGCTAAATCTCACACATATGCAATTACTGACATATACTCTCTTATTAGATCAAAAACTTTGGTAAAAAATGGAACTTGGGTCTTGTCCTTTGATGAAGTATGTCTTTCATTAAAAAGCATCAAGAAGATGCATTGCAAAAATACAGATGAGTAGCAAAAGAAAAAAGAAAATGAGTGTGTCTGCTCATGTACAGAAAAACTATGTTAAAACTAAGGAGCAGAGACAATCCAAAAAGTGATCACAGCTAGATATAGGGGACTGATTGAATATTCATGCCCAGTCAAACACCCTCACATATAATGGGACGGCAGAAGTCATAGGCATATCTGTCATATGCTCAATAAGAACATCACCGTATTTACCCGCATGTCTGTTCAGATCTTGATAAAGATCCGTTGATCATTTGGGATTCTTTGAAACAAAACATTCACGTCTTCTTAGACTTTAACTTTAGGTTTTCCATTATATGCACAAATGACATCGATTGTCTCCTTTTTATGCACTAATCTTAACGTGATAGTCCTTTCACGAGTTTTCTCTACTTATTCATCAACCATCACAAACTATAGATTAATAACTATTAGTATCGTGGTAAGCATTAAAATGCATCCAAGGTCCTAACAAATATGCCATAGCATTTGTGTGTCTATAAAACTTTTGGAACTTGTGGCCTTGAATATGCCATAACATTTACATTCGTGTGGTTATGAAAGCTTCTGATTAAGGGTATAATGGGAAGTGTAAAGTTAATTGTTTCCAAATTTAGAAGTGTCCCATTCTTTTTTGAATGGACTAAAAAGGAAAATGTGACACATAAACTCGAATAGAGGGAGTAGTAAATGAAATACATTGAAACATTCTGACCTGTCAATGTTAGAGGGATGGGATTGAGCAATGGAAGCTAAATGACACCTGTTTTGCTTTCGTCTTCTTATAGATGCTATGGCTTTGAGTTCTTGCTGATATGGTTATGGAATTGTTTGTATAATTTTCAATTATTACACAAGAACCCACTATTTTCTTCCGAAATTCATATTTTGCACTTGGTATTGTCCTCCTGGTATCTCCTTTCTGGACATGTCTCAAAACCCTGAGACACATGTCAAATAGGGTGATATGTACATCTGAAATTTAATAAATTAAAATGACATGGCAGACTCGTATTTTCATTTGTTTGTGTTGGATTTGTATATGAGTCTGCTCGTGTCTGTCACTCGTTTGTGTTAGATTTAGATATGAGTCTGCTCGTGTCTGTCACTCGTTTGTGTTGGATCTGATTGAGTCTTAGATGATAATACTAAGATATAATGTTTGTTTCTGTGCTTCTAGTACAGCTCCCCATATATATATATTGTTTCTTTTCCTGTTGGTGCAAAGGAGTATCTCCTTGAATTGGGTGTCATCAGTTACCGTTCTGCTATCTATCTTTTGCTTTTCTAAGTTTGTGTATTTGAGTATCTATGCAGATGTACACATTTTTGACAACAATATTGGACACTCTTGTACTGCTGCCCAGTTTTATAAAATTCTTTCGGCAAGCCAAGAATCATTCATTATCACCAGGCAATATTGCAGTCATTTTTCTAGTCTTCGGTAAACAGTGCCTACTATCTTAGTGACTTAGTCTTGATTGTTATGGTCTCCTTGTTTCTTACCGATTTGACCTTGATGCAGTTTTGAATCTAGCCTTTGCACTCAGTCTTCTTTGTTTTGTAATTATGCATGCATCTCTGCTCTCAAGCAACACCACTTCGGTGGAGGTATGTCAAACCTTGTTATTGTCCATTATGTCAATTTTAATGCTTCTCCTTCAACTCTAGGAATGAATTGACAAGAGATGAATAGGAAAAAGAAAAAAGGAAAACAAACAAAATATGTTTCCTTTCATAGTAATCACATTGTTTTCTGTCTGTGTTTAGGTTTATGAGAAGAAAAAAACGGTGCAGTGGAAGTATGATCTGGGCTGGAAAAGGAATTTTGAACAGGTGAAGTGCAATAGCTGCTCCTGTATTTTTGCTTTAATGCATATTCTTAGTGCTTCTAAGCAACCACTTGAAAGGTGAAACGGTAAATTTTTTAAACGGAAAGATATTCTTTTCTCCGGCACCAGGAATTAACAGGGGGTGACCGGAGGTGGGGAGCTCAAATCATTTTTAAGACCTTGAATTTTATTTTCTTCAATCATGATGAATAACAGTCAATTATAATATTCATGATAGAGAGTCCTCTTATTAAGTGAGTATAATACTCTCTACAATTGATGATTTTGTTGGTAACTGGCTTCCTTGAACTCTTGTCAAGGCAATTGCTGAGAATAACTTGGTTTAACCGATATTGCTTTCTAATGGTTTTGTTTTTTAAAGGTTTTTGGCGCAAATAAGGCATTATGGTTTTTACCGCTGTTCTCAAAGAAAGATTTGGAGAACATACCGGCACTACATGGAGTGGAATTCTCGATACGTTCAGACACTGAAGAATGAGTTCTTATATAGGGATGTACATAGAACTTTGTATCATTACACCAGACAATGCAACAGCGGATATATCAGAGTAGTCATTTTCCTAGTACTGTACCATCAATTAATTGATTGATATTTTCAAATTTACATTAGGGGCTTGTGGGTCGTACTTATCTATGTTATTAAAATGTAAAATATTCTGTAACATAATTCTGAAATATGTCTTTGTTTGAAAGCCCAAATTGTTGTTGGGTCCTTAAAGAGCAACAAATCCAAACACAATATCTGTAAGTACTTTCTTTACTCATTTAAACATTATAGATGAGGATTGGATAATTACCTCTTTGGTGTCGAAGGTGATTCTTGACAAATCTGAACAATCTAATGTTTATAGATGTTCATACTAGCAATTAATAAGTGGAATCCAGTACAACAGCAACATACCCGGTGAAATCCCACATGGGGTTTGGGGAGGGTAGAGTGTACGCAGACCTTACCTTTACCTTGGTAAGTAGAGATTGTTTCTGAAAGATTCTCTTGGCTCAAGAAAAAGCATAAGCACCAGCAAAAGCAAGAGAACCGATCAGACTCGAAAAAGAAATTTAAAACAGTATGAAAACGAGAGTAATAAAAGCGAATAAGCCATGATAAAATATTCTGAAAAAATGAAGCAGTAACTAACGCAGGTAAATAAGATAAACAAAGTACACTAAAGAACATACAACAATAGAAATCAAATGACATGAATTATAAAACAATATTGTGCATACTAGTTACAATAATAAAACTACAACTGCTAGTATGTAAGCGTAAGTAGGACTACGCTCAACTACCTTTTTTCTACCTTAATCCATGTCCTTCACAACCCTCTATCTAAGGTCATGTCCTCAGTAAGTTGCACCTTCGCCATATCCCGTCTAATCACCTCTCCCAATACTTCTTCGGCCTACCTCTACCCCTTCTGAATCCGTCCATAACCAACCTCTCACACCTCCGCACTGGGGCATTTGTGCCTCTTCTCTGCACATGCCCGAACCATCTCAACCTCGCTTCTCGTATCTTATCCTCTACCGAGGCCACCCCCACTCTATCCCGGATATCATCATTTCTAATCCTATCCCTCCTTGTATGCATACACATCCATCTCAGCATCCTCATCTCCGGAACTTTCATCTTTTGGATGTGTAAAGTCTTGACTGGCCAACACTCCGCCTTATACAACATAGGCGATCTAACCGCCACCCTATATAACTTGCTTTTAAGTTTTGGTGGCACCTTTTTATCGCATAAGACTCCAGATGCGAGCCTTCATTTCATCCACCTTGCACCAATATGATGTGTGACATTGTCATCAATCTCTCCATTCACTTGGATAATAGACTCGAGATACTTGAAACTTCCTTTATTTGAAATGGCCTGAGTACCAAGCCTCACTTCCACGCCTGTCTCATGGTCGCTCCCGTTACTAAACTTGCACTCTAAATATTCTGTCTTGGTCCTACTTAGCCTGAACCCTTTAGACTCCAGAGTTTGTCTTCAAACCTCCAGCTAAGCGTTCACTCCGCTGCGAGTCTCATCAATCAGGACTATGTCATCTGCGAATAACATACACTATGGCACCTCCCCTTGAATTTATCGTGTCAGTCCATGCATCACCAAGGCAAATAAGAATGAGCTAAGAGCTGATCCCTGGTTCAACCCCATCATCACTGAAAAGTGCTTCGAGTCTCCTTCTATTGTCCGTACCCTGGTCTTGGCTCCATCATACATATCCTTGATCGACCTAGTGTACGCCACAAGTACACCTCTAACCTCCAAACATCTCCATAGAACCTCTCTAGGAACTTTGTCGTATGCCTTCTCGAGGTCAATGAAAATCATATGTAAGTCCCTCTTCCTCTCCCTATACTGCTCCACCAACCTCCAAGTAAAATAATGGCTTCTGTAGTCGAATGCCCCGGTATGAATCCAAACTGGTTCTCAGAAATAGACACGCCTCTTCTCACCCTCATCTCCACGATCCTTTCCCAAACTTTCATAGTGTGGCTTAGCAGCTTGATACCCCTATAGTTGTTGCAACTCTGGATGTCACCTTTGTTCTTGTACAAAGGAATCATTGTACTCCACCTCAATTCTTCGAGCATTCTTGTCGTCTTAAAAATGGCATTAAACAACTCAGTCAGCTACTACAAACCTGCCCTGCCTGCGCTCTTCAAAAATTCAACTGGGATCTCATTAGTCCCAGTTGCTCGACCCCTGCGCATCCTACGAACAACACCCTTAACCTCCTCAACCTTAATACTTCTACAATATTCAAAATCCCGGTACCTTCCGGCTTGCTCCAGATCTCCCAGCACAATGTCTTTATCTCCTTCTTCGTTCAAGAGTTTATGAAAGTAAGACTGTCACCTCCGTCTAATAAGCACGTACTCCACCAGTACTTTTCCGTCCTCGTCCTTGATGCACATCACGTGATCCAAGTCATGGGTCCTCCCCTCTCTCGCCTTGACTAGTCTGTACAACTTCTTATCCCCGCCTTTTTTCTCTAATTCCACATACATGCGTTAAAAACCGTCATTTTCGCCGCTGTAACTGCTAGCTTTCCCTCCATACTCGCCATCTTATATAATTTGCTATTCTTCCACTTCTCCACCTCATCCTTGCTTTCTACCAATTTCGCATATGTCACTTTCTTTACTTTCACCTTCTCTTGAACTTTACCATTCCACCACCACTCCTCTCGATGCCCATCACGGCTACCCCGCGAGACCCCTAGCACTTCTCTAGCTACCTCCCGAATGCAACTGGACATCCTATCTCACATACCGATCACATCCCCACTGCTCCCCCAATCCCCCCTGGCAATGAACCTCTTCCCTATTTATTGTGCACTAGCCATGGTCAAACTCCCACATTTGATTCTTAGCCTGTCATCCACAACACACCTCTTCTTCTCCATCTTGATCTCTAAATTCATCACAAAAGCTTATGTCTGATTGTAAGATACTCACTCGGAATAACCTTGCAGTCTTTACAAAGACAAAATCAACCTTCCTAAGGAGCAAAAAGTCTATCTGAGTCTTGGCCACCGAACTACAGAAAGTCACCAAGTTCTCCTCATTCTTCAGGAACCTCGAATTGGCTATCATCATCCCAAAAACTTTAGTGAACTCCAAAAGTGAGACGCCTCCCATGTTTCTGTCCCCGAGGCCAAAGCCTCCATGCACGTCGTTATAACCCCCGAAAGTGACCCGATATGTCCATTGAAATTCTCTCATACAAATAACTTCTCAGTGGTTGGTATACCTTCCACCACCTCGTCCAAATCCTTCCAAAAGCGCCTCTTTTCCTCCTCGTCCAAGCCGCATGCGGCGCGTAAGCACTAATAATGTTCATAGTGAACCCTCCAACTACGAACTTAATCGCCATCATCCTGTTATTGACCCTCCTAACCTCTACTACCTGATCCCTTAGCTCGTTGTCTAATAAAATGCCTACCTCATTCCTATACCTCGACCTACCCGAGTACCATAACTTATATTCTTCCACATCCTAGCCTTAGGTCTTACCCATTTGGTCTCTTGGACACATACTATATTAATCCTCCCATTCTTAAGAATCTTAACTAGCTTTATGGACTTCTACCGTTAAAGTTCCAATGTTCCAAAACCCTATTCTCAGCCTAGCATCTCCCTCACCCCACTTACCCCCTCCCCTAACCCTCACCCCCGTGCCCGATCGAGAACATGACCCTAGTCTACCATCATTCACCAAAGCCACTATACTAGTCAAAGGTTAACGGTAACACATACGAGAACCAATACTAAAGCACAAGTCGGACTACTACGACAAGAATGCTATAACTAAAGGCAAGAAGAATAAGGCAAAAATATGGAGTCAAAGATTCAATAGAGCGTAGGAGCCAAAGTTTAAGTATAAAAATAACAGACAAAGAATGAATATGGGCCATCGGAGGTACCAACTCCAGGTGGATAGCACATGTTCGCCTCCAAAAATCCCACCGGAAATCCTTGCTCACTGCCAGAATTCATTGTTCACTACTGAAAATCATTGTTTGCCACTGAAAATTACTGGTCACCACCGAAAGTTACTGTCCGCTGCCAGAGCCCGCCGGAAAACTTGAGTACCTGCGCCGCCTGATCGGAAACCCACTGAAGATGAGGTTTTCGGTTGGAGAGTAGGGAAGGAAGGGAGCGAAAAGCAAATAAAAGAGAGGAGAGGAGGGAAGCAGAGAGAGGTCTTGCCGGAAAACGTGCTAACCAGAGAGATCTAGCCGAAACGTAGTCGCCGACGAAAAGGAAAGAGGAGTTGAGAAGCGTACCTGGTCGGAGCAGCGGCCGCTAGTGCTTACCGTCAGCGAGAGAGAAGAGGGTGGAGAGAGAAAACACTAATACCTGATTGCCGATCGGAGGTTGGGGTGATGCCCGGTTCACCGTCGGAGAAGGGGTGGGATTTGCTAACCTTACCGTTTGTCAGAAGAGAGGAAGAGAGAGGAGAGAGAAAATTTCAAAAGCGTATCCCCAATAAGTGGAATCCACTCAAAACCGTAATTAATAACTCACCTTAATGAAGTATTAAATGTCTTGGATCAAGTCTCCTTCACTACCCTCTTAAACTCTTCCAAAATAGCTCGAACTTTGACTTCCTGGTATTTATAGTCCCAGGATTCTCGTGATGAGCTTGCGATACGAGACCCCTTTGGCATGGTCAGTTTTGCCTTCACGTTGTCACACTCGAACCCTCGAAACCCGAATCCTTAACCCTTGGTGGATACTTTGAGAAGATCAAGAGTATGGACGATTAAATTGCTAACTGAAATAGAAAAGCATTATCGATAAGTTATGGGTTCTTCATAATTAACATAATAACTTTTTTTGTAAGATCGTATAATTCTCGTTACAATAAAAATATTGCTATAAGAGAACACTTGAGATACTTTATGAGTTGTGAACTCCATAATTTGAATTATTTGATTGTTCATTAATGAAGAGATTGACAAGATAACCCTAATTTTATGAACATGAGTTAAAATTGAAGAGTTTAGAAGCAATGATTGAATTTGTGAAAGCCTTGGATTGTTATATATGATTATGAGAATAGAGAAATAGCCTTTTAGGCATCTGTTAGCACCCTAAATACTATCATTTAGACAAGTGTGTACATATTCACAAACTTCAAAGAAATTAAAAAACAACATAGTTACAAAGAGGAAAATAGCAAAGATTAGTAAAGGAAAGAATCGTACCTTCATCTTCCTTGAAAATCAAGGCAAAGCCAAAAAAGACCACAGGTATTATTTAAAAAAATATATGAAAAGAGAATACCTGATTCCTTCAAAAACTCGAATGATGAAGTGCCTTCAAAGGAAAAAATCAATAAACTTTCAATCATAACACGGTCAGATACTCTGATGAAAATAACAATGATAGTAGAGAATAATTAAGAGAAGACAAAGCGATTTTGATTTGAAAATTTTAAATTAAGGGGTGTATTCCATAAGGATTTTAAAAGACTATTTTGGGATAAATAAGTCTTGTGATATTCAATTAAGACTTTTAAATAATCTAAATAAGCCTTGTGTTATTTAATCAAGACTATTAAGATTTCTTAAAGAGGGTGTTTAAATCTAGTGGTATTCAATCAGGATTTTAAACAAGTAACAAAAAGTCTTTTGGTATTCAAAAACTTGCTAATTTCGAAAGATTTTTTTTCTCAATGGAATTTGTATGACTTTTTAGTGGGAGGTATAAATACCAAACCCTATAAAAAATCTCACCCTTGTGGGCATAATTTTCTTCTCAACTGTTTTCTCTCTTCTCTCTCTGTATATATTCTTTCATTTCCTCTTTCTATACCCGCCGTTTCACTTTCATCTCATCTCCAAATTCCTTTAAGCATCATCACTTTCATCTCATCAAATAGCCAAAGTTGTGAGCTTCTTGAATGACTGTAAAGTTGTAAGAAAATATCTAACGTCATTGATTTGCTTTCCATGTTGAAGGATCACATTTAGCTATGTTCTTTGAAAGTGATTTGGAATTTTTGACTATTTGGCTAAATAAGATATTGCTCCATAGATTTGTTTATTGATGCATTTGAATATTGAATGGTTGAACTGCAACAGCTTGGTACATACGAATGTTTGAATGCCTTTGTTGTATCCTTTTTTGGTTCTAAAAATTGTAGACTTTTAGATATCCAAATGTGAAAAAAGTGAAAAGCGGGGGAAAGACATCATCTGCCCTGTGGGATGATGCTAGTTGCTCTTGTTTTTGTAATGCTCGGAAGCATTCAAGCTTTGTCCCTGCGGTGTTCCATTTGCTTAAAAAATTCATGTGATCCTTTTAAATGTTTATAAATCTTATGATAAATCTTTTAAAATTCAAACGTAAAAAATCTTGATTGTAATTTTTTAAAAAAAAATCTTTTAAGTCATTATATTCTTAAATAATCTTTTAAAATCCACTGAACTTATTTATGTATAAATAGTCTTTTAAAATCTCAATTGAATACACCCATAAAAGCATCTTTTACCCACCACACACATCAGGGGTTCAATGATGTGGGATATATTGGCTCGAGATTTAGTATTTAATGTAGAAATGTTTTGTTACCTTCGAATAGGGTTATTTCTTTTTTGTAAACAACAAACAATTATACTAGTTACCTAGAATAGGATTATATTATTGTAAGGTAATTATAGTAAAGTATTTATGTTTCATTTGAGCTTTTTGTACAACATTTCTTACAAAATGTAGATAAATTAATGTCAAAAGCTGGTATTTTGAAAAAATGAGTACTATGAAATTCCGAATTTGTCAATCTTTAAAAAAGTTGTTAAATCCTTAAACTGATGGAGAGAAATTTGTGTAACTCTTCTAAGTTGCAACGTAAAATTCCATTTATCACTTTCTTCAGCTCTACACATTATTCAGAAATCAAGTTGAGAAAATTTCAAATAAAGGATAACTAGAAGAAAACTCCTATAATGGATAGTTATGGCTTTTTATATAGGTTAAATGCTCGTTTGAGGTTGCAAACAGAAATGTGATTCTTAAAGATAAATTATGAGTATTGGCTAGAGATTTACATAGTACGACGAGATAGCACCTTTTAAAACAAAGTGGAAGAAATTAAATAGGTCATTAGTCAAATAAGATTAGTTGCAAAAACACAATAGAACTGTAACTATCCATCTAGTGAGGACTGGGTAGAAACTTTATCCACCATCCCTTTTCCCTCTCCCCATCAAAGGGATAACACTTGTTGATGGTGTTTCATCTTCACATTTGGACTCTCATATATTTTTGGTACTTCTATTTCAGAATCTTTAAAACTTACGATGGGGGAAATAAACCAAACGAAATATTTGGAAAATTAAGGCCTTCTTCGATAAATCTCGTGACAAGGATTTGTAGAACATTCTTAATCCTACTTTAGGAAAGTATAGTTTTAGGTTGAGCTTGAGCAAAATTGAATTATATGTTTTTACTGATAAATATACACATGGGTATACACGGTACACACTGTCCAGCCGTGTATACCATGTATACCAGCTCTCGGTTTCCCTCCTTTCCTCTTAATCATATTTGTTGTACACTTTTACCATAATTGTAGTATTCTTGTACAAATATAATTAGGAGATTAGTTGTAAAGTAGGAATAGAATTTACCATATTTAAAGATTGTAAATTGTATATAAACTTTTTCATTAATAAAAATAATCAAGAGATTATTTCTTTCATTATATCAGAAGTCTAGGTCTCACATACCTCCTTCTCCAAAAAGCTTTCGCTTCTCTCGGTTGTTTCGAATTCCAAGCCATTCCTCGGTTTCCGAGCCAATTTTTTACCTCCTCTCTTCCCAAATTTTCTTCCAAATCCCTCAATCACCCTTTGGTCTTTCGTTATGTCAACGTCAAAGAGCTTGTTTCATCATGCCCTTACTGTTTATAACATCAAGAACAACATCCATATTGTTCTTGAGATGAAAAACGTCCAATATGCAATGTAGGCAGAGTTGTTTAAAATTCACGCTATCTCACATCAAGTCTTCCATCACATAATTCCTCCCGCTATCCCTACTCATGCGGAGGATCCTAAGTTATGTATCACTCTTGATGCTACCGTCCTTCAGTGGATTTACTCCACTATTTCTACCGACCTTTTACAGACGATCATTGAACCAGACACTATGGCTATGATTACCTGGAATAGATTGCGTGATATACTCCAGGACAACTAACATTCCCGCATTGTCACCCTTGAGCAGGAATTTTCCCAAGTTAGCATGGACGATTTTCCGAATGTTTCGGCTTATTGTAAACGGCTCAGGAATTGGCGGACCAACTCCGTAACGTTGGCACGCCCGTTACCAATAATCGTCTTGTTCTCCAAATGGTTGCAGACCTATAATGGCGTGGGGACTCTCATCCGTCAATGTAATCCACTTCCACTTTTTTATCAAGCCCGTTTGATGCTCACGTTAGAAGAAACCGGTTTGGCAAAAAAGGCGGCTACCGGCGCTAGTCCCGTGGTCATGATGACTTCATTCGATAATTCTCAAGGTTTTGTTGATAATTCGGGCCAAAATCGTGCTCACGGTGGAAGCAAGAAAAATAAAAAAATAATGGCAAAAATCGCGGTGGCAATCGTGGTGGTTCCGGCGGTGGTGGGGGTGGCCAAAATAGTGGCAGTGGGCCGCAGGCCAACTGGTCCCAGCCATGGGCCCCTTGGAAGTGGGGCTAGGTCGGTGGCCAGTGGCCTAACAACCCCTATTTTCCAGCTTCTCTAGTCCTTGGACAATAGGCCGCTCAACAGCCCTTCAGGCCCAATTTATCTCATCCGTTTAGTGGGTTCCGCCAAAGTTTTGGGCCTGGACAGCAAGGAGGCCTGCTTGGGCCTTGGCTCTAGCATGCTTACCATGTTACGGGCCCCAATCCGATTCTGACACCTACAGATATTGAAGCTGTCATGCATACACTTAGTTTTTAGCAAAAAAAGCAAAAACAATTCTCAATGCCCTTACGAGGTAGTGATGAGTTAAACTACTCGTGTCGGCATGAAAGTCAGCCTGGTAAACTGATTCCATTCTACTACTAGGGTTCCAAACCTTCCCCAGAGCTCTAGAATCTATAAATACCTTTCTTCTTTCAGTCAATTACATGATCGTGTTGTCGTCTGCTTCAATCAGAGAATGGAATTCAATCTTGAAAATGGCGCTCAAATTTACTTGGTTGTAAGAGGGCTCCAGACGGGAATTGGTACATGGACACCGGCGCCACTTCTCACATGACGTCCGGCCAAGGTATTCTCTAGTCTTATTCCAATTTGAGCAAAAATCGTGGCATAATTGTGGATAATGACAACTCAATTTCAATTCGTGATTACGGTCATAAAGCTTTGTATCCCTCCCCCATCCACATCTTGTCTTAAAAAATGCCATTCATGCCTAAAAATTTGATGTATTTCCGTAAATTCACCAATGATAATTGAGTTTCTGTTGATTTTGATCCTTTTGGATTTTCTGTGAAGGATTTCAAGACGGGGATACCTCTCATGAGATGTGATAGTAGTAGAGATCTTTATCCTATCACGCCTGCATCCAGTCTCTCGAGTCAAGCCTTGCCATCTACTTTTGCAGCTCTAGCTCCTTCCTTGTGGCACGCACGTTTGGGTCACACTGGGTCGTCCATTGTTTCATCCTTGCTTAAAAATAATTTTATTTCTTGTAAGGGTACACGTAGTACTCCAATTTGTCAATCCTATCCTTTAGGAAAATATGTTAGATTACCATTTGTAGTCTCTACTTCTCGTACTTTAATGCCATTTGATAATAACATAGCGATTTATGGACATCTCCTGTTTTAAGTTATGTGAGCCATCATTATTATGTTATATTTTTGGATGATTATTCTAATTTTTTATGGACCTTTTCGTTAGCGAAAAAAGTCACAAGTTTTTTCCACATTCTTAAAATTTAGAGCATTCATCCGTACCCAATTCGATCGGGAAATAAAAAATATTCAATGTGATAATGGCAACGAATATGATAATGGGTTGTTTCAGGATTTTTGTGATACTAATGGCATAGTTTTCATTTCTCTTGTCCTCATACTTCCTCACAAAATGGGAAAGCTGAACGGAAAATTCGTACCATTAATAATATTATCCGAACTTTATTGGTCCATGCTTCCGTACCCCCTTCCTTTTGGCATCATGCTCTACAAATGACTACTTATCTTCTTAACATACTTCCTACCAAAGGTTTGGAATATTCATTTCCTCTTCAATTCCTATTTAATAATACTCCTTCATATTCACATCTTAGGGTCTTTGAGTGCTTATGTTATCCACTATTTCCATCAAATTCAATTAACAAACCTCAAGCCCGTTCTACCCCTTGCGTGTTTTTGGGTTATCCATTCAATCACCGTGGTTACAAATGTTTTAATTTATCATCTAATAAAATCATAGTTAGTCGCCATGTTATTTTTGATGAAACCCAATTTCCATTTGCTAAAGTAGTCCCGGGTCTAGTTCATATAATTTTTTAGATGACGAGGTCTCCTCGTATATTGTCCACCATTTATCGAACTTGTCCCGCACCCAAAATCTACCAGCGGGTCCACTGCCCGCTGGACCTCCTGTCCCGTTGAATATGCCAAGTGGGCCAGTCTCTCACATCCCGGGTCCAGCAACTGGGCCGAATATCCAGCCCAGTTCTGCCCCTGCTTCGGTTTCAAGTCCCGATCCAGCTTCCCATGTTGGGCCAACAGGCCCACTGCCTGTTGGCCAGTACGTCACCCATCCGATTTTCCCCCAAAATCCACCCAATTCTCCCTCGAGTCACAGACCGGTCACTCGTAGTCAACGGAGTATTTTTAAACCAAAAAGACATTTTAATCTAAATTCTAATGTTCTTAAATCCCCCTACCCCGTAACCCAGTGGTTGCGTTAAATTACCCGAATTAGAAATTGGCTATGAACGACGAATATGATGCTCTTATTGAAAATAAGACGTGGAAGTTGGTGCCCCTTCCTTCTGGTGTTAATATTATTCGGTCTATGTGGATTTTCACTCATAAAGATAATTCTAATGGTTCTTTTGCGAGACATAAGACTCGTCTTGTAGGTGATGGTAAAACTCAACAGGTTGGCATGGATTGTGGTGAGACATTTAGTCCAGTGGTCAAACCGGCTACCATTCACACTATTCTCAGTTTGGCTTTTTCATAGGCATGGCCCATTCATGAGCTAGATATGAAAAATGTTTTCTTACATGGTGATCTTAAAGAGACCATTTACATGCATCAACCCTTGGGTTTTCGAGACCCCAAATATTCTCATCATGTCTGTTTATTAAATAAGTCCTTGTATGGGCTTAAGCAAGCCCCACGGGCTTGGTATAAGAAGTTTGCGGACTATGTTTCGTCTATTGGATTTACTCACAGCAGGTCTGATAATTCATTGTTCATATATCATCGTGGTACTTCTCTGGCTTATATTCTAGTATATGTGGATGATATTATCTTGACTGCCTCTTCTGATGCTTTGTGCAAGTCTATCATGACAATGCTCAGTTCTGAGTTTGCAATGAAAGATTTGGGGCCCTTGAGTTACTTTTTGGGGATTGCTGTCACTCGTCATGCAGGTGAGTTATTCTTATCACAACTGAAGTATGCTGCTGAGATCATTGAGCGCGATGGTATGTCCTCGTGTAAGTCTACTTCCACTCCAGTTGATACCAAGCCCAAGCTAGGAGCTGCGGCTGGCTCACCTTACAAGGATCCTACTCACTATCGCAGTCTTGCTGGAGCTCTTCAATATCTTACTTTCATGAGACCGGATATTACGTATGTCGTGCACCAGGTGTGTTTATTTATGCATGATCCCATGGTTGAGCACATGAATGCGCTCAAATGCATTATTCTCTACATCTAGGGAACACTTGACTATGGCTTACATTTATATCCATCATCGACATCTACACTTGTCTCGTATACGGATGCTGATTAGGGTGGTTGTCCAGATACCAAATGCTCCACTTCTGGCTATTGTATGTTTCTTGGTAATAACTTGGTCTCATGGTCTGCCAAGCGACAATATACATTATCACGCTCTAGTACGGAGGTCGAGTATCGAGGTGTAGCCAATGTGGTCTCTGAATCATGTTCGTTACGTAACCTTGTCTTAGAACTTCATTGCCCCATTCAGAAAGCTACCTTGGTTTATTGTGATAATGTTTGTGTCATATATCTATCTGGTAATACGGTTCAACACCAGCGCACTAAACACATCGAGTTGGATATCCACTTTGTTCGTAAAAAGGTAGCTCGTGGACAAGTACGCGTCTGCCATGTCCCTTCCAGGTATCAAATTGCAGACATCTTTAGAAGGGTCTTCCCTCGGTTCTATTTGAAGATTTTAGGGACAGTCTCAGCGTACGAAAACTGCCCGCTATGACTGCGGGGGTGTGATAAATATACACATGGGGTATACACGGTACACACTGTCGAGTCGTGTATACCATGTATACCAGCTCTCGGTTTCCCTCCTTTCCTCTTACCACATTTGTTGTACACTTTTACCATAATTATAGTATTATTGTACAAATATAATTAGAAGATTAGTTGTATAGTAGAAATATGATTTATCATATTTAGAGATTGTAAATTATATATTAACTTTTTTTTTAATGAAAATAATTAAGGGATTATTTCTTTAATTTATTTAGTTGAGTTCTTTCCGTTTCAGGATAAGTGTGATAACCAAATCTGATTTTCTATACATTTGACCACATTTTCTCCTTAAATTACTTTTGATCACAAAGGTAAATTTTTAATTACAAACATAGAGATTTGTGTTGATATGTACAACAAAGTAGTTGGAGTACAACTGCGGCTGTTATTACATACAACATAAAGATTATGCTGGTATGGACTTTGTCATCTTACCAGCTTCATAAATATTTTTTCAAATTGTACCAAAGATCTTATAATAATCTACATCTGAACACGAAGGCAATCAACCAACTCGAAAGAAAGAGTGGTGATGCAATCTTTTTAACTTCCAAATAACATTCACTTGCCTTTTTAGAATGTCGAAAGAAATACAGTGTGGGATATCTATGTCATTTTCAAACTTGATCTATGTGTCAACTATCAACTCTCGTACTTTATTTGACTACGACAACAATGGAAAAGGAAAGTTAACTACCTTATTATGTTACTTTTTTTTATGTCTTTTGCAATTTCTCTCTCGATCTCAATTTATGTGACATTATTGATTTGACAGAAAATTTAAGAATGGAAATTTTTTAAAATATGTGGTCCAAAATAAGTCTTGTATAAATGTGTGGCCATAAATCATCTCATAAAGTTAAATTATTTCTAAATATAGAAGATGGCATTCTTTTTGGGACAGACAAAAAAAATGATGACGCATAAATTGGGACAAAAAGAGTACTAAAGAAAAGGATGAAGTACGGAATGGAGATTGACTACTTGATCAAGAAAAGGAGAATTTTTTTTTATTTTGATATCCAGCTTCCCGGCTTACGGCAGACTATTCCTAGAGATAGTAGTCCCGGTCCCTCAGCACTACTACCAGTAAATGGCGGGATGTGCCTGAATGACCAGGGTTTGAGAACAGAACAACTGATATCACCTACAAGGTCCTACCCCAGAAGAAAGCAAATTGCTCCCACCAGAGTTTGAACTAAGGCTGGCCAGTAGGCCGGGTCGGCACGGTCCCGCCCTGATCCCCCCTAAAAATACGGTGTCAGGACTCGAAATCGAGACGGGACCTGGACTCGTCCCGCCCCAGACTCGCCCCGCCCCGACCCTGATTCCGTCCCGATCCCGCCCCGACCCCGTCCCAATCCCGACCCCGACCTCGATTTCAAGTTTCAATTCTCAATTACAAATTATTGACTCCAATATTGATATCATTTATATAATGTAGATAATTGTTCGTGGAGCTTACGAGCCCGAGAAACTTGAATAACCAAATTGTTTACAGAACACCTTGCAATAATCATATTATGAACAAATAAAGTAGCAACATGAGATGTGTTATGAACGCCTCTAAATATAAAGTGCATTTAATGGTACATTTGTCTTTGAGTGGCTAGATTGAAGCCAAAACTTTTAATGAAGTCGAATGCGGCATGAACTTAATCAACATATCACGGAAGCATCAACATGAGTAGTTGTTAAAAATGTAATTCAATTGGAGAAAAATGTAGGGAGATAAAGTAGTTGTATATTGATGCAACTTTAAATGATCATAACTATGCACTTGGATATCCGTTTTACCCATTTTTTTATTTTGCGTATTTTTTCGAGACATAGCCAGGCAAAGCGCCACCAATTTTTAGGAAAACCTCCGTTTCCCAATCAATTTGAATTTTCTCCCAAATCGGTTTCTAATTTTTCCTTTTCTTTAGTAAAGATCTGACGATATACAATAGATTTCAACGTCAAAATTTCGTGGTAGTGTAGGTGTGAATGTCAATTTCAGTGTTGAAAATTCAATTTAAGATTTTACAAAAAATTATATTTCTATTAAATAATATAAGAGGCAGAGAAACATCATTTTTATTACACTATCTTGTTCAATTATTGAAGTATTTATATTCACATCTTTTTTTATATTAAGTGTCTAAAAAAAAAACCCCGATCCCGCCCCGCCCCCGCCCCACTAGTACTGGTCCCCCATTTTGGTTGGATAAGGGACGGGACGGCGGCCTATCCCGGCCCACCGATCCCGTCACAGCCTCGAACCCGACCCAATCCCCAATTTCGCCGGGTTCCGTCCCGTCGGGACCCGCCCCGAACCCGGCCCACTGACCACCTCTAGTTCGAACTCACGCTACAGGTCTTCAGTTGGATTTTAAGATCTTCTTTGTCATCCAGCTATGTCCAGGAACAATTATTTTAAGGGCCTATTTTGTTTCTTTGATTTATGGGGAGAATGCTCCAAGAAATAATTATGTACGACAACGTTTTTAGAGTGGTAGTTGTTCATAGTATAAGATAGAATATAATACTCTCTGCCCAAAACAATTTCAAATTAATGTACTTTTGTTCTTTGTTTAACACCGTTTTTTTAAATCTTTTATTTTTGTTCATTTATTTTAAAAAGTTTCCATTCTTCTTCCTTCTTTGTCTACTTTCTTTTTCTTTCCCATATCCATGGCAGAATTTTTTCCCCTTAAAGATTCACAAGACACACACCGCCTACTTCTCAATAGGATACTATATAGAGGAAAATAAGGCCGCCGGATTTTGATTTTTAGATGAAAGTGTGATGGTTTCAGTCTCTACTTTTGATTATTGGGATATCGAAGTTATAAGGGGTAAGATCTAAAGACAGTGATTTAATCAATCTTTTAGATAAGAAACATACACAACTTGAACTCCTTTTCCTGCCAACCAAATCCCCATCTAACTTGTTTAAGAAATAAATCTGATTTTTATTTATGATTTGTAATATTAAACCCATTAATCAAATTTATTTACAAAATAACAAAAAACGAAAAAAACAATGGCGTGAGGAGGGAAAAAAGATATTGAGGGTGATGGCGTCCCAAAATTCTAGAAAGCAAGAAAGAGTAAAGCAAAAAAAGAAAAGAGAAACAAAATTAGGTATACCAATTGTATATCATTCAATTAGAAGAAGATTCATATGTATAGTTTGGACCATTTTTGCTCTCATGCGCTTATCAAAAGTTGATACTATTTTCTCTGTCACATTGTTAAGGTGGTGTTAATTTCACATCATACTAGAATAGAGGGAGGGGTAAAGAAAGACCCGTAAAGTTAAAAGGTGTAATCGAGTTCTCCGAACAAGTTTGAGGTGCAATTTATGTATTTTTCCATTTTCAACCTACTTAGAGTTTCTATATTCACGATTATGTCGACAATTTTACAGTGAATTCTTCATCTGCTTTATACCTCCTTTCTCACATTTAGCTTTGTACATGACATGTAATAAGAATACACAAGTTTTTTAAGAAACTAAAGACGTTGTAATTTTTGAAACTGGGGACTAATGACATTGTATTTTAACATGCATTGAGTTTTCTATTAAAAATATCCTCAATTGTGTTGATACTAGATGGGCATTGTTCGTGCTGAGCATGGGTCCAGCATTTTACATTTTCAAGTGTTCGTTATTTTATATAGTCAATTGGTGAAAAATAACAAGAAAGAATAAAAAAGAACAGAAAAGTATCTATGAAAGAACATAATGCTAAAAATTGCACAAACTTATACTCCATCCACCTCAAATTATCAATTGTGGTTAACAAAAATAGTTGTCTCAAATTATTTATCGTTTTAAAAGTTTAAAACATAATTAATTAATTTTTCTTCATTTTACTCTTAGTAGAATTTCATTATTAATGAAAATAAGATATAAATAGAGTAAACAGTTAATGAAGAAAAGATTATAACTTAAATATAAATAAGGATAACTGAGAGAAGATTATAACTTAAACATAAATAAGAATAATTCAAATCAAATACATTCCTAATTAATATTTTTTAAGGGGCGGATAAAATAAGAAAATGACCGTTAATTTGAGACGGGAGTACATTGATATGATTGATGCAAGTAGATACCATATACGTGAAACAGTTGATGCTAAATGCCATAATAGAGTATATATATATATATATTGAGAGAGAGAGAGAGAGTGTGTGTAACACAGTTAATGAAAGACCATTACATCATCTACCCTACTTTACAAAGGTGTATAAGTTGTCAATATCAGCCAAAGTACTACTTCCAACCCTGAATTAAGGAGAGTACCTTCAAAATTAACATAACTATAAACATTTCCAGATATATTTCTGCGGTATAAATTAAATAATACGCAACAAAAGGGAAAAAAGATCTTGATGGGGTGGATAGTACTCCATCGGCTTGATCTTTAACATTCTTCGCCTAACATTCTTTCACCAACCTGAGTTTAAATTCTTTAGCTATGAACAAAAGTACGTCTCACCCATGCACCTTTGGATGTCATCCAGACATTCGGAAATCAAGAAGATAAGTTCACAACGCAAACTAAATAACTAAGACCGGAGGCGAATTCAGAATTTCAAGATTATAGGTGCACCTTTGTTTTTAAGATGAGATAAAAAAATAATGCAGCAAGTTGGGTAGATCTCTCAACCTTGAGGAATTAAACCCTGTACCTTAACCAGTGCACCACTTAGTCTCTTTTGACCATGAGTTCCTTAAGATAATATTAGACATATTTAAAAAATTATACACATAATATACCGAGTTTAGTCGGGTGACCATGGGTTCACATGACTCAATTTTTGCACCTAGATTCGCCCGTCTAAGACAACAACATAGTTGCAACTTCAGCAGTAACAAAGCTTCATTAATAGATTTAGTAGAAGAATGATCTGTAACTTTGTTGGTGAAACTGCGCGCTAAGACTTAGCATTTGGTACTGTCACCAAGAGGTAAATGAATTTGTCTTTGGCTAGACTCTTACAACATTATTTTAACTCCTCTATCAGCAACAAATGATTCTTCCTACAAAAATGTTCTAACTTAAAAATGCACAGCTTACTCAGAAAGAACTAGAGGCACCTTCTTTTTTCTTCTTCTTATTTTGGTAGATAAGAACGGCAGATAATTCAAAAATAAAATATTCTGAAAATCCCAGATGTTACCTTTTTTTCTAATAAAGTTTCCCATCACGTGATCTCCACTGTTTAAAAAATAGAGAAGAGGATTTTTGTCAATGCATCTCTCAGATTCACAAAGCAAAATGTGATCTGCACTCAAAATCACAGAACATTTATTTAATCCAATTGCTCATGCTTCAATCTTTCAAACAAAGCAAGAGATGGCAACAACTAAATATTATAGATATAAATACGCCCAAAACAACAACAACAACAACAAGTGGGGTCTGGAGAGGGTAGTGTGTATGCAAACCTAATCTTGTGGAGGTAGCGAGACTGTTTCCAATAGGCCCTCAACTCAAGGAAAGCAAATCAAAGCAGGTTTTTAAAAAAAAATTAGGGAAGTAAAGAAGTCATTGTTGGAAATTTGCCTTTGGTGTAGAGGTGCGTCCACCCATATTTAATGAATTAAACACTAGGGTTCCGCATGTTGAGGCTTTTTCTCTTCACACGTGCATAATCTACTAAGTGAGTAGATGACCGTAGGGCCAAGAATCGTCAAATTTCGTTGAGAAATGAAAGAGATATTGGTCCACGAAGTAAGGTGTTTGAGGCATGAAAATATGGTGTGAGACAAATCTACCACATCGGTGGAAAAATGAAGAATTGCTCTCTTTATAAGTCTCAAAATTGGCTAAGGGTTTGGGACCCCAAGAGGAAAACTCATGTGTTTAAAGGAGGGAGGACCTAGATGTGCTTGGGTTCAAGGCTAAGCCCACATGCGCGTCGCTGCCGCCCGTCCGTCCGGTCCGGGCTCGGGCTCGGTCTTGGGTCTTGGGCTTCTTTTGATATTATCTCTTTGGACCCCAAATTGCTTAATATTTACAGTTTGGTCCCTAGAGTTTCTGGAAAGATGAATTTGGCAACGATGGAAGACAGAAAGTTTCTGCCTACCGTTTGGGCTGATTTTTGGAGCATTAACCAATCATTACTTGGCTGTTAATTCCTCCATAAACAACCCTCCTTCAATGGCCATAAACAACCATTACTTGGCTTTTTAATTCCGTCCTTCAATGGCCATTAACATCCATATTTTGGCAGTTGAGGAGTCCCTCCCTTATGCTATATATTAGAGCCTTTTGGCTCAATTGTGTGACACAGAATATGAGACAGAAAAACGAGACAACATAGACACAGAGACAAACAGAAGAGAAACAGAAAGTCAGTCCAAAACGTGAGCAGAAACGTTGGGACTAAAACAGAAACTCTTCCTTCCTTTTCCATTCTTCAGCAAGTCGTTTCGTGTTTGTTTTCTTCGTCAGAATCGACCTATTTGCTTTGTAGTGTTGATTAGTTGTTGTTTTATCTTGGGAAACTATTGTCCGTTAACGTAAAAGCATATATACGGGGTAATCTTGTCTTAAGGACAGAGAGCCATCTCTGGCCTCAGCCATAGTTGTAACAATCCAGATTTAGTGTTTCTTGATTTTAGGTTATCAAGATTCAAAACTCAACAACTTTGCGGCAGTTCTGAATATGAGATTGTTTGTTTATCCTTTCGAACACTTGTAATATTTATTTACTTCCCGTACTGCTTTACAATATCCAACAGTCATAACAAATAATATGAGAAGCATTACATACTCAAAACATATAGAAAATATCTGTATCTTCAAGCACATTACACACACATCCTAATTCATCATTTGTTATGACCATCAGCAATACTCCCCAGCCAGTCTTTGCATTTCTAAAACAATATAAAAGATGTCGTGCAGTATCGAAAAAGCAAGTAACACCAACCAAGGGAATGTGAAGTTGTCATCATATGAGTTTATTATGCAGAATATGAAATAATTGACTAGAATCTCCAGGTTTCAGGTACTCCTGTAAAAATCAGTAATCATCTGATAGCTTTTTAAAGTGAAATGCAATAATAAACCCTGCTGTTATGTTATGAAATATAAAGATAACGATAAGACGGTTCAAGACTTGATCTTTAGGAATGAAAATAACGCACTATACAGGAAACTGAAAGCTACAAATATGAGCCTTAAACATCGTCATCCAGAAATGAGTGCAGGTCATTGATGTATTCAGAATAGCAAGAGTAAGCTAAACAAAAAGATACATGTAGACGACATTTCCATGTAGAAAAAGTATGTCGTAGAAAACATTGCTCACAGCCTCACAAGACTTGCAACACAAGAAAATTGTTTTTCATTGTAAATTACTTGTTTCTTGACGTCCTAGTGAAAACCTTACTCTTCCACAATTTTCCACGATTCTTCTAACTCGACAAACTCTTCAATTTTTCCCTCCAATTGCAACATTATTCCATGGTTTCTTAGCTGATTTTCACAGCAGTTCCCTATTTTTTCGAAGGCAATAGTTTCGTGTACAATCCTAAAGTTTCTGATAGTTACAGATGTATCCTTTAAAACTCCCTTTCCAAATGATGGAACCTTATATAGACCATCAGATGGCATAGTATACAGTCGTCACATAATGACACTTACCACAAGAAACTCATCAAAGGTAAGGAGAAGACATCTTCTCTTTTTCTTTTTTCTTTTTGTTTCTTTTCTCAAAAAAAGAGGGACCTTAAAGGAACATATAGCCAACAGAAATTGCAGTGAAATGTAATTCTTCACATTCTAATGAAGAATTGAAATAAGATCAGGTGAATAGTAAGCTTATGCAACTCAAAATCTTTTTCGATAAAGGGTTATAAGGAACTAAATGTTTTCGAAATCCAGGTCATATAAGTTTGTAGACTAAAGGGTTCCTTCCTGTTAATTCCACAAAGGACGTACCTGAACTCATCAAAAGAGAAAAAAAGCTACCAGATTAGGCATGCAGAAGAATTAATATGGAGCTTCTCACCTTAAAGAAACAACTTGAGCTTGATATAAATATGCTGAAGCCATCTTCTTTGAGTACTGAAGCACTTGAAGGGAACAACGATACTCAATGTTAAAGGAACCAGATAAATTTTTTAATTAAACAGCCACTGGGATAGCCAAAATTATCCTGAATGGTACAGATTGCTTTGAAGATGATAAATCTGAATTCAATTCCTTTGATGAATTACTTTATAAGCTCCCTTTGCTCAATTTCTATTGCCTCAGATAATTTTCGAGCTTCATTTAGCCTATTCTACTGGTATTCATTGCATCGCAGAGCTTTAAACCCTGGTCTGACTATCCAGTCAGACAATGACCAACAACAACAACATACATAGACCTTACCTTTACCTTGGTAGGTAGAACAACTGTTTTTGAGAGACCTTTGGCTCAAGACAAAGCGCACGCCTAAGCAAAGTAAAACAAACAAAGTGAGTAAGTCATGATCGCGAATTCTGAAAGAGAAAAAGAAGCAATAAATAATGCAAGTAAATAAGACAAACAAAATACACATAGCATCATAAATCAAACGACAAGTGACTATAAGGCAATATTGTGCCTACTAGTATGATAGGCTAAGCGAGCCTACAATAATAATATTACAACTACCAGTGTTACGCTGAGCTACCTACTACCCTTCTACCCTAATACGTGTCCTCCATAACCCCCTAACTAAGGTCATGTCCTCAGTGAGTTGCACTTGCGCCATGTCCCGTCTAATCACCTCTCCCCAATACTTACTCGGCCTACCTCTACCCCTCCTGTACCCGTCCATAGCCAACCTCTCACACCTCCGCACTGGGGCATTTATGTCTTTCCTCTGCACATGCCCGAACCATCTCAACCTCGTTTCCCGCATCTTATCCTCCACCGAGGCCACTCCCACTCTGTCTCGGATATCATCATTTCTAATTCTATCCCTCCTTGTATGGCCACACATCCATCTTAGCATCCTCATCTCGGCAACTTTCATCTTTTGGGTGTGCGAAGTCTTGACCGGCCAACACTCCGCCCCTTACAACATAATCGGTCTAACCACCACCCTATAGAACTTGACTTTAAGTTTTGGTGGTACATTTTTATCGTACAAGACTCCAGATGCGAGCCTCCATTTCATCCACCCTGCCCCAATACGATGTGTAACGTCGTCATCAATCTCTTCATTCCCTTAGATAATAGACCCGAGGTACTTGAAGCTCCCTTTATTTGAAATGACATGAGTACCAACCCTCACCTCCGCGCCTGTTTCAAGGTCGTTCCCGTTACTGAACTTGCACTCTAAGTATTCTGTCTTGGTCCTACTCAGTGTGAACCCTTTAGAATCTAGAGTCTGTCTTGGTCCTACTCAGTGTGAACCCTTTAGAATCTAGAGTCTGTCTCCAAACCTCCAGCTTAGCTTTCACTCCGCTACGAGTCTCATCAATCAGGACTATGTCGTCTGTGAATAACATACACCATGACACCTCTCCTTGGATTTGCTGCGTCAGTACTTCCATCACTAATGCATATAGGAATGGGCTAAGAATTGATCCCTGGTGCAACCCCATCATCACTGGGAAGAACTCCGAGTCTCCTCCAATTGTCCGTACCCTAGTCTTGGCTCCATCATACATATCCTTGATTGCCCTAGTGTATGCCACAGGTACACCTCTAACCTCCAAACATCTCCATAGAACCTCCCTAGGGACTTTGTCGTATGCGTTCTCGAGGTAGATGAAAACCATATGTAGTTCTCTCTTCCTCTCCTTATACTGTTTCACCAACCTCCGAATAAGATGAATGGCTTCTGTAGTCGAATGCCCCGGTATGAATCCAAACTGATTCTCAGAGATAGACACGCCTCTTCTCACCATCATCTCTGTAAACGTGTACAATAAGTATACTACAATCCTTACCCATAATTAGTATATATACCATATATTGTAAGTATATTTAGTAATAGATAATTATGGTAAACTAGGATTCCTCTTGTATTGTGACTAGGATTCCTCTTGTATTAGGGTTATATATTGTACACTATATATATTGATATTAATGAGAAAGGCTCCTCAAGGGAGATTAATATCATCTTACATGGGATCAAGAGCCAAAACCCTAATCTAGAAAAAATTCTCCTCTTGCCGCGGATCTCTCGGCTGACGGCACCATTTTTTTTCTCTTCCCAATTTCCACCATTCTAATGGAGAATTTGACTACTCCCACTTCTTCCGATGCTTTCGCTTCTAACTCAGTCGTCATCCAACAACCCACTACCCTCTCCTCACCGTCTTTCCATCCGGCTCTCGCTGTTACTAACATCAAGAATTTTATCCCTATAATTCTTGATCAGGAAGATGGCCAATATTGGTCATGGGTGGAACTATTTCGTATCCATGCATCTGTATATCATGTGCTTGATCATATAGACGACTCATTCCCTCGTCCTCCCGATATGGACTGCATCACATGGCGTCGCCTCGATGCCGTGATCAAATAGTGGATATATGGCACTATATCCAAGGATTTACTATACACAATCATGAAAACGGGTGCCTCTGCCCGTGATCTATTGACACGTTTGGAAGAAATTTTTCAAGACAACAAGAACTTTCGCGCCGTGTACTTGGAAGAATAGTTCAACACCACCCATCTTGAAAACGTCTCTAATATGTCAGAATATTGCAAGCAGTTGAAACTACTGGCAATCCAACTGTCCAATGTTGGTACACCTGTGTCCGAAACAAAGATGGTGTTACAATTAGTTGTAGGCCTCCCCAAGGGTGAATATGACACCCTAGCCACGATGATACAACAGGCTGAACCTCTACCAAGTTTCAACAAAGCTCGCTCGCAATTGTTATTGGAGGAAACTCGACGTGTAAAAAAGGACGAGCATAACCAGAAGGCATTAACAGTTGAACCGCCCACACAACATCAGGCCACCGCCGACCAGCAGCCTTCGCCGGAAAACATCCAACCACGGAAAAACCGCGCAGTGGGCGAGGCTGCAAGGGCCGCGGGAAAGGACAAGGCCAATAAACACAGCGTTCACCAATACCACATCATGGGCCCACCCAGTCTCTGGTTACCCAAATCAGAACTGGGCCACGGTTTTAGGATATCATCCAGCCCAGTTCCCTTTCAGCAACAAGGGTTACTGGGCCAGGCTCCAAGTCCGCGACTGCCCCAGTTCCACCCAACCCACTCGACTCCAATCCCAAACACCGCCACTAGTCCACACCACCCGATAACCACCCTTGACCGAAACCCAGTCCCGATAACACAAACTGCACCACACCCGATTCTGCCATCACCTAGTCCAACCAACCAGTCAACCAACACCCTTACCCAGCCAACGCCCACACACCGGATGGAAATCCATGCCTAACACGGGATTTTCAAACCCAAAGTCCAATTTAACCTGTCCACCCAAACAATTTCACCTATTCCAAAAAGCCCTAAATTAGCCAAACTGGACCCGAATTGGAATGCGGTCATGTGTGAGGAGTTAAATGCTTTAACAAAATAACATACTTAGGACGTGGTTCCTCAACCAGAGGGGGTGAATATGATCCCTTGCATGTGGCTTTTTCATCACAAGTTCAGGGATAGTGGTGACTTAGAAAGATACAAGGCAAGACTAGTGGTAAATGGTACTAACCAGCATGAGGGAATTGATTGAGGTGAGACATTCAGTCCGGTTGTTAAACCGGCCACCACTCGCACAGTTCTAAGCATTGCTATGGGAAAGCATTGGCCGATTCATCAGCTAGATGTGAATAATGCATTTCTTCATGGTGATTTACGAGAAACTGTATACATGCACCAGCCACCTGGTTTTGTCCACATAGCAACCCACATTATGTGTGTCGTCTCTGTAAGTCACTTTATGGCTTAAAACAGGTCACAGAGCATGGTATGATCGTTTTGCACGTTCATTATGCGTCTTGGGTTTACATGCAGCAGATGTGATAACTCTCTCTTTACTTTACATCGTGGTCGTAATACTGCTTATTTACTGTTGTATGTGGATGACATTGTTCTAACTGCCTCTACTGCTGTGTTGAAAGATGAGATTATTGCACTGCTCAAGTCTGAATTTGCCATGACTGATTTGGGGAAGTTGAGCTATTTTTTGGGGATCTTAGTCACTAGATCCGCAGATTATATGTTTCTTTGTCAGCGTAAGTATGCAGAGGAGATCGTGCACAGGGCTAAGATGGACAATTGCGAAATCATGTCCACTCCAGTTGATTCTAAATCCAAACTTAGTGCAATGGTTGGTACTCCAGTGACTGATCCTATTATGTATCGGAGTGTTGCAGGTGCACTTTAGTATCTCACCTTCACCAGACCTGGCATTGCCTATGCTGTCTAGCATGCATGCTTGTTTATGCATGCCCCCAGGGAACCTCATTTTACTGCCCTCAAACGTATCATTCGATATGTTAAGGGCACACTGGATTATGGACTACACTTATACCCCCTCCGCACCGAACTCGCTATTATCCTACAGAGATGCAGATTGGGCAGGCTGTCTAGACACCCGCCGCTCTACATCCGGCTACTGTGTGTTTTTGGGTGATAATCTCGTCTCTTGGTCTGTCAAACGGCAAACCACATTATCCTGTTCGAGTGCAGAAGCTGAGTATAGAAAAGTTGCTAATGTTGTTGCTGAGATCTGTTGGCTCCGAAACCTTCTCTTGGAGCTTCAATGTCCTTTAGGTAAAACGTCTCTGGTCTACTATGATAACATATCCGCCATATACCTGTCTCACAATCCGGTTCAGCATCAGCGAACCATGCATATTGAGATGGACATCCTAGTACCTACCAGAGTGCTCTAGATCTCCCAGCACAGTGTCTCTATCTTCTTTTTCATTCAAGAGTTTATGGAAGTAAGTCTGCCACCTTTGCCTAATATGCGCGTCCTCCACCAATACGTTACCGTCCTCGTCCTTGATGCACCTCACGTGATCCAAGTCCCGGGTCCTCCTCTCCCTCGCCTTGGCTAGTCTGTACAACTTCTCATCCCCACCTTTTTTCTCTAATTCCACATATAGACGTTCAAAAGCCGCCATTTTCACTACCGTAACCGCTAGCTTTGCCTTTTTCCGTGCCATCTTATATAGTTATCTATTCGTCCATTTCTCCACCTCATCCTTGCTTTCTACCAATTTCGCATACGCCATTTTTTCGCTTCCACCTTCTCTTGAACTTTACCATTCCACCACCAATCCCCTCGATGCCCACCACGGCTACACCGCGAGACCCCTAGCACTTCTCTAGCAACCTCCCGAATGCAACTGGCCGTCTTGTCCCACATACCGGTCGCATCCCCACTACTCCCACAAATCCCCTTGGCCATCAACCTCTCCCCCATCTCCTTTGCACTGACCATGGTCAAACTCCCCAATTTGATTCTTAACTCGTCATCCACAACCTTCTTCTTCTTCTCCATTTTGATCTCCAAATTCATCTCCAAAAGCTTATGTCGGGTTGTTGGATCATCATTCGGAATAACCTTGCAGTCTTTATAAAGACCTTTGTCAACCTTCCTACGGAGCAAAAAGTCTATCTGAGTCTTAGCCACCAAACTACGGAAAGTCACCAAATGCTCCTGCTTCTTCAGGAAACTCGAATTGGCTATCACCATCCCAAAAGCTCTAGCAAACTCCAAAAGTGAGACGCCTCCCCCGTTCCTGTCCCCAAGGCTAAAACCTTCATGCAAGTCGTCATAACTCCCCAAAAGTGCCTCGATATGTCCATTAAAATCCCCTCCTACAAATAACTTCTCAGTGGTTGGTATACCTCCTACCACTTCGTCCAAATCTTCCAAAAAATGCCTCTTCTCCTCCTCGTTCAAACCCGCCTGCGCGCATACGCACTAATAATGTTTCATAGTGCACCCTCCAACTACCAACTTAATCGTAGTCATCCTGTCATTGACCCTCTTAACCTCTACCATCTGATCCCTTAGCTTGCTGTCTACCAAAATGCCTACTTCATTCTTATACTTCGACCTACCCGAGAACCATAGCTTATACCCGTCTACATCCTTAGCCTTGGGCCCCACCCATTTGGTCTCCTGGACACAGACTATATTAATCCTCCTCTTCTTAAGAATCTTACCTAGCTCTATGGACTTCCCCGTTAAAGTTTCAATATTCCAAGACCCTATTCTTAGCCTAATATTATCCTTACCCTCCTTACCCCTAACCCTCGCCTCCGACAATGACCGTCAATGAGAAAATTGTAGATAACAACATCAGGAGGGTAACCAACAACATACATCTCATATACATATTTTTTATCGGGAAACATGTCTATCTTGCCAAAACCATTGATGAGAATGAGAATGTTAAAAAGTAACTAGATTCGGACTAATACCATAAATAATCATTTCATCCATCAGATTTATAGCCTCATCCATCCTGTCAAGCTTGCAAAACACAGAGGTATACGTCACAACATCAGGTGAAGATCCATCTTGTAACTCAAGATTTCTTAGCAAACCTTCCTTGTCCACTTGACCAACAGCACACAACCCAATAATTACTCGGACCTTGGTAGAAATGACCATTCTTTCTTCTTACGAGCATAATTTGGAACACATAGAGAACATTGCAAGACCGTCAGACCTTTCACCTTATACTATTTTCTCTTAATTTCCCGAATAAAGCAAACAAAAAACCCACAACGCGAAAATGCAAATATGTTCTCTATATCTTGAGTAGCAAAGAGCAACGTAATCAACATCAAAGATCACCAAAAAGTACATGATGAACATGTAGGTGCAGAATCAAATAAGAAATCAGTCACAGACATGATGTTCTGAAAGAATCCAAGAAAAATGAAGGAAATAAGTAGAATGAAAATCAAACAAACAAAAAATTAACTGAACCTTCCGTAGTTGTAATACGACAATTGGTTCTCACACGTAACAAAGAATTAACTGTCTTCGCCACAAATCTCTAGATGCCTCCAAACATTATGATGCAATCCGCAGAACTTCTCATCGCGCTTGTTCCTTTCATATGGAGCATATTTTACCTGCACAGAGATCAGCAAGAGTTAGAATTAATGTTAAACAATGGAAAAAGATACTTGAAAGAAGTTTTGCGTCAACCTCATCAGTGTCTCTAGTTTCAAACTTTTTGTGGCTAATGCCTATTTGCATGATTCTTACACAAAAGCTGAAACCAGTCCTCATCAAGGGGGACTCTACAACTAAATCCTTCCCCAAAAAAATCATGTGTCATATCAGGTAGATGCTCCATCTCAAAGAGCTACAAAGAAAAACCAACAAAGAAGTCCAAAAATCTGAAAAATAAAAAAATGAGACATACAAAGCATACCAAATTTCTTAAATCGATCAGCAAATGACTAAGATTAGATTTGGCTTCCATTTTTTGCAAGGCAAATAGAGCGTGGGACCAAACAGCTGATTCCTATGCAAAATCATTTACTCTGTATTCTTCAGAGCATATAAAAAATCTAGACTACAGTGCCTTTTGTGGTTACGGGACAAACAAGGCAGCCTATGCTATGATATAAGGATCTAAATTTAGTGCCGGCAATCCACCGGAACTGTAGAGAAGTGTGTCTACAACCATATTAACTTTAAAAAGCCACTGTTATCATCCGGAGGAACTCGTTCTAACAACTCTAGGTATATCTTTTCAACTTTGTTGGATCTGAGACTACTAATTTACTATCAATAGGTAAACCTATAAGAAACCAAACATCATCTAATCCTAAATTTATTTTTCTTCCGTTTATTACAAAGTCTCCTTCGTCTTTTTCTTCCGAAATCTAACAAGGTTTATGTTGTATATCCCTCCTAACAAATCTAGAAAATCCAAAAAATGATGCACATTCGCTGGACAACTACGCTTACACCAATAATATAGGTTGTGAAAACACTTATTCTTAATTCTAGAAATATGAATTCTATGCCCTTCAAAACAAGCCTTGTTCCTTTTCAGCCACACGGTCCAAAGGATGCACAGTGGGATGGTCCTCCATATTTGCTTCAGCTTTCGGGGTATCCTCACGGATTTACACTCTACCAACAAGCTCCTCACCATCTGTGGCATCACCCAAGATATGGCACGCAAGATTAAAAATAGATCCCAACACTGTCTAGATACTCTGCAGTGCAGGAAGAGATGATTTATTGTTTCCTGAGCTCCTTCACATATATAACATCTATTGCATAAGCCAAAACCTCTTTTCTGCAAATCATCTTGAGTCAAACATGCCTCCCAAGTTGCTATCCAACCATAGCATGCTACCTTTACTGGTGCTTTTGTCTTCCAAACATCCTCCAAGGCTATCAACAACTCCAACACTTGACTTATTTATTAACAAATCATAGCAACTTTTTACCCTAGATTAGTCCATCAACCTTTCCCTGATCAATAGAGACTAAATTTAATTGTTGAAGTAGCAGACAGTAATCTTCAATCTCCCAATCATTCAAGTTTCTTCTAAGTTCAATATGCCATCCTGAATCTGAATAAAAGTCCGCAATAGTTCCAGCCTTGTTTATTAAGCAGTTAAACAGATTAGTGAATTTAGACTTCAAGCTTTCCTCCCCTAACCATAAATCTGTCCAAAACTTGATTCTCTGTCCATTTCCAACTTCTAATTTAGTATATTCTAGAATTTTCCCCATAATTTACTAATACATTTCCATATGCCTCCCCTAGCATTCTTGTGTAAATGAGGTCTCCACTCATCCTTGTTACCATAAATAGCATTGATCAACTTCTTCCATATTTCATCCCCTTCCAGCATATACCTCCATAACCATTTAAGAAGCAAGCTCTTATTGTGCAATTTCAAGTAAATGAGAGTGTTCATATATGACTAATGAGGTGAGGGGAAGTTACTATAAGTTTACGAATCATATGAGGTAAATTTTAGGCCCATTGTAGAAGTGAAGGGCAGGCGGCGACAATTGATGAAAGGAGAGAAGGTGACTAAAGCCGTATTTTACTTGCTCTTATAGTTGGAATAATTGTTGGAGCATCTTGTATGATGGAATGATAAATGAAAGAAGAATCAATTTTTCGTTGTTTGTTTGTTTATTCAGATTATCTTAATTTTTTCTGATTTTCATGATTCATGCAGGAAAAGACATGTCCAATGTGGGTAATTTTGGACTAGTAACAGATTTATGAATAGTTTTTCCCACTAATTATATGATTGAAGCTTCGAATAATATAAAATGATTGATCAACTAAGTAAAAATCACCTGAGCGAGTGCCTAATATGGCTATAATTGACTACATTCTACATATCAACTAAGTGAAATCATCTGAACCGGTGACTAAGATGATTGAATTTGACGGGTCAACCAAGTAAAATATTTGGTTAGCATTCAACATGTTTTCAGTAATTTAGCCCTGAATGTGGGATTGTACTTGGCTTCCAGTATGTTTTCAACTTGTGAAAGACCAGGTCTAAGGGTGAATGTGATTATGTATGTTTGACTGGCCTCTAGCTCATTCCATGCCTACTGTTATGCTCACATGATGTACCAATGTTTGTTCTATGTATGCTCTGATTAATTCTGGGTCATACTATACCATATCATGTGCTAGACACTGGACCTCTACCTGTAGGAACTGTTTGATTGAGTCATTATGGGTGCTCTTTAGGACATAATTCTGGGATTTGGATATGTTACAGTCATCTTGATTTATGTTGGATATGTTGTTGCATAGAATGGCCTATGTTCTAGTCTATTTAAAATCCTGTTGGATGTGCTTTCAGAGGATTAGTATGCCCATGTAGGTTTGAATCATATGTGTGTACATTTGCTTTGATATTGTTAGTCTAAGAGCACCCAAAGTATCACACCTAGGTCACTCCTCCTGATGTATGCATGCTCTTCCCCATTTGCACGTGTATCTGCATCTACCTGCCCTGTCATTAGTTTGGTTCTTGTATATTTATCAATTCTAGTCTATGATGTTGGCTTTAGGTAGTGTGTTTAAGTGTTGTTTGTTCAAATTGTGGCATGTCTAAGATTCTGTGTTGTCTTGCCTAAAATGGCCATACATGCCTAAAATGTTATCTCTGTTTGGTCATTGGGATATCCCTGCATGTTTTACACATCTATTGGGTTAACTGCATGCTTACTTTGCATGTCCGAGAGTCAGTATGTTTAATACATAGCATATATGTGACTCTGTTTATTTTAGCTAAAGTGAATCCTACACCTCTGAGATATTGTCCTTGATAGATTACCTTTTCATTTCTATGTCCCATAGGCAGTTCAATTTGACCATATTGTTTAGCCTAGACTGAATAGTTTGCATGCTTAGGAGGTTATTTATCTTGTTTGAGTATTGGCATGTCTCCGTGACCATAATATATACTATATTATGCCCTTATTTTTATGAATACCCCTAAGTTTAGTATATCATAAACATCCTTATATACTTGTGATGTATCCTCTGTTTGGTTTGCTTGATCTATGAAGACATGTCCCTATGTTTTCCTAATATGGTTATTTGCCACAAGCTCCCATATTGTCCTGGAAATCTATCTGAGTTACTTTTGTGCATATTTTCAGTACCCAAATTGCTTGATTTAGCTTAGGTAATCTCATGTCCCACCAACATGCAATGTCCATACTTAGCCTCGCTTGGACTCTTCTTGCCTGCTGAATGTCATCTCTGAATTACTCAATCTTGAGTTTATATGGTTGTAGACTTGGTTCTGTGTCTGTCTCATTTGTCTTGGTGTTCACTATGCCTAGTTGCAAAAACATGAATGGATGTTCTATGTACTTAACTTTGACCTGTTTTGCCATATGTATCCAAAATAACCGCAATCAATGCAAGTTCATTCTATATATGCGCTTAATTTGACATGTATGTTTAGTTATTTATGTTGTTGATAAGTCTTGGGTTCTTTCCAACCCCCACATTTGTTTTCCCCTCTCTTTTGCATGACCATGGGCCCATGGGGGCCCACATCCCTCTATTTTCGCGCAATGTTTGAGTCGTTGGACCTAAGGGTCCAACAACACATTTTTATCGAGTCCAGCAAATAATGAAGACCCAACCATGAGTAAAATGGTAGAAGGCCAGCCATGGGTGAAAATGACCTAGAAAAAATAGGAATATCTTTTATATGGTAATTGGTGGACCGGTATATCCACCAACCCGTTTGCTTTATTTTATGTTATTTTTATTTGCTAATTATAAAGACATTATTTATTATTGGAACCATAGGGTAGGATCTAATTACATAGAGTTGCTATTTTATGTCTTTAAAATAAAGTGTTCATTTTCGGATAATTAATAAGAATCCGTTTTTTCCGGCTTTGTTCACATGCTTTTAAAATCTGTTAAAACCTAGCTTTGCAAATAAATGAAAATAATCTTGGTTCAAATTTGCAAAAGGGAAAAGGATATGATCCTTCCTTAACTTGGCATGAGTTTTAAAGAAGAAATCAAGTCTTGAATTAATATTTCCTAAGTTTATATTTTTTCCAATAAAAGTAGGAAAATCCTTTATTAGTTGTTTGAGTCAAGGGAACAAAAATTAGCGGTTGACCTCCTTTAAAATAAAAGGTATATATATTGATATTTTTTACTATCTAATAAACATCAATATTTTGAAAGAAAATAAACAATTTTGCTACCACTTTTATGAAAAAGGACTTTTACCTTCCGAAAAAGTATATTTCTGAAAACTTGTTCACTATTAACGTGTTTGTGTGAAAAAGCTATTTTTGGGCGGAAAATAATTTGAATGACAACTATATTTTGTAATATTTTAAACATATTAAGCAATTTAATGCAATTTTTTATTATTTAAGACACGAGGTCAAATGTATCTTACGGATCTTTAATACCGTAGTGCCCAGCACCTTCCCCGGGGATCATTTGAACCCTTACACGAACTCTGATTTAATTTAGATTTTTCTTTTATCTTGAAAATCCTTTAAAAATATGGTTTTCCTAGTTTTTTATATAAATTAGGTGGAGACTCTATATAAAAATAATTCCAAGAGTTCATAAGTTATCCGGTAGCTTTTATGCCTCCGCGTAAAAGTGAACCGTAACAGATGGAGACTCCACTGGGGATAATATTAGGGGTGAGCACGGGTACAGGGTACCCAGATACCCGATCGGAACCGATACTATCGGGTAGGTTCCGGGTAGATATATTATAATAACGGGTAGGTTCCGGGTATTAAAATTAGGAACCGATCAATATCGGGTCCGGTTCCGATTCCGATAAATAGAAACCGGGTACCCGGACCCGGAACCGATACCCGGACCCTATGAACCTACCCCCATTTAAATTATTTAGTTTTGGGCTTTGGGGCGTTTAAATTTTTGGCCCAGTCCAGTTATCTTGAGGAACCTGCTTCATTGATTTCCTTTGATACAGAAGAAAGCCCTCTACAGTCAGAAATCATTAGACAACCTTCTCCTCCACCCGTTCTTGCTGAGGTACAAGATTTGATGCCAACCGCCGCAGCATGTCCAGTCGATGAGTTGGAATGTGGATTGGTTAAATCATCACCTGATGGTCTAATCTGCTCAAGATCCCTGCAATTGCACATTGTAAGATTTTTCTACATTTTCCTATCCAATTTTTTGGTTGTCCTTTTCTTATTGCTTTTTGGTCTTACATTATAAAATGATTTCACTTGTTCTCTTTTTGTAGTCGGCATCAGTGATGGATACTTTCATGAAGTTAGCCAAGTCCAAGACTAACAAAAATCTTGAAACCTGTGGTGTCCTTGCTGGATCACTTGTATGTCCCATTAACGCTTATCTTGAAACTTGTAGTATTTATGACAAATGTTTCTGAGGTGCAGGAACCTACCCGAACCGCAGGTCCGGTAGGTTCCGTAATGATTGCTATGGGTAGGTTCCTGCAATGTATTTAGGAACCGATCGCATCGGGTAGGTCCGGGTAGTTTAAAAAAGTTAGGGTACCCGGACCCGCTCACCCCTAGATAATATAAAATTGCTATTTAAATTGCTTATGTATTTACTTTATTGCAAAATAAATTGTCATTCATGCATTCATCTTCCGCCAAATGGCAAATCACACACACACTTCCATCATTGCACAAAGATGATTATGCGGATCCACAGTCGTCCTCCAGTAAAAAACCAAAAATACTTCTTTGGAACCTATTGAAGATTTAGTTTGTTCGTTGTCGTCCAACAGTCAACAACGATTCACCTCGGGCAATCCCCGGGTACCCAAGTCATTTGATTAAGCTCACTCTAGTCAACCTAGGTTAGAGCTAAGACAAATCCCACTTAATTAGCGCATATTGACCCAGGAAGGGCTTTGAACATTTGAGACGTGTTTGAAGCCAAATAGAAGACTACCTTCTGTATCCGCGCGGTCATCGACCCGAGGATACGTTCATCCAACTATTGCGCCTATGGGTTAAACCATTGTCTAGGGGTGGGGCCTAATTGTGTGTTATTTGTGTAGATGTCTACCAACCTTCATTTCGACATGGTCTTGAAAGCACCGAAATTGCTGAGAATATGGTGGTTCGACTTAGATGACAAGCATCGTAGAGAGGTTTCATGCTGGCCAAGTCATTTACCCTCCCTCATGACTATGACACGGGTTGTAAAGCACTCATCGATGTCTTAACTGAATACTAGGACAATGATAGAATGATATTTAGGTTCGGGCTTATAGAGATGACCCCGACCTTAGAAGAAATCTGGGACTGCATAAACAGTAATGAGACTTGTCTAAGAAGGACAAAGAAATCCGATCACAACCTCTTAGCTCCAAACAAGCCTACTCCGGCCGAAATCATGAAAATATTACCCTTAGCCAAGCCTCTTGAATCTCCAAGAAAACAGTAGCCTTCCGGGATCTGTATCAGCATTTTGAGAGTAAAGAAGGGTTCAAAAATCATTCCGTAGAGTTCCACACTTTCAGAGATTGGGATGCTACCCGACCCTTAGATATCAAGCTTCTTCACATTTTCATCTGCTATCTCTACCTCCTGTTGTCTCATTACTCTTCCCAAGTTGCTATGGTCTCTTAAAAATGGTAGCATTTTCCACCCAGATACCTTCCATCTTTTCTAGTACTTGACTTTGAGATAGCTGGATTGTGTCCACAATGACTTTAAACGCCTGTAGGCTTTAACAAACATCTCCTACTAATACCCCCTTTTACCCTAACAAAACCAGATGCACAACCTCCATACCCTGAGCCTTTACAAAAAACATCAATTGTCCCAATCAATGTCTGTCTTCTATCAATTCTTTCGTCTGAATTATCTTGGTCAAATGTAATAAAATCCCTCATGAATGCTTGATATGTCTCGTGATTAGTAAGGACATGGAAAGAATGCACTTGCGTCTGAAGGCACAGTAAAATATATGCGGTAACGAGCACATAATCAAACAAAACCACTAAATGCATCAAAATGGACAACTTTAGCTTAACGCATGTAGGCTTTAACCAATGAACCGAAGCACATCTAGGTCATCCCTCCTTTAAACACATGGGATACCCCGTGGGGTCCCAAACCCCAAACCAACCTTGAGACTTATAAACAAAACAATTCTTTCTTCCTCCACCGATGAGGGAGAATTGATCTCAATACCACACTTTTCCATGCTTCAAACACCTCACTTCGTGAACCAATATCTCTTTCATTTCTCGATGAAATTTGACGATCGTTGGCCCTACGGTTATCTACGTACTTAGTAGATTATGCACGTGTGAAGAATCGGATTCTCCAACATGCGGAACACTAGTGTTTAAGTTGTTAAAGTTGGTCGGACGCAACTCCCACCAAAGGCAAATTTCCAATAGTTATACCCTCAATTAGACATATTAGCGACTGATGCGTCCCTTGCCTAGGATGATAAAATGTCAGAAGGAAAAAAAAAACTTTGTCAAAGTTGCAATCGCTTGATCCATTTCGTTTTTGCGATAGTAAATATGCATATTTAAGCTAAAGTTGTCCATTTTGATGCATTTAGTGGTTTTGTTTGATTATATGCTTGTTACTACTTATATTTTACTGTGCCTTCAGACGTAGGTACATTCTTTCCATGTCCTTACTAATCACGAGACATATCAAGCATTCATGAGGGATTTTATTACACTTGACCAAGATAATTCAGACGAAAGAATTGATAAAAGACAGACATTGATTGGGAAAATTGATGTTTTTTGTAAAGGCTCAGGGTATGGAGGTTGTGCATCTGGTTTTGTTGGTGGAGAGGGGGTATCAGTACCTAGCAGACTGGAGATCCCAAGAGCTAGGTTCAAGGAGATCAAACAAAGTTGTGACTGACGGTTCAACATTGTCAAATAACTCAACCCATTCTCGGATGAAGACAATGTTCAGAAATAAGGATAAAACCTTATGGCTTGTTAATGAGTTAATAAAGCATTAAGTTTCTTTAATGATTATCTAAATCTGGCAGTGTATGACCAGATAATGTGGCTATAGGACCAGTTAATGTGGCTATAAGACCACATATTTAGAAATCACCTATGTGAGTGTTAAGTGTAAGCCGCTTTAACGAGGAATGACATTGAAGGCCCATTCTCTACGCACTCATGAAACCAGGAGGTGTTCATGGCTGAAACGAACACAACCGTGAGAACCATAAACGGTTGATGGTTGATTGTGTGACTTATGTTGTCTAGGTATACAACAAAGTTCGACGGTTCAAAGATATCAAATCTACCGATTGATCGAGTATATTCGATATAAGTTCACTACGGAAAGTTCAAAGAGAAACCTACTTCTCCAGATGCAGTCAATTCTCGCTTGTATATCACACTTGTCCGCGCATTCCTTTATCTTATAGTCATTCCCCATTCATGTGGGGTATTGTTGGGTTTACTTCCTAGATTGAATGGGAAATGGAGGGAGTTCCCTCTTGCTTTATGAAATAAGCATTTGTCCCACATTGGTAGTGGAAAGAAAAGTGGGAGTTCCCTCTTACTTTATAAAATAAGCATTTGTCCCACATCGATAGTGGAAAGAAAAGTTCTTCTACTTATAAGTAGAAGTACTCCTTCGTGTTGCTAAAGGGTTAAGAAGAGGGTCTCCCTTCGCGCCGTCGTCGTCGCTCGGCTCGGCTTCGGCTTCGGCTTCGGCTTCGGCTTCGGCTTCGGCTTCGGCTTCGGATTCGGATTCGGATTTGGATTCAGATTTGGTCAAATGATCTGATTGATTGATAATCTTTTTGGACCAAATTTTCTTTAATTTTTAATTATTATTTAATTAAATTAATTAACTTATCCAATCCTACCCGTTAGTGACGTGACCCGGATCCGCGTGTCTGACCCGCGACCCGATTTCTTTCCCATGTTTAAATTTCCCACCAGTTTTAATGGCTGTTCAGAAGGGTTGCAAACCTTTAGAAACAGTAATTCCATGACTATAAATTCGTTTGATTTCTCAGAATTTTACTTACGAATTTTCTGAACAACACAAACTTCTTCTTCTTCTGCACAAACAAATTCTGTGTGATATACTGTCGTTGAGTGGTTTGCCACTACCTGAATTTGGAGTACTACTATTCTGGTAAGATAATCGTTCTATCCTGGGAGGGGATATTCCATCAACCTCGAGTACTGTGAGGGGAATAATTTCCTTAAGGACACACTTTAAACTAAGTGGGCTCGATTATATTCTGAAAAAATTATTCTTATTTTTCAACACTGATTATGTTTATTTTCAGTTATTATTATTTACTGATTTTTTGGAATACAGATTAATAACAATATTATCATCGAATCAACTGATGCATCCTTGCCTTGGATGCTAACATGGCAGAAGAAAAAAAACTTTGTCGCATTGGCAATGCTTGATCCATTTCGATCTTGTGAAAGTAAAAATGCAAATTTAAGCCAAAGTTGTCTGTTTTGATGCAATTTTATTGGTTTTGTTTGATTATATGCTCGTTACCGCATTTATTTTGTGTTGTCTGCAGACGGGGTGCATCCTTTCCTAGTCCTACTAATTGCCAGACATATCAAACATTCGTGAAGGACGTTGTTCGACTTGACCAAGATAATCCAGTCGAAAGTATTGATAAATTGAGACAAGAATTGGAAGGGGCACGGCAATAACATGGGCACACCATGGTGGATCATAAGCTACTGGAATTGGAGGTGGTGATATCATGTTTTTGGTGGAGGCTCAGGTGATGGAGGTGATGCATCTGGTTTTGTTGGTGTAGAGGAGGTATCAACATGAGACGTTGGTAGCTCAAGGCCTACAAGCATTTGAAGTCCTTGTGGCCATGATCCAGCTATCTTAGTGAGGTGCTAGAAAAGATGGAAAGTCTCTGAGTAGAAAATGTTACCATTCTTAAGAGACTAGAGCGATAAGACAACAGGAGATATAGATGAGCAAAGACTTAGAGAGAGCAACAGATGAAAATGTGAAGAAGCTTGGTATTTACAGAGCTGCTGACCGGGAGAAAAAGAAAGCTTAACATAAATGGATTATTAGTAAGCCAAAGGAACTGCATAGAGGTTATTGTGTGGACCAGGATTGGAAATGGTTCAGGAAAATGAGCAGATGGCACCTGGTTAGAAGATGATATAAGTTCACTTCATATGAGTAATTTACACATAATATTTGTTGTATAAATTTGGTAATTGTTTTTGTATAGCATATTCGTAAAATAATTGCACTGATGCGGAGTCGTAACATAGTTCACCCCGAGAATTATGACTGATCAGACGTCATAGTTGATGTAGAGTTATATCGATCCTTTATGGCAATACAAACTGAGATTTTGATTAAAAGTACCACACTAGATAGAAATTAAAGATGTGACATGGGAATATGAATTCAATAAGAAGATTACGAACTATGTGAAAGGTTCTTATCCTTTCCCTATTTGGTGTGTCTAGGGTAGGGGCTAAAAGAGTGTTCTGTTTCTGGAACATGGAAGGCAAACATTACTGCACCCTTATTTTCCTCATTAATGATGCCACGATTGAAGTTTACGATTGCAATAAAAAACTTTACAAAAAGGAAAAGATTGACGAACTAATCATACCCATTCAGAGGCTAATTTCAAGGTTACTCAAAGCTTCCTGCGAGTTCGACCATTTGTCCCAAGAAAAGCTTACCAAATCGTTGAAGGTTAAGCATGTTGAGGGTCTCGCACAAAACAAAACCAGTAAATACTGTGGTGAAAGCATAGAGGGTTTGGACGAAAACAGAATACATGCTTTCAGAGAGAGATTTGCCATTGAAACAATTCATGATTAAATTGAACCTTATTTCAATAATTTCAAGAATATTTGAAAAGAAAGTAGACACTGGAGATTTTGGCAAAAAGAGATAGCTTATGTATCTTGTGTTAGAGCTTCACGTGATTTTGTAATGTTTGATCTGTGAGGATTACAATGTGTGTAATTTCTGTATTTGCTACTTAAGATAGACGGTTGTGTTGGTTTTTCTATGGTTTTATAATGTTTCATTTGGTGATTAATACAACAAAGTTGGTTAAAAAAAATGCCTTGCATCCATGTTAGCAACATACTTCTTGCTTTGTTAGAACAAAAAGAAAATAGCTTATAAGAGGTAACAAGAGACTTAATTTACTGATTCATCTATTTTGCTTCTCTCTTTCTCAGAATACATTCATTGTTGATTATTAAGGAGAAGGTGGGTAAGACCTCAACATCAAGAAATGAAGATTGGTTTGAAGTAGATGATGGAGACACGAAAGAAACATAGCAATAAATCAAATTTAGGAAGAAGAACATGTTCTTGAAGACAACATGGTGAATTTGCTGAACACTATATTGGATGGGCAACAACTGAAAACTTGGATAGAAGCATTTGGAGGAGCATACCTTAGATCAATTGGTCGGATGCTTGGTCTCTATCCAAAACCACTACGCCTCTAGTTCTCCCCCAATCATACCTTAGAGTAATTGAGTTTGTGTTATATATTGAATTTTAGATTTAAGACATTTTATTTTACCATTATATGTATACTTCATTATTCAAGGATTAATGACACTCTTTGAAATGATTATGCAAGATTATGTGCTAACTTGAATTGATTCAATTATTTATTTCATCTAATAGTAAATTATATTTGTATTTCATCATAAGCCAGCTCGGAATTATACCTAATATAGGTTAGGATATTTATCAATTAGTTATAGAATGACCATGACAAAATCTTCCTAGCTAATTTTAGCTAGTCATTTAGCTAGGTATTATGTCCTAGCTAAGTTTTAGTAAAGTCAAACATTGACCGAACACACTGCTATGTCGTAGCAAAATGTTTGCTAGGAATAGTGCCTAGCAGAGATATCCTAGGTAAATTAGCTAGGGATAACAAATTCTTCGAGCTAAAATTTAACCAAGCCTTATTAGCTACGGAAGTTTGCTAGGGTCGTATTCCTAGCTAAATTGATGTTAGCTAGGGATTTTGACACTTTAGCTAGGATTTGTGTCTATGGCTAAACGCCTTTTCTGTTGTAGTGTTCGTATAAGCTGGTTGGGGAAAGCAAACATATACCTTCCACATTCTAAGTAATGAATTAAATTAAGTTAACGAGCGATCAAATCTACTTTTCATTTTTTGAATAAAATGTGTTATTCTTCAATGTTTTGTGATTATACTATGATTGTGTTTGAGATATTTACGTTAAGGATTCAAGACTCGATCTAAATTTCAAACGTACAAAGCAATTTCAAGGAGAGACACACTATGACAAGCCAAAATGATCATTGATTTCACTTGTTTAAGACACTTACCCATTGTAGCTGTATTAATGATTGAAGATTAAATTACGTTGGATTATTGGTTCGGCCTTTATGTGGTGCAACAGGAGAATACCTTTTAAAAGGATAGGGAAAACATTAGTCAAAACACTACTTATCAAAGATTGATTGCAAAGATTCAAGTACTAGTTTTGGTTGATGAACCTATAGTTTTTTGGATTTTTTGTCACAAGCATTGAAGTAGGAAGTCATGACTCACAGGTTCACCTATGTGGAGATTCCATTGAAAATCAAAGAAAATTATAAGTCCGTGTTGATGATTGTTTGGTGTGTGAGAAGATCAAGAGTATTGATGATTAAATTGCTAACTGAAATAGGAAAGCAATATCGATAGGTTAGAAAGTTAGATTTAGTTTACTTATTAACATAATGAATATCGATGATTTGGTAGGATTGTAGAGTCCTCATTACGGTAGGAAAAAATTGCTATAAGAGAACTTGAGATACTTTATGACATATAATATTTAAAGCATTGGATTGTTATTTCTGATGACATTAACAATGATGTGAATAGAGAAGAAGTTTTTCTTGAGAAAATAGCCCTATAGGTGTCGATCATCACCCTAAATACGATCATGTCAACGATCAACAATTACAAATCTAAACAAGTATATGCATGTTGTTCACAGAGTTCTAAGAAAATAAAAAACAACACAAATGCAAAGAGGAAAATAGCAAAGGGAAGTATCGTACCTTTGTCTTCCTTGAATATCATAGCAAAGCCAAAGATAACCACATGTATTACTGAGAAATGCATGAAAAGAGAATACCTGATTCCTTCAAAAACTCGAAGAACCAAGAGCCTTCAAGGTGAAAAATCAATGTACTTCCAATCATTCACCTCCTCAGTCAGATTTTTCTGATGAGCTGAAAATTTTGTCAATATTTCATTAATTTTTTAACGTACGAAGAATAAATACAAGAACGATGTAAAAATAGAGATCACAAAGGGTTTTTATTTGAAAAAATATAAATAAAGAGCATTTATACAATTTATACACACATAAAGTTATAATGATGTGAGAAGTGGACTGCTTCTTTCTGTACAAGATACACTTATACTGTTGTTTCCTCATTTGTTAAACTTAGTAGAAGTTATTTTTTATTTGAGCTTTTGGTACAAGATTTCATACAATTGTAGGTCAATTAGTGTCAAAGGTTAGCCTTATGAATCACGGAGTACCATGACTTTTCGAATTGCTTAATCTTTAAAAAGGTTATTAGAACATTAATACTTATGGAGAGGCTGCTTTATCTTCTAAGTTACAATTAAAGTTCGATTTTTAACTTTGTTCAGCTCTATAAACAAAATGTACTTTGACTAATCATATATACAGCAACATCAAAGTTGAGCACAAAGCAATAGACAATATCCTTTCCAGATTGCTTATTTTTTCAAGAAGTTATTAGATCCTTGAACTTGTGGAGAGACGTTTGTATAACTCTTCTAAGTTTTAGTGTGAAGTCTGATTTTTTCAAATAAGGGATTATTAGAAGAAATTAGTACGAGTTTTGAACTACTCGATAAGAACGAGAATTACCACTTTACATATCCATTTCGACTTTTGAGCTTTGTGAGTTGGTGTGGGTTTATACTTACTTGACATATCCATTTCTAATTGTTCTATGTTAAGCATACTACTACTGAGAGACGTTAATAAACGATAAATACTTTGACTAATCAGTATACAGCAACATCAAAGTTGAGCAAAATCATCCTGCAACTATTCATTTAAGAAAAAATAAACATCTTTAGGCTAAGACACTACATGAATATCACATTTATAATCAAAATAATTAAGAGAAATAAGAAGATTTTCTTCAAGCTAGTTCTAATGTACCTTCTTGGTTATCTTTTCAATTTCATCAATTTAGATCGATCATCGCATTCCGTGCTACTTAAATATTACTCCCTCTGTCCCAAAATACTTGTCGCATTATGTTTTTCAAGAGTTAAACTATATGAACTTTGACCATTAATTTAAGCTTTATTTTTTCATCATATTAATATGAGAAAAATTGCAACTTATAGTACTTTTCGTATAGATTCCGAATATCTAAAATTTAATTTTAAAATATTGAATTAATCTAATCTAATTTAATTTTGAAATTAGTCAAATTGAATTGTTTTTTAAAAATATGAGAAGTATTTTGGGACGGAGTGAGTACATTAAATGCAACAACCTGCATATCAAAATGAAAGACAATAGATCTTCAATGAGAATCTGTAAATTAATGATAAAAAACAAAAGAAATATTTTCCAAGTGATATCATTGAGCATATCTTATGTAACTTGTTGGATTGCAGCATGTACTATATTAACACTTCATTAACACTAGGCTATCTAATTATTTTTAGTTCTTATCTTCGCAGTTAGTCATATTAACTGAGCATGAAATTTCTGAAGGATTCCAGTGATCTCTTATCATGTATTTCTCTGTAATACTTTTTTCTTTGGCTTTGCTGTGATTTTGGAGGAAGACGAAGGTTTGATCCTGGTATTAATTTCTATGCACATGTGTAGTTTTTTTTTTCTCTTGGTCCATTAGCATTTACTTATTGCACACTTCAGCTACAGAGAGATAAATTTCAGATAACTTTAAAGGATTTTTTATACGAAAAAAGCATAAATTAAAGCGCCTTAAAAGTTTATAAACAAAAACACATAGAGAAAGACGAAGAAGAGAAAAAAAATGGAATCGAGAGATAAATTGTAGGTTATGGTTATGGATAATAATAGATAGGATTAAATTATAGGAGTAATGGTTATGGAAATAAATTACATTGAACTTGCTTGAAAGAGAAGATGCCAGAGAAATTGATTTATACGAAAGACCAAAAGTCTTTGTATCGAGAAGTTCACCGGACAGGGCAGAGCATTCATTGCTTCATTTCCATAGCTACGCTTCCTTTTGTCATTTCCATAGCTAGGCTGCTAAAAATACGTGCAGACTATCACTAACGGATCATATCAAAATTACTACCAATACTGTTATTAATTACTCCCTCGGGACTCGATCCTATAATAAGTATCACCTTAGCAAAAAAAAATACTCATATTAAGAAAATAATAATGCAATGTAAAGTTTATCAAACTATTCCTATTTAATAAAAATAAATTATTTTTTCTTATTGATTAAAACATGCATGAGTAGTAATCATTTATGTCTTGAATAGAGACTTAGCCAGTAAATGTTTCTTAAATTGAGAACTTGTCATTTTTTGTTTAAGGATATAGTTGAAAAAAATAGTCAATTTATGTCTTGAATTCCTAAGATGACACTTATTTTGAGATAAATTTATTTTGCTAAAGTGACAATTATTAGGAACATAGGGAGTATTATTCCACGTCCTAAGTAATTGTATTTTGCTTCCCAAATTTTTTGAAATCGTAAGAGTAAGGTCTGCATACACTCTACACTTCTCATACTTCACTTGTGAGATTACATTGGGTATGTTGTTGTTGTTGCTTCCCAAAAATTAATTTGACCAATTTTTAAAATTAAATTGAATTAAATTAATTAATAATTTAAATTTAAATTTAAATTATATCAAGAAGTAGTATAAGTTAAATATCCTTTTTATATTAATATATATGGTGAAAAAATATTCGTATATCTTAAAACATTAGTCAAAATTAAGTAATTTAACTCTCAAAATGCAAATCGTGACAACGGCAATGAAAAGGATGTTATCTACTTCGGTACGATATTAGATATTTATACAAAAATATCAAAATTTGTATCAAAAGATTTAATTAGATATATTCATATATATTAGGGATCCTATATATTATATTCATCATTATATGAATAACAATAATTTTTATTTTAAATATAAGCTAATAAAAAGGCTAAATTCTTAAATTTATTTGGTTAGAGAATACTAAAGACTTGTAATACAATTGTATTATCTGATTAGAGCTAACAACTGGTTATAAATTAACATAGTAATAGTAAAAATAAAATCTCATTTTAGGTTATTTTGATTATGGCACTATTTGTTTCGTTCATCAAAATTAACCTATGGTACTTATTTTTACTTGTATTTTTTATTTCTCTTTTGTTATAGAGTTATGTACATTTTGATTCTTACTTATTAGGTAATGTAAATTTTGTAGTAATTGCTTGTCTTGAAAATGTCTTTTATGTGATAATTAAGTAATGGAGAAACAATTAATTTTCTACTATATGAAAGTTGAAGTAGAACAAATTATGACTACCGACTTACCATAACACACTTTACTGAAATCCAACTTAAAATGGTATAAGTTGTATTTTTTAAAATTGAAAATCAAAGTTACTGAACCAAAAATTTTAATATCGTATTGATATGTTATACGAGTCCACCAAACAGTGCAGAAAACCAGATTCTCTAATTGTTCCCTTAGGTAAAGCAAAAAGTAAATAATACAAGATATTTACCTGAAAACCACGTACTGAAGAAAGTAAAAAATCACAACCTACCCTAGTAGGATTTTCCCAAAACTTCACTAAAACTAAGCAATATTTATATTACAACCTCTTGCAACCTAGGAATTAAAATCTTAATTCATCCCCCTTACGATAACTCTATTGCAAGCTCTCTACAATACCTCTATTGCAAAAACACATTTTGACTAACTCTAGCCAAGTAAACAACTCAAAGACTTGAGAAAAACCGACCTACAAAAAAACTTCATAAAAGAAGTGTAGGTTTACAAGTTCAAGAACAAAAGACAAAGACTCAACAAACCTAGAACTTAAGACATCTTCAGTGGTGAGAGAACTTGTCCTTCAGTTTGTTGCAGCTTTGGTCTTGTTAAGAGCATTTATGAACACGACTGCTTGTAGGTGAAAATGAGAATAATTTTGATTTGCAAGATTAATTTTTTCACTCCCTAACATGTTGTATATATATATATGAGAGTTGAATGAAGTGACAAAACTTTAATCCTTGGATCAATGGTAAAGACGCAACAACTCTGTTGTTGTGTGGCGATACTGCCACTATGTCAGCAACTTTATAGCTGTAGAGTTGACTTGCATCGACAGAACTGATTCCTCTAAAAGTATAATTGATTCCTCGTATTGGGAACCTGGTATTCCATCCCATTTAGGAGCAGTTTTAAAAACATGAGAAATTGCTTCCCATTGTGTTGAAGCACCAGGTCCCTCAATAGGTCCCCCTTCCTTTAACTGGTCAATCAACCTAATAGCATCAAAAAATCTAGCCACAATTTCTTCTTGACTTTCTAAAATATTAGATATCTCCTTATCCCCCTCAGTGAGGTTAACCTCAAACAGATGACCGACAGAGGACTCAGATTGTCCTTTGTTTGACTCCGTACCCTTTTTACCATCTAGAGAGACATAGTTTGACTCAGAATCTTACGTTGTCGAAGAGGAACAGACGTGGTAGGTATTACGGGAGAAATAGGGGTATGAGAGCCTGAAGAAGGTATAGCTTTTGACGGTAACATTTTAGGGTTTTGGTCAGACGATTTTGAGATTTCTAGAGGTGAGACAAGGGATGATGGTTTAGGAGAGTTTGGAGAGGTGGATTCAGGTTGAGACATGGTGATTTTTAGAGGAGAAGATGAGCAACAATGGTGTTTGGATGTTGGAGTTACAATGGAGGAACTATAATGTCGACGGTTTCTATTTTGCTTAAGGAGAAAAGCAAATGAGTGATGTGACACGTGGAAAGAGGCAACTAACATCTAATGGGGTTCATCCATGATCGCAATTTAGAGAATAGGCAGGAGAAATCATAATGACGTGGCACTCTAGCAAGTTTAAAACACATAGGTACAGATGAAAATACTAACCTGAGTTAAAGAACCAGGTTCCTTAACAGTTTTTGAAAATGGGACAACATCTTTGTAGAAGGCATTATCACTTATCTTTGCACATTCTTGAGATTAACATGCGTGCATACCTGTAATAGTACAAAACTGAGTTAGACATTACCAAAAAGACATTTCCAACATATACATGTCCTCTAATCATAGTCAATTATAGAGAGATCTTCTAAGGAGACAATTAGTTCATCTTGATCAACCCTAGCTCCAAACGATTCTTTTCAAAATGCTCCATGCTCAGTGCCTTTGTGAATATATCTGCTACATGGTCCTCCATTTTGTAGAACTTCATGCAAAATCATTTTTTTTCAATGTTGTCCCTAGGATGTGGCATCTAACATCAATATGTTTAGTCCTCTTGTATTGCATTGGATTCTTGCCATATTAAGTGCACTTGTATTGTCACGCAACAAGGTCACACACTCAATAAATACACCAAAATCCTTAAGTTATTGCTTTATCTAAAGTAGTTGAGTACAACAAGAGGAAGCAACCACATATTCTGCTTCAACAGTAGAAAGAGCCACCAAATTTTATATCTTTGCACCCCATGAGATCAAACATGATCCAAGGATATGAGCCATTCTAGAAGTTCTCTTTCTATCTACCAAGTATCCATCATATTCAACATCAACATAATCAACCATGTCAAAATTATCTCCTGAGGCATAGAAAAGGACCAGGTCCGGAGTCCCTTTGAGATATATTAGAATTCTCTTTACAGCTTTTAGATGAGACCTCATTTGGACACAATTGAAATCTAACACACATACCAACACTAAACACAATGTCAGGTCTGCTTGCAGTCAGGTAGAGTAAAGATCCAATAATACCCTTGTACATGATTTCATTCACCGGAGAACCAGGTTTATCTACATCCAGTCGAGTAGCAGTAGCTATAGGAATATCAATGGTTTTAGCATTCTCCATTTCAAACCTCTTCAGTAGCTCCTTGATGTACTTATGTTGACTGATCATGGTGCCTTTTGGAGTTTATTTGACTTGTAACCCAAGAAAGAAATTTAGCTCACCTATCATACTCATTTCAAACTCACTTCCCATGAGCTTTGAAAACTCCTCACACATAGTCTCATTTGTGGCACCAAAGATGATAGCATCAACATAGACCTGGACAATCAACAAATTTGTGCCTCTTTTCTTCATAAATAAAGTGTTGTCAATTTCCCCCCTTTTGAATACATTTTCAAGAAGAAAATTTGACAATCTCTCATACCAGACCCTTGGAGCTTGCTTCAATCCATACAAAGCCTTGTCAAACTTGTATACATGCTCAGAATGCTCATAATATTCAAATCTAGGAAGTTGCTTGACAAAGATATCCTCCTTCAGATAACCATTTAAGAAAGCACTATTTACATCCATTTGGAACAATTTGAATTCCATATGAGATATAAAAGCAATGAGAATCCCGATTGCCTCCATTCTAGGAACTGGAGAAAAAGTCTCATCATAGTCAATTCCTTTTTCTTGATTGTATCCTTGAACCACTAGTCTTGCCTTATTTCTGGTAGTGTTTCCAAACTCATTAAGTTTGTTGCGAAACACGGACCTAGTCGCTGTGATTGTTCTGTCGAAAGGTCTAGGTACCAGGTGTCATACCTTGTTCCTTTCAAACTGATGAAACTCTTCTTACATAGTTGTAATTCAGTCGACATCCTTCAGAGCTTCTTTGATATTTCTAGGTTTAATTTGGGACAAGAAGGCTAAGTAGGAAAATATGTTTCTCGCCTTGGATCTAGTTTAAATATCAGACTTCAAATGAGTAATCACATTATGTAATGGATGAGATCCCTTGTGCTTCCAATTTGAAATTTGTACCTCATGTTGATCATTGCTTTGAGGATTTGATGAATCGGGTTCCTCAGAGTGTAATCCATCATTTCTTCAACATTGGCCGGATCTTTATTATTGGTTTGTCCAGACCCTGGGATACCTAATACAACTTCATTGACCTGATGATTAACTTAATGAGAAATAATAGAGGCACCATGTCCCTTTGTGCTTCTTGGAGACTCTGCATCATCATCTTTCTTGACCTGACTCATCAGATCCTTCTTTCCATTTGAAATTTCAATGACCTCGTCAGCAACCCTTGAAAAATTTCCATCTTCAGCTTCATCATCTTGCATGCCTTTGTCACCAAGAACATCTGACTCATCAAAGATCACATGCACACTCTCTTCAACACATTGAGTTCTTTTATTGAAGACTTTATAAGTCTTACTGTGTGATGAGTATTCAAGGAAGATACCTTCATCACTTTTAGCATCAAACTTTCCCATAGTATCCATTCCATTGATGAGAACATAGCATTTACACCCAAAAGCTCTTAGGTAAGTCAGCTTAGGCTTTCTCTTATTGAGTAATCCATATGGAGTTTTATCAAGAAAGAACCTGACCATGCACCTGTTTATCAAATGACAGGCGGTGTTGATAGCTTCAGCCCAAAAACTTCTAGACACACCACTAGCTATTAGCATAGTTATAGCCATATCTTTAAGAGTTCTATTTTTCCTTTCCACCATACCATTTTGTTGAGGTGTTCTTGGTGCAGAGAAGCTGTGACTTATACTATTCTCAACATATAATTCTCAAACTTTGCATTATCAAATTTAGTTCCATGATCAGACCTGATACTCACAATCTAATTCCCCAGTTTGACTTGAATTTGTTTCACAAAAGCAACAAATATAGGAAATGTTTTATCCTTGGTTCTTAAAAACAGAGTCCATGTAAATCTGGAGTAGTCTCCAACAATAACAAAGATGTACTTATTTCCTCATCTGGGAATCCTCATTAATCCACAAAGATCTATATGAAGGAGATCAATTGGCTTAGAGGTACTCACAACTTTCTTTGGTTTAAAGGAGGATCTGACTTGTTTCCCTTTTACACATGTATCACACACCTTGTGGTATGTAAACTTGTTTTTTAGAAGCCCATGAACCATGTCCTTCATTACTAGTTTGTTCAGAAGTGAGAAGTTTGCATGCCCGAGCCCTCTGTGCCACAGTTCAGTATCATCATTCAAAGCACTGAGGCATGTTAGATCATTCCCATTTAGAGAATCAAAGTCAACCACATAAATGTTCTTGTATCTCCTTGCTATCAGAACCACTTTCCATGATTTAATATTTGTGACAGTACATAAAGCAGAAGTGAAATTTACTTCATTTCCTGCCACATATTTGTGAAACACTCAACAAGCTGTATTTCAACCCATCCACATATTACACATTTTCAATTGCATGGGAGAGTGTCTTACCAATTTTGTCAACACCAATAATTTACCCTTTCTTGCCATTTACAAAAGACACACTCCCTTTTTGAAAGTCCTTGAGTGAGAGAAAATCTCTCATTCTACCAGTCATATGCTTCGAGCAACTACTATCCATATATCATTTTCGATTGTTTCCTCTCACTACAGCCTGCAAACAGAGTCAGTGATTAGACTTAGGAACCCAAATCAATTTGGGTCCCTTGGGATGGTAAAGTGGATGAATAAGACTTCTTTTTATCCAAGCAGGTAGACCAATCCTAATGGGAAAAAATCTAGAAAACAATCGATTGGAATAAAAGAAATCAGAAAAAAATCCTCACTAGACTCTCATGTCGATCCGAATAAATCATCATTTCCACCAGAGGTCCAGGTATTTCGGCCCCAAAGAGAGAGCGTGCCAAATCCCGATGAATAGGATTTCTTTCTTCGGAGACCGAGTTCCCCCTTTCTAGACTCCTTTTCAACAAATTTCATATTTTTCTTAACAACTTGGATTTTGACTTTGCATGCATTTTGTAGTGGCATGTTTGACCACAGTGAGTGCATAACTAGTTATCAGGATTAATAACATACTTGATGTGTGGAGTATAGGCATGCTTTGCCTTTTGAATCCAACACCCTCACTACCACTCGTGTTGTTCTTGTAAGCAACCATCTCAGAGGACCAGGTCCAGCGAATTCTCTTGAAGCTGTCTATTCTTTTCAAGTTCAGTAGTGAGATTCATTTTCACCTTTTTGAGCTCATTTTCAAGCTCAAACTGAATCTCACTACCTACATTCCTTCTTTAGAAGGAGTTGATTTTTAATAAGGAATTTCTCTAGACACTTCTTTAACATGTTCATTCAATTTTATGATTTTATCTGCCATGTCATCCTTTTCTTATTTCATTTCACCAAATTCTTCAGTTAGAACATCCTTCTCCTTTATGAGACTATGACATGCATCAATTAACATATTTGCTAGTGACATCAACTTTTTCTGAGTGTACTTTATCAAATTTTTCTGAACATCAAGAAAATTTACCTCATCTTTCTCATTGTCATCTTCAATATCAGATTTGACCATGAGTGTAAATATTGACTCATAATCTGAATGTCCATCATCAATAGCCATCATAGATGTATCTCCTTGATCATATCGATTTTCAGATTCACTAGAGGTGTCTCCCCAGACACCCAAAGCTTGCTTTACCATATTGTTAACTGTACCTCTTCTTTTGAATTTTCAGGAATCTAGTTCCTCTTTGCTTCTTTTTCAGAGTTGTTCTTGTAGTAATCTTGCTTGTGAAGTGGACATTCTTTGATGAAATGTCCAGGCTTTCCACACTTGTGACAACAATAATTTTCTTTGGAATGTTTGCTTGTGCTACCTTTCGTGGGAACCCACTGTTTTTCTAAACCATCTTTTGAAACCTCCGAGTGAGATAAGCCATGTATGACTCATCGTCACTTGGGTCACTCTCAGAAGCCTTGAGAACCAGACTCTTCTCTTTCTTTGGCTCTCCTATTTTCAGATCTTATTATCTTTCAACTCATAAGTTTTGAGATTTTCAATAAGCTCATCAATCGTCAACTTTTGCAGGTCCTTAGCTTCCAAGATAATATTAACTTTGTTTTCCCAAGAAGTAGGCAGAACACTGAGAAGTTTACGAACTAGCTTGTTGGTTTTAATAATTTCACCTAGAGAATGAAGTTCAATGATTATGGAGATGAACCTAGTGTGCATGTCTATTTTGTACTGCTTCACCTGATTTGTTAATCATGTCTATTTTGTAATCATGTCTATTTTGTACTGCTTCACCTGATTTTTCCCTCATGAGCAGTTTGTAGAGCTTCCCAAATCTCTTTCGTAGTTAGACATGCTAAAATACAGTTGTATTCATATGGTCCAATTCCATTAACGATTTTCTTTGCCCTCCACTGCCTTTCTGTCAGCATCATTATACTCATTTCTTGACTTTTGAGTTGTTGGGACACCTTCTAGATCTGTGTTTATAGGAACATGAGGGCCATCACAAATGATGTTTTAGAAAGAACTTGCTCTGATACCAATTGATATATTATACGAGTCCACCAAATAGTGTAGAGAATTGGGTTCTTTAATTGTTCCTTTAGCTAAAGTAGAAAGTAAATAACACAAGATACTTAAGTGAAAATCACCTTACTCTAGGGAGTAAAATCACGACCTATCCTAGTAGGATTTTCCCAAAACTTCACTAAAACAGAGCAATTTATAGATTACAACCTCTTGCAACCTAGTTATTAAACTCTTAATCTCTCCCCCTACTATATTACAATCTCTCTACAATACCTCTATTGCAAAGACACATCTTGACTAACTCTAGCCAAGTAAACAACTCAAAGACTTGAGAGACCTATAAAAAGCTTCTTAAAAGAAGTGTAGGTTTACAAGTTCAAGAACAAACGACAAAGACTCAAAAAACCTAGGACTTAAGATATCTTCAGTGGTAAGAGAACCGTTCCTTTAGTTTGTTGCAACTTTGGTCTTGTTAAGAGTAGTGATGAACACAACGGCTTGCAGGTGACAATGAGAACAATTTTGATTTGCAAGATTAGGTTTTTCACTCCCTAACATTTTGTATATATATATATATATATGAGAGGTGAAGGAATTGACCAAACCTTAATTCTTGGATCAATGGTAAAGTCACAGCAACTCTGCTGATGTGCTGCGACACTGTCGCTGTGTCAACAACTTTACAGCTGTAGAGTTGACTTGCTTTGATAGAATTGGTTCCTCTAAAAGCATTACTGGTTCCTCGTACATGTTTGTCAAATCATCAAAACAAAAACATAGCATACATTATCACGTATTAGATGGATGGGCCGACCCATCATTTAGATGTATCTTAAAATGGTCGGCTCAGTCTAGTCCTAAGTGGCAGAAGGGTGGGACAAACCGGCCCACCATTTCTTAAAAACATTTTAAAAAATAATTTCTAATAAAAAAATGCAAATACATAAAAAATTTGGGAAGTTTACATAAGTGGCCGAATATTAGATACATAGGAGTAGAAGCGAATCTAGAATTTCAAGAGGATGAATTCATCGAGTTTAGTCGAGTGACCACAGATTCAGGTGAACCAACTTTTGTACATAAATTAGCCTATGCATAGGAGTATTATATCATACTACTTTTTACTCCCATAATTTGCATTAGGAAATTCATTGTCCAAATAAAGTAAAATTTCATAAAATATAATTAAAGTAGATAATCTATCTTTATTTCATAAAATATAATTAAAGTACATTGGTGTTGTACATGTCTATTATGATTGTCTGGCTAGAGCATATGTAACTCTTGACACCTGTTTTTTTAAAAAAACATATATAAGGGGTAGAGGTGTTGAAGACACTTCAAGGTGACTGCTGCTAAACTTCTGCCTAGGCATCACGTATCACGTCGCCCCAACACACCGCACACATACTCTGGGACGCGGGGCGGATACTAGCCTCCCGTGTGCCTCGAGCTCGCGACTGGCCTAAATGCGAGACCACACTGATGGATAAAATTCTAGGAAACTTCTTAATTTTTCTATGTGAAGATACTACTATTTAGGTTTTTTCTATCGATATTCAGTGAAAAAATAACTGGTAAAGTTGTTGCCATGTGACCAAGAGGTCATGGGTTCAAGTCGTGGAAACATCTTCTTGCAGAAATGTGATGTAAGACTGCGTACAATAGATCCTTGTGGTCCGACCCTTTTTCGGACCCCGCACATAATGAGAGTTTAGTGCACCGGGCTGTCCTTTTTTTTATTCAGTGAAAAATAACCATTGGAAATTTTTCAGTAGAAAAAAAGAGATTTTCAGTAGTGGTATAACACAAATTGTGCAAAATGATCTTTCAAAATGATTATTTCTAGGTATGGCCAAAAGCTCCTAAACGTGAAAGTCTTCGACTGAAATATTGGTGCCACACGAATGACGCATCTTAAACATGTCTATTTTAGCTAAATAATAAAGTGCAAAAAAAGGAAAAAGGAAAATTAAGCCGAGGGGCAAAGCAAAATTCTGCGTAATAACGAAAGGAGAACTTTTATCTGCTACGGATTTTATAGAGTAAAATAATGTGCATGTGAAGATGCTTTGTATTAAATTAGTTAATGGATTGTAGTTGATATTGAGATATTTAGTACAACTTTTCAAATTCTCCTATCCCTTTAAATCACTGAGAGAAAGCTGATAAATGTAAGCTAGGTTCACATACAAGGTATGATGAAATAATTTATTTATTTATTGAAGGGTGTTTTACTCAATCTATTAAAAAAATATTTGAGTTATAAAATAAAAACTAATAAAAGATTAAACTTAAATCACTTACTTGATTAGTTGCAGAGTTGATGTATGTGTTACAGTCTAGAAAAGGAGGAGAATAGATTTGTCTAATGAAAATTTACAATGTCTTTAGGGAAGGTAGAATATTTCAATTGATTTCAAAATGCTCTTAATGGCGTATATATTGGTTTTCTTTGACATTTATGAGATTATTAATTCATTATCAATGCCTCGTTGTTTAAATAATAATTGTTCCACTATTTACAATTTGAAGGTTGCAATCTTGCTAGCTGGCCATTTAATGTCCTGCATTTTTTTTTCTAATTTAGCTTTTTGTTTTTAATCTTTATTAGAATGTACATTACATTTCTTTACAAATATGTTATTGAAATAATGTTTAATTGATGGGTAAAATTATCGTTCAACTTTATATATATATATATATTGGTCTTTTAACTTTTCACTTAAGAGCTTCTCACTTATATAACAACTAGTTTCTGAACGTGTGCTTTGCACGTGTATTTCATGTCGACTAATACAAACTTTTTAATATAATATAAATTATAATCTAAATTAAAATATATGCGTGATAAAAAAGAACGTGTTGACGATTATTATCTGACCAATCTCCAACTTTTCCCAACCAACAATGGCTTCTGATTACTAGGAGTATATATTTACTTGACAAAAGGTTTCTTGATGCAGTATTATTTGTATAATTTTTCTATATGGAAAATACAAGCTCATACATGTTAATACACAAAATTAGCTAATTTACTATAAGACCATCTGAAAGTTATGCTTAAAGAACATGAAAATCACAATTGAAAATGATGTATTAGTATCTTAAACACAATACTAAAATAAAGATTACTGATATCAAATGATGTATGTTCATGTATGAGAGACTCGCAAGGTTCATATACTCATAATACTGTGCAGGCATGCACCCGAACATCCTTGATAAAAAATTACACCATATATATAAGATATTTTTATATTTTTATGTGTATATATAGATTTTGAATACCCTAAAAATAGGAGAAGAGATTGGTTCAGTGGTTTAAGAGGTTCAAAATTCACCTTGAGGTTTCAAGTTCAAATCTTAGTCATTACATTTTTATTTTTTGACCCTTCAATAGGCGTGCACCCGATCCGGGACCTATCAATCTCCAATAACCACATGTATCATCAAGTGAGTGTGCATGGATGTTCACGTATGCATGAATATCAATGCCAAATAAGTTATAGCCATGCACCGTGCAAAATTACACAATTACCTCGATTAACACAGGTATACAGGTTCAAGAAGTGATATGAGCACACAACAAGTAAATCAAGTCAACTAGTTATCAACTAATGCCCACATGTTTTGGCATTCTGGATTACAATCTATAACTATACGATTTCATTGTTTTCCGTACATGTCGCCGGTACTTTTGTACCAGTGTCCGTCCCACCACGGGCACGAGAATCCCTCTTTCGCCCTTACCAATTATTATTAACATTATTAATCTTTACTTATCAAAAACGTTTCCTCAAACGAAGTCTAGAAAGTCTTAACATACCTCAAGGCCGAGCAAACGAATCACGAAAGTGCCTTCCCTTCTGAAGTGCCTTGGAACGCTCCCAATCTATTAAATACGTGATGTCCATAAATAAATGAGTTCATAGACACCCATATTTCTATAGTTATAATAGGGACCCAAAAAGTCAAATACGATTCTCAATTGCAAAACTAAAATTTTATTAGAAATCAGTTTACCCATAACCTAAATAGTATAAATCCAAAAAAATTAGCTAAATTCATCCACAAATTGAATCTCAAATCAAAGATTTATCAATATTCAATTTAGGGCTAAAATCCTCAATTTCTCCACCAAATTCATGGATTAAATTGCTAAATAATAGAAGTATTCATGAGGAATCATCAAGCGAGGAGTTATAATCTTCTCCCCGAGTCGAAATGAGTTGATAGCCACCAAAATCTCGTCAAACCGAATTGTAGAACTCAAAATATGAAATTACAAAGTCCAATTCCTAAATGGATGCTTATAAAAACAAATTTAGTTGCGAAATCAACAGTCAGCTAAAAAAACACCAGCAACTTAAATTGCACATAATATTATCCAAAATACCCCTAACAACCTCGGAATTCGACGATTTCAGTTCCTATGAGTACGAAATAATGATAATGGCCTAGTCATTCATTCAAAACTCAATTTTGAGCTCGTTTGTTCATCAAATATCATTTTCACTCGTTAAAGATTTATTTAATGTTTCGCGATAAAAACTCGAGTGACTTATCGAAATTAGACCAAACATTTCAGATCAATTCTATAAATCATTTTGAAACTTTTGGAGGTCTCGGAATAAAACTCCGATCTCTAGAAGTAAAACCAGACCTTAGGATATCCCTAATCTAATGCCAAAGAACCCAATGCGTTCAAAATCTATCCGGAACTCATCGAAATTAATCAAAATTTGCGGACAAGTCCAAAATCATCATTCAAACTTGCTGGAGCTTTCAAATCATGAATCTGAGCTCGTTTAGTGAACTCTTAACTTCCATTTCTACTAGAATGCAACTCAATTGTCCAAATCACTCCCGAGTCCCTCGGGGTTCTTCCAAACCATCCAACTAAGTCATAAATCACGTTCCGGACCTCATGGAACTGTCAAAACTCCTATTCGAGTTCGTTAACCTCCGATGTTGATTTTAGTCAAACTTTTCCATTTCCTTAATTTAAGTTAAGAACTTCCAATTTTACTAATTCTTCCCTGATACTCACCCGATAACCTCGGGACCCGTGCCATCAATCCTTGAGAGTCACAAATATCATTCTAAACCTAGGTCTTTTAGGGAAAACGAGTCCAAAAGCTCAAAACTTAAAAAGGCCTTTTAAGTTCAAATATTAAAAAAAAAAAACAGAAAGATAAGCGTACTATTATAAAATTTAGGTTATAAAGCTAAATGCGGCCTTATTTTTCCTATGATCAAAATTCAAGACACACCCTCTCAAGTTTTGAGATTTTATTTAATGGTAAAACTGAAAATTGCCATAAGTTTGTTTCTTTAGTAATCTTTTTTCTCTTTTGTATTTGCCGCTCATTTGGTAAGCTTAGCCATGAAATTGTAGTAATCCATGAATCCTTATTACGTACCAAAAAAAATTAATCCTTATTACGCGGTGGATACAAATAGACAGTTGGAGAAAGTCTCGCATCATTCTTCCCCTAGTCTTCATTCTTTCTCCTCTATCCTCCTCCCTTTTTTGTCAAAATTTTGGCCAACTATAGAGATAATTTCCAGCAAGAATGAGCACTTCGTCTGGATCACCTTTTGCGCGGAGCAGGACGCGATTAGGGAAATACGAATTGGGTAAGACCTTAGGAGAGGGTAGCTTTGCTAAGGTCAAGTATGCCAAGAATGTACAGACGGGTGATAATGTCGCCATCAAAATCATCAACCGTGATCTCGTCCTCCGCCAAAACATTATGGAACAGGTACCTCCCCTACCTGTCCTGTTATTCTTTCTTTCTGTGTCTATCAAGCCCAAACTGTAGTCGTCGAACGGTTCTTTAATCTCCCTTGTTTAGCATTAACCTGCATGACGTGCTCTTACGTCTATCCTGAAAAAAAAAAGGAAACAAAGTTTTTATTATTCTCATATGGGGTTTACTAAGGGAATTCTGAATATACAGAAGTAAACAAATGAAGAAGTTATAGGAATTCAACACTTACTATAGTCTATATCTACGTAAATAAAATTTTAACCTTGTATATATAGTATAATTTTTTCGATGAACCTTCTGATACCCTAGCTCCGCCCATGAATTTACGTAAACTCCTTTTCCTTGTTTGGATTGAATTAAGTTTAACTTTTAGACGCAACACTTCTCGGGTCTTGTCTTAGTTGTTAAGAGTCGCACATCGGAAATGGAATGAGAATATTGACTCCTTATATGGACTTGGACAATCCCCACCCTACAAGCTAGCTTTTGGGTTTGAGTTAGGCTCAAGATCCATCTTTACATGGTGTCAGAGCCAGACCCATTTCAATTCTTTGTTCACCGATGTTGGGCCCACAAATTATATTGTTCACGCTCCAGTTAACGAGGTCTGGGCGTGCGGGGAGTGTTAAGAGTCTCACGTCGGAAATGGAATGAGAACATGTACTCCTTATATGGACTTGGGCAATACTCAAGTTAGATTTTGGGGTTGAGTTAGGCCCAAGATCCATTCTTTTCCCCAATCAATGTGGGACTTTAACCCACTCTAACACCCCCTTCACGCCCACGGCCCAACTGGAGCGTGGAACGGGAGCCCAAACGGGAATGGACCTGACTCTGATACTATGTAAAGAATGGGTCTTGGACCTAACTCAACCCCAAAAGCTAGCTTATGAGGGGAGGATTGTCCAAGTCCATATAAACAAACCACCAGTCCATTCCCCAATCAATGTGTGACTTTAACTCACTCTAATATTAGCAATCATGCCTAAAAAATCTGCAGTGTCGGATATACACACATTTTACATAAACTAGGGGCGGATGTAGGCTATTACATATGTGTTAAGAAATTAAATAAAAATGTACATAAATTAAATTCAAGACCCGGTTACTAGCACTTGAAGTCGCTATCGTAGAATCCAGAAATCCAAAGTGTAAACCATTCATTATCCCTATCTCTTCAAGAATGTTTTCGAGCATTTTGTGTGAAATGAAATTTTCAGAAGGATGGAAGACTCCAAACAAACCAAGAAACTTGCTGCAAGGTTGCCAGAACAGGGCTTTTGGACTAATTAGAGTTTACTTCACCTGAACATTCTAATATCATATGAGAAATAAGTGAGATCAGAAAATGCACAAACACAAATGTCTTAGGCCTTCCTCCTTTATTTTGGACACAATTTATGAGGTTAATATTTACATTTACGCGATGATGGGCACCAGTGTATACACTATTTATGATGTCTACTTTAACTAGTTAGCATAACTATCTAACTGTAAAAGTATATTATGTCATGTCGCTTTTGTTCTATAATAAAGCAAAATGAAAGATATCAGACAGATGAATGCCTTTTACAAATTTCTTTTGATTTAGAAAGGAAAAGCAATTATGTGATCCAAGATGTAATTTGTTGACAGATTAAAAGAGAAATATCAACGACGAAGTTGATCAGACATCCAAATGTCGTAAGAATCCATGAGGTATGTTGTATGCGCTTAAATTACTCATCTTCTTTCATCTTATCTTTTTGATTGCTTCATATCTGTGTAATTCTGTTTATTCTAACACTGGTTACTACTAGGTTATGGCTAGCAAGACGAAGATCTATATTGTTCTCGAGTATGTTCATGGAGGAGAGCTCTTTGATGAAATTGTAAGTTTCCTCATTTCTTGCTTTATGCATTTGTATATCCTGCTTTTTCCCATTTTTCTTGAGGGATAGTTACATTTTTGGACCGCTCTAAAACATAATAGTCGGTAAGTGTATATGTTTTGTATATTAAGTACTAATATACATATAATATGCATAGATATACATAACCAGTGTATAGGTTTTGTAATTTTGGCTAGCGCCTATGATTAATTTTGGCTGATGGGTTAAAATTGAAAATATCCCTTTTCTGGAGGAGATGGAGATGATTGGTAAAATAGAGCTTTCGTGGAACTATTTGCCAAATGTCAGATTACATGTTCATTTTTACTCTTTCACTTCTATTATCACATTTTATTCCTAGGTAAAAGTTCTTGTATTTGCAACTAGCATTTCCTTATGAATGTTGTATATTACAGGCTAGACATGGCAGACTCAAAGAATATGAAGCTAGAGGATACTTTCAACAGCTTATTAATGCCGTTGATTACTGCCACAGTAGAGGCGTTTACCACAGAGACTTGAAGGTTTCTGATCCTTAATTTCATTTTTCTTAAAATAGAAGTTTTCTTCGTCATGCTTTGGCTAGTATTAATATTCAGTTATGCGACTTGTAACCATTTGTAGCCGGAGAATCTATTGCTGGATTCATTTGGTACTCTTAAAGTTTCAGACTTTGGATTGAGTGCACTTTCCAAGCAAGTTCGAGTAAGTATTCTGTACGTTTTGAAAAGTTAAAAGAGTATATAAAGAGCAATACATTCTGTCCTAAAGTAGATAACCTGATTTATATAAAGAGCAATACATTACTAGTATTGTATAGTGTTATAGTTGATGGAAAACTCTTGATGTTATTCAGGACGATGGACTGCTTCATACTGCTTGTGGCACACCAAACTATGTTGCCCCTGAAGTAACAACGACCTAAACCATAGTTATGGAGTAATTATTTCGTACTGTTTCCTGCCTTTAACAAGAAGTGTTGTATCAGGTGTTAACTGACAAAGGCTATGATGGTACAACAACTGATGTCTGGTCTTGTGGAGTCATTCTTTTTGTTCTAATGGCTGGATACTTGCCTTTTGAAGAACCAAATCTAAATTCTCTATACCGAAAAGTAATTTTATGGAAGTTTCTTCCTTCTTCATTTGTTTATTTTCAGAACTCTAGCTAGATAATTTTGTTTGTAAATTGTTGTCAGATCCTGAAGGCTAATTTTTCACTTCCACCATGGTTGTCATCCAGCTCAAAGAAACTGATCAAGCGTATTCTTGACCCAAATCCACTCACGGCAAGTCCCTTTATCTTTGCTTTATTTACTTCTTCGAATGAGATATTTTTAATTGAAAGAAATAATCCCTTCATTATTTGAAAATAATGAAATAGTATATATATAATTTACAATTTTCATAATAGAAAAATCTTATTCCTAGTTTACTTCCAAAATCTTATTCTACTTGTACAATAATTATACAATTATGGTAAGTGTACAATTCTAATTATATACAAAATTGTCCTAAAATCAATGCACCAAACCGTGATATTCTTATGGTAAGTATATCACGGGTATACTATTTATCACACCCCCGCAGTCATAGTGGACGGTCTTTGTACGCTGGGACTGTCCCTAAAATCTTCAAAAAGGACCGAGGGAAGACCCTTTGTAAAGATGTCTGCAATTTGATACGTGGAAGGGACATGGCAGACGCGTACTTGTCCACGAGCTACCTTTTCGCGAACAAAGTGAATGTCCATTTCGATATGTTTAGTGCGCTGATGCGGAACCGTATTATCAGAAAGGTAGATGACACTAACATTATCACACTAAACCAAGGTAGCTTTTTGAATAGGATAATGAAGCTCTAAAAGCAGATTATGTAACCAACATGATTCAGAGATCACATTGGCAACCCCTCGATACTCGACCTCTGCACTGGAGCGGGACAAAGTTGACTGACATTTTGCAGACAAGGAGACCAAGTTTTTACCAAGAAGCATACAATAGCCAGACGTAGACCGTCTGGTATCTGGACAGTCACCCCAATAAGCATCTATATACGATACAAGTGTAGACGTCGGCGAATGATATAAATGTAAGCCATAGTCAAGCGTCCCCTGGATATATCGAATAATGCGTTTGAGCGCATTCATATGTTCAACCCTGGGATCATGCATAAACAAGCACACCGGCTGTACGATATACGTAATATTTGGTCTCATGAAAGTAAGATACTGAAGGGCCCCTGCAAAACTGTGATATCGGGTTGGACCCTCATACGAGGAGCCAGCCGAAGCCCCTAGCTTGGGTTTAGTATCAACTGGAGTGGAAGTGGACTTACATAATGACATACCAAATCGCTCAATGATCTCAGCTGCAAACTTCCGTTGGGACAAGAACAACCCACTTGCATGACGTATGACAACAATCCTCAAAAAGTAACTCAAGGGCCCCAAGTCTTTCATAGCAAATTCAGAACTGAGCATTGTCATGATAGACTGGCGTAATGCATCAGAAGAGGCAGTCAAGATACTATCATCCACATATAACAGTATATAAGCCAAGGAAGAACAACGACGATATATGAACAATGAATTATCAGACCTGCTGTGAGTGAACCCAATAGTCGAAACATAGTCTGCAAACCTCTTATACCAAGCCCGTGGGGACTGCTTAAGCCCATACAAGGACTTCTTCAACAAACAGACATGATGAGGATATTTGAGATCCCTAAACCCCAATGGCTGATGCATATAGACTATCTCCTTGAGATCACCATGTAAGAAAACATTCTTCACATCTAAGTGATGAATGGGCCATGCTTTCGAAAGAGTCAAGCTGAGCACAGTGCGAATGGTAGCCGACTTGACCACCAGACTAAATGTCTCACCACAATCGACACCCACCTGATGAGTCTTACCATCACCTACAAGACGAGTCTTATTCCTCGCAAAAGAACAGTCAACATTGTCCTTATGAGCAAAAATCCACATAGACCGAATAATATTAATACCAGATGGACGGGAAACCAACTCCCACGTCTTATTATCAATAAGAGCATTATATTCGTCGGTCATAGCAATTTTCCAATTTTGGTCATTTAAAACAGACACTGGGTTACGGGGTAGAGGTGATTTAAGAACATTAGAATTGAAATTAAAGTGTCTTTTTGGTTTAAAAATATCCCATTGACTACGAGTGACCAGTCTATGACTCGGGGGAGAATTGAGCAGATTTTGGGAAACATTGGGAACGTGACAGATCGGTCGCCAGGCAATGGGCTCTTGTCCCCAACACAAGTGGCACCGGATGTAGAAATCGGTGGACCGCCAGAGTGGGTTGGGTCACTGGCCCAATTACCGAGACTGGCCCAATCACAGGGCTGGTAATTGGGTTATGCATAGTCGCTGGACCTGAAACTGGAACAGTAGACAGTGACGGTATGTCATGTCCACCGGACAGTGGGCCCGCTGACAGATTCAGAGTGCGGGACATGTCCGATAAATGGTGGATAATATACGGGGAGATACCATTATCTAAAAAATTATACGAACTAGGCACATGACTACTCACTTTAGCAAACGGAAATTGAGATTAAAAAAAAACATGGCGACTAACTATGATTTTATTAGATGATAAATCAAAGCATTTGTAACCACGATGATTAGACGGATAACCAAAAAACACACAAGGGGTAGAACGGACCTGAAGTTTGTTAATTGTGGTGGACGGAAACAACGAATAACATAAACACCCAAAGTCCCTAAGATGTGAATACGAAAGAGTCTTATTATATAAAATTTGAAGGGGGACGAATATGCCAAACCTTTGGTAGGAAGAATGTTAAGAATATATGTAGCCATTTGTAGAGCATGATGCCAAAAAGAGGGGGGTATGGAAGCATGAATCAATAAAGTTCGGACAATGTTATTAATGGTACGAATTTTGCGTTCAGCTTTCCCATTTTGTGAAGACGTACGAGGACACGAAAAATGAAAATTGATCCAATTATTAACAAAAAACTCCCGAAATACCTCATTATCGTATTCTTTTCCATTATCACATTGAATATTTCTAATCTCCCGTTCGAATTGAGTTTTAATGAATGCTCTAAATTTTAAAAAAGTGGAAAAAACATGAGATTTTTTCGCTATCGGAAAAGTCCATAATAAATTAGAATAATCATCTAGAAATATAACATAATAACGATGACCCAAAGAACTGAGAACAGGAGATGTCCATAAATCGCTATGAATAATATCAAATGACATTAAAGTATGAGAATTGGAGTCTACAAATGACAATCTAACAATTTTTTCTAAAGAACAAGATTGACAATTCGGAGTACTATGCGTACCCTTACACGAAATAAAATTATTTTTATCTAAGAAAGACAAAATAGATGCCCCTGGATGACCTAGACGAGCATGCCACAAGGAAGGAGCAAGGGCTGCAAAAGTTGATGGCAAGGCTTGACTCGAGAAACTGAAACTTGGCGTGATAGGATAAAGATCTCCCCTACTATCACACCTCATGAGAGGACTCCCCGACTTGAAATCCTTCACAGAAAACCCAAACGGATCAAATTCAATAGAAACAGAATTATCAGTGGTGAATTTACGGACATACACCAAATTTTTAATCAATTTAGGGGCTTGAATGGTATTTTTCAAGATAAAAGATGGATGGGGGAGATAAAGTTTTATGACCATAACCACGAATTGGAATTGAATTACCATTACCAACAATTATGCCACGAGGGTTACTCAAATTAGAATAAGACGAGAGAGTACCTTGATCGGATGTCATGTGGGTAGTGGCTCGCATGTACTAATTTGGGTCTGGTAGAGTTAAACCAAGTGTGTGCATAGCGGCTTCAATGTCGGTCGGGGTGGGGCCCGCTGCGTGATTGGCTGCGTAGGCCGGGGCCCAAGAATACCTGTATGCTGCCCTGGTCCAGTACCATGTCGGGAGCCACTGGCCCAGTTGGTATTGGGCCGATAAGGTTGTTGTGAAGCCCACTGGCCAGTGGCTGGAATGCTGGAGGAATGTGGGTCATTGGGCCACTGCCCACTGGCCCAAGCCCACGGCCAAGGAGCCCAAGGCTGGGACTAGTGGGTCGGTGGTCCACTGTAGCAGGTATAAGGCCTACTGCCACTGTTTCGGCCACCGTTACCACTGCCGGAACCGTCGCGTTTGCCCCCGCAATTTTTGTCATTATTTTTCCGACTATTTTTGCCGCCCCCTTAAGACCGGTTTGGGGACGAATTGTCACCAAAATTCTGAGAAGGAGAAGAGGACGTCATCATGACCACGAGACTAGCACTAGTAGCCGCCTTTTTAGCCAAGCCGGCTTCTTCCAAAGTAAGCATGGAGCGGACTTGATAGAACTTTGAGAGGGGATTACTTTGAGGAATGAGAGTACCAACGCCACTATAGGCCTCAGAGAGGGAAGCAACCATCTAGAGAACAAGACGATCGTCGCTAACAGGCGCACCAACGTTACGGAGTTGATCCGCCAATTCTTTTAACATTTTGCAATACGCTGAAACGTTTGAGAATTTTTCCATATGAACGTGGGAAAATTCATGCTCAAGTGTAACAGCTCTGGAATATCGATTATCTTGGAATATGTCACGCAGCCTATCCCAAGCAGCCATCGTCGTAGCGTCCGGCTCAATAATTTTCTGCAACAGGTTGGTAGAGATAGTGGAGTAAATCCACTAAAGGATAGTGGCATCAAGAGTCGTCCACAACTTAGTATCATCCTCACGTTTAGGCACCTCCGTGTCCTCAGGAGCCGCGAGGATTATGTGATGGATGACTTGATGCGACCGTGCGTGAATTTTGAACAGTTCGGCCCATGTCGCATATTGGACGTTTTCTATTTCAAGAATAAGAGGGATGTGATTCTTGATATTAGAAACAACAAGGGCAAGGTGAAACGTGTTCTTGGAGGTAGACATAACGAAAGAATAATAGGTGATTGAGGAATTGGGAAGAAAGAATTTTGGGGATCGAAAAATTTGCACGGAAACCGAGGAAGAAAGCTCGAAACCGACGGCAATTTTGGGGAGAAAAAATCTCAACCTAGACTTCTGATACCATGAAAGAAATAATCCCTTCATTATTTTCATTAATGAAAGAGTATATATACAATTTACAATTTTCATAATAGAAAAATCTTATTTCTAGTCTACTTCCAAAATTTTATTCTACTTGTACAATAATTATACAATTATGGTAAGTGTACAATTTTAATTATATACAAAATTGTCCTAAAATCAATGCACCAAATCGTGATATCTAAAGACTTATCTTTCATATTAGGAACAATGTAGAGTATTCAAGAACTGACCAAACGGATATTTAGGAGTATTCATATGAATAAGTAGTGATTCTCTTCAACCGATTAGTCTGAGAAAATGACATGCTCTTGGGCCGAAAAACATGAAAAGAAGAAGAGTAAAAGAAACTCAGAAGCAAACTACAAAGAGTACTGTCCAGTTTGTGGAATTTCCACGCTAATGAGTTCTCTCTTCAAGTCCGTTACCCTCTCCCCCTCTCCACACACACACAAGTTCATGTTTCTTGTTTCTTTTCCTGATGAGTCATTTCTTTTTTTGTTTTCCTGATGAGTCATTTCTAATCTTTTATTTCAGAGGATCACTATTCCAGAGATCCTTGAAGATGAATGGTTCAAGAAAGATTACAAGCCACCACATTTTGAGCAAGATGATGATGTCAATCTTGATGATATTGATGCCATTTTCAATGGCTCGGACGTAAGTCACTTTTTCTTTTCACACCTAGTAAAATGTTCAAGATTTCAAACTCAGTAAGCAAGATTTTACATTAGTGAGATATGGCATTTCAATTGTTTGAACAATAAGTACCTCATGAAAGAACCACAGCATTAACAAGACCAATTTGAGTTTTAGGGCCTTGAGTTTGAGATGAGATTTAAAGTCAGAATGAACAACAGAAGTGCCACTTCCTTTTGCATTCCTTGAGAAATTTAGTTTAATGTAATTATGGAGGATATTATTGGAGCTTAATAAGCAGCTGAGAGTTTATAAGCAGTGTTGAGAACCAAACATGCTGTTTGAAATGATATGCATATTTTATTTTTGCAGGATCATCTCATTAACGAAAGTAAGGAAAAACCTGCTTCAGTCAATGCGTTTGAGCTCATTTCAAGGTCAAAAAGTTTCAACCTAGAAAATTTGTTCGAAAAACAGGTGGGTTCTCTCATATTTCTAGACACTTCTAAACACCGTTAGCTCGATCTTGGAGTACGATACTTTTCAGTAGACAGTTTGTAGCATCAATATTAATTGATTTCATCATTGTAGTTAATAGAAAATACGTAAATATTCTCCATATATTCTATAATTATTATTTTAGTGTAATTATGTAAAGTAAATATTCTCATACGATTAGGATTACAATGGTAAACACACACACACACACACACACATATATATATATATATATTGTATTAATGAGAAGACTCAAAATAAGGAGAATTACACTATTCTACATGGTATCAGAATCCAAACCCTAACACCCTTCCTACCCTAAACTCTAGTCGGCCGCCAACCCCCAACCCCTCTTTCCTTTGTTACGGTGGAACCCTCTCAAACCCTAAAGCAACTCTGCCTTTTTCCTTGGTTACGAAGGAACCCTCCCAAACCCTAAATATTCTCCCCCGCCCCAACCACCCTTTCTCCTTACTTCCGACGGCCACATGGCTTCTCTCGATTCCTCCTCCTCCACACAAGACGTCACACATCCTCCTCCCCCCTCCTACTCTCCCAACACCTTTCATCCGACGTTTGCCGTGACGAACATCAAAAACTTTATCCCTTTGATTCTTAATCAGGTGGATGGCCAATACTCTTCGTGGGTTGAGTTATTTCAAATACATGTTTGTGCCTGCAACATTCTTGATCACATCGATGCCACCACACCCCGTCTGCCTAACGTCGACGACACAACGTAGAAACGACTTGATGCAATCGTAAAGCAATGGATATATGGAACCATATCCAAGGATCTACTTCGTATTATTATGAAGACATGTGCTTCGACTCATGACTTATGGACAAGACTAGAAGAATTTTTTCAAGACAACAAACATACACATGCCGTGTATCTGGAGGAACAATTTAATAACACCCATCTTGAAAACTTTGCTAATATGTACTACTATTGTAAACAATTGAAACTAGTTGCAGATCAACTATCTAATGTGGGCACTCCGATTTCAGAAACAAAGATGGTTTTGCAACTAATAATGGTTTGCCAAAGGGTGAGTACGATACGCTTGCAATGATGATCCAACAAGCCGACCCCCTCCCTAGTTTTAATAAGGTCCGGTCACAATTACTATTGGAGGAAACTAAGCGTGCAAAACAGGACGAACATAATCAGAAGGCGTTGGTGGTTGATGCATCAGTGACTGCCCCAACACCCGCCGGACAATTGACACACACGGACGGTCAAAGCTCCACGGGGTGGCCGAGGCGGCAGAAAAGGCAGAGGCTGTGGCGTCAGATGCGGCGGAAGAGCTAGAGGCCGCGGCCGAGGCAGCAATACCGGTGGATAATTCCAGCAGGCCCCGTACCCATATCAATAGGCCAGCCCACTGCCATGGCCGATGTCCAGAAGTTGGGCCTCACCCCATGCCCATACCCGACGGCACCAGCCCAAGGCAGTAGCCAGTGGAAGCATCCGAGTATTTTGGGCCCTCATCCAGGCCCACGCCAGGCGGGACCGACACATCAGGCCCATGTCTCGGTGGCTCAACAGCCACAACAACCATACGGCCTCTTTACCCCTACCGAACTGGGCCAGGCCTACAACACTATGAATTTACAGCAGTTCGACGATGCTTGGTGCGTGGATACGGACGCCACTTCCCACCTCACTCGTAACTCGGGTAATCTTTCTCAACTATTCAACTTGAACAATCCTCAATTTGTTTTGGTCGGAAATGACAATCGCATTCCAATTCAAGGCTATGGCACCACTTAAACACCACCACCTCACCCTCCCTTTTCCCTAAAAAACGTCCTATATGTTCCTAACATAATTAAAAACTTAATCTCTTTTAGTTTTCTAGTGATAATTCTGTATCTATTGAGTTTGACCCTTTTGGTTTTTCTGTGAAGGACCAACGTACGGGGACAACTCTTACGAGATGCAATATTGTGGTGGACCTTTATCCTTTCTCATCCATTTCCGCTGCAAGTGTCAATCCACATACCTCTCTAGCTGCAGTCTCTCCATGAACTTGACACAGTAGACTTGGACACCCGGGAGCATCAGTTTTTCATTTTCTTAAAAGCCAAAATTTGATTCAATGTAATAAAGGAAAATTTCCCCTAAATTGTCATTTTTGTCCTTTAGGGAAGCATGTTATAGTTACTTTTACGTCATCTTTGAGTGTTACTTTTTCTCCATTTGACATCATTCATGCGGATTTCTGAACATCTCTCATTACTAGCAAACTGGTTCATAAATATTATTTGGTATTGTTAGATGATTTTTCTCATTTCTCTGAGTCTATCCGCTCAAATATAAGTCTCAAGTCTATTCTATTTTCATAAATTTCAAACATACGTTAATACACGGTTTGAGAAGGATATAAAATCTTTTCATGTGACAGAATTATACTATTCTACCGTAGTTATAAATAGTTGATATACTCTGACCTGACTTGACAATATAAAATGTGTCAAACAAGTGTGTCTTCTATTTCTCTTTTTATTCTGATTTTGCTGCTAATGCATCTTCTTATTGTATGGGTTACCAAAATATAGGGCCTTGTGAAGAGAGAAACACAATTTACTTCCAGATCACCTGCAAATGAGATTATCTCCAAAATTGAGGAAATTGCAAAACCTCTAGGTTTCAGTGTCCAGAAGAAAAATTACAAGGTAACACCATGCACCTTCAGTATTGGATTTCTGGATTTGGCTGATATCATTTGGCTCTAGTGGAAATTTGACCTTTTTTCGAATCATTTTCTATTACCCTTCACTATTCCAGATGAAGTTGCAAGGTGACAGGACAGGAAGGAAAGGCCACCTTGCTGTAGCAACAGAGGTGACTACTTCGTTCTTTTTTATTGTTTGCTTCCAAATATTAAACGGTTTATGTTGATTTTCCCATATCAGTTCGTGATGGTTCACTTGGACTTCTTATATGGTTTTGAGCACCTTCACCTCTTGAGCTAACCTTTTAGTGTTTAGTTAGATCCAATGTCCATTTTTTTAACATGGTTAGAGTCAGGTCCATCTCAATTCCTTGTTTAACTAATGCTGGGCTCTGCTCTAATATTGTCTACACTCTAGATGTTTAGCCCTAGGCATGCAAGGGGTGTTGATTCTCCCCCATAGGTTGGTGATGGTGCACTTGAACTTCTTATATGGTCTTGAGCAATCCTCACCTTTTGAGCTAGCTTTTGGTATTGAGTTGGGCTCAATGTTCATTTCTTTAACAATTTAAATGGTGGTCTATTGCTGACAACTTGAGAATGGGGACTTTAATAGGCCTTGATTTCTTTTACTTCTACAATTTCCTTCTAGGAAAGAAGGCTACAACTGTTTTAGCGCGTGGGATTGATACTTTAGAATCAAAATTGTATCAATTGTAGCATGGAAATTGTCTACAAATTGGACATCCGTTCACCAAGCTAACAAAGTTGTGATTTATTTGGTTTTCTTCTGCTGAATCTGTTGTTATTAAAAAGCTTTGAAGTTAATACTAGTGGACTCACTGGTTATCAGTCAAAGTTTTGCTCCAAGATTGCATTTGGTTCAATTTGTTGATCAAAAAAGGCTTCATGCGTATAAACTTGCATCTTAGGAAGGCTAAGCTCAGTTCCTACTATTAGAACACCGAAAGTATGTGAATGATTATGGTGAGGTGGAATCTCTGCGATGCTAGACTTAAATGTCTTGCTTTAAAACTTCTATAGCACACTATTCTTATTGGCTAAGAGAAGACATATTGAGAGAAACTTATATCTAGACTTAAGTCTTTGCTTTCTTCTTTCTCTTCACTAGGGGACCATAATGACAGCTTAGGAAATGTTGCAAGGTTAAGTTTTTTAATTCTTATGTAATGAATTTGGACAAGAATTGAACAAGAGATTTGATTCATGATCAGGACTTACATATTTTCTGTTAGGGAAATATCATCCCTGTCAGTAAAGTTAATAGATTGTTGTGTACTTGTTACTCCAGGTGTTTGAAGTGGCTCCGTCGTTGCATTTGGTTGAGCTCCGGAAAACTGGTGGTGACACATTAGAGTTTCACAAGGCACGTTCTAGTCTAAATTCCTTGAACAATCTTGACATATTATGTATCTGAATTCTCCGGTAATAATTGGACCTTAAATATGGCAGTTTTACAAGAACTTCTCTTCAGGATTAAAAGATATTGTTTGGACAACCGAACCAGCAACCGAACAAAGCTCTGAAGAAAAAGGTCTCTCTTTTAATCAGCACATCTGCTTATATAAATGTACTAATATGTTTGTAATTTCTTCCTTGCGAATGTGTTTCGTGGCCCTCTTTGGTAATCTATTTATAATTGATGGTACTTATCAGGTCTTAGCAAGTGGCTGTTCCAACCCTGAACACTGCCTGTAAACTTCAAATCGTCCCGTAGAATCGAGCGAGAATTCACAAGAGCAGAGATACTTTATAGATTCATGATTAATCCCTTGTTTCTCTATCTGAATTCGATCCATATACGCAGTACAATAGCGAGATGATAACAGCACTCAAAGTGGGGAAAATGTTTGTACAGTTTCAATACACAGGATCCCATAAGGTCATACTTTCAAGATCTCCCTTATAGGAACACAACTGCTGCTGGATGATGCATTGTGAAATATTTGCCTATTTTTAATCCTAGATTTTGTTTCCTTTTCTTAAACTAACCTCCGCAGATCATCCTATTATCCCTTCCCCATATTGTGTGTTCCTTTTCTTTACATCTTATGTTAAAGAGGTCGTTACATTTTCCCATCCACATGGTGATCATTTCTTCTGTCTCCTCTAGCTTCTTAACATATGAGGATAGGTTATGAGACAATAGGACATATATCATGTGGAAATGCTTAAGAGAGTTACTTATTAGAGTAACTTCGTCTCCAAATATGAATGAATTTCTATGAAATGGATTCACGGGATTCAACCAATTATCTTGATCGTGAAATAAAAATAAGAATTTTGGTTATCAAAAGATTTCCTGCAGTTATTTCTAATATGGTATGAGTCAATCATTCACTTTGGTATCTTATTGAATAGAAATAGTGATGTTCCTCCATTTCCGGCCTGCCCTTTTTTACTTAAAAACAAATCCCTAATATGGCTTGCCAGAGCTTGTCGTCTCTGAATTCTCCTCCAAGATGCATTCCCAAGTTATTTCATGAATAAGTGCAATCTTACACATGGATAATACCAATAGTGCACCTAATAATTTCTAAAAAATCAATATTCTCTATTTACAACGCATTTTCTCGGTGTGTTTGGTATGTTCCTAGATTATTTTTTTTTTGAAAAATAAATGTATTTCTTACTTACTTTTCAAGTGTTTGGCAAGTAAGTAAATAATATTGTTCAAGAGCATTTATATGTAATTTAGAAAAATATTATGTAGGTGAGATGGGGTGGGGAGTGGAGGTTTGAGGGTGAGCTGGGGGTGGGATGATCAAGTGTTGGGGGTGGGGAGGAGACAATGAGCTTGAAATGCCATTTATTGACCTTGTTTTTCATATATACTTCCCTTAGGGAATTCATTTTTTTTATTTTTAATAAACTTATTTCCCTAGAGAAAATATTTTTCAAAGTTTGACCAACCTAACGTGAGAAAATAGGAAAACATTTTCCAAAAAATATTTTCCTCTATCCAAACGCACCTTTAATTTTGAATTTTCGTCTTCACTCCAATGTCCTCGATCTCAATTTGAAAATTAGTTCTTCAAGCTTGAGAAACATTTTAGAAATATATTCGACACGATCACGAGTTCACTTCTTTCTCGAAAATATTCTTTCTATCGAAGTAATACCATGTATCTATATGTTTGCTTTAATCATGCCGTATTCTTTGACAAGTATGTTAACAAAACTTGCTATAAATGAATATTTATGTTAGCAAATTGAGCTCCTTCAATAGTCTTCATAGCCCATTAGTATGATATGTGTAAGATGATCAGCTCGGTTCTAAAATATGCCATGTCAATATGAACGATTGCAAGACAAATATCTCTCAAGTAGAAGTGTGTATTGCACCAGTTAAGTTAAAGCGTCTAACTCACAAATCCTGTTAATTTTAAGAGGTTATCTATGTATCAAGTCATTTCTTGATGGATTGGTACATGGTCGATTTGCATTTTGTTGAAAATTTACTAATGTGAAATTAAGTATATCTCATTATTTATGACTCAAACAATTGGGGCCCCGTACGTTGGAAACATCGTTTCCACACACGTGCACACGTAGTGTCAAGTATCGCAAATTTAATTAGTGAAAGAGATATTGGTATGTATGTAATACGTTTGAGACATAGAATGATGGACAGTTATTGGCCAAATGACAAAGTATTCCACGTTGGTAAACGAAGAAATAAGTGTACGAAGTGTAAGATGAAACGTGTCGAAAGTCGCCGTGGAGCCGCGAAAGGCCGTGGCGCAGCCCCGTCGGAGCCGAGGCGCCGGAGCGCCGCGACGCTAATTGGGTCTTCAGTTACTGGAGCCGCGGTGCCGCGACGCTAATTCACAGAGCCGCGACGCTTCGGAGGCAGAATGCTGCGACGGGAAATTGGAAAGTTCTGACCTTTGGGCTGGTTTTGGAGCATTGATTCTCCATTACTTGACACATGAATTCAACCATTATTTGGCTGAATGTAACCCCTCAATTAAGTTCCATAACATGGCTATTGAAGGCCATTAGTTGGCTAGTTGAAGGGTCTTCTCCTTACACTAAAAATTGAGGCATTTGGCTCAATTAAAGAAGACTACACAACACTTAGAAAATACTCCATAATTTTTTTGAATTCATCTTCTTCCTCTCTAGCAAAGTTATTATACTCAAAGTTCTTCAAGAGTAACACGTGAGTTTCCTTTGCTCAATTGTTAAGTTGTTGTTGTATCTTGGGAGACTATTGCCCGACAACGTAAAAGGAGATATACGGGGCAATCTTGTCTTAAAGACAAAGTGTCATCACTCGACTCAGCAAATCACACAAGCAGTTTGTTACGTTCTTAATTTCCAGTTTATTGTAATATTTAGTTTATCCTTTCTTACAATTGTAATAGTTACTTACTTTCCGTTCCCTGCAATAATTGTATCCCAACAATTTTAAGACAAGATTTGTTGTAAGTACTTAGAAGGATGACTGAAAAAGAACAAAAAGTTTCTGATTCTGCTGCTGCTGCTACTCAAGGAAATCCATCTGCCTTCCCCACTGCTCAAGGCTCATCCAATGCCTTTCTGGTTGCTCAAGGCTCATCCAATGCCTTTACCGCTACTCAAGGGAACGTTGTCGTTCCTCCACCCGTTGGATTCCACCATGAACGCCCTGAAAAGTTCATGGGCTCCAACTTCAAGAGATGGCAACAGAAGATGCTATTCTATCTGACTGTTATAGGAATGACTCATTTCCTAACAGAAGATCCTCCATAAGATGGAGATGAAATGGACTCTTCGCCTACTGAAACGGCTGAAGGGGGCCTAGGTATCCATGTCATTAATGACATGAAGATGGTTCTTGATGCATGGAGTCATAGTGATTTCATGTGTAAGAACTATATATTGAACTGCTTGTCAGACCCTCTCTACATGGTGTATTGTACCGTAGGCACTGCCAAAGAGTTGTGGGAGAAACTGCAAAAGAAGTACAACACACAAGATGCATGTACTAAGAAATTCATCGTTGGGAAATTTCTGAAATTTCAAATGGTGGATAGTAAAACAGTGATGTCCCAAGTCCAGGAATTCCAAATGATTCTACATCACATGGATTTGGAAGGTATGAAATCAAATAAGCATTTTTTTGTTGCATCACTGATTGAAAAGTTACCTCCCTAGTGGAATGAGTTTATGAGTTACTTAAAACTCAAAAGAAATGAATGACCTTTGAAGAACTTATTATCAAACTCCAAATTCAGGAAGATAATAAGAAGGCCTTGCCTAGGGGTAAACAACCCGCTGAGGCAAAGGCAAATCTGGCTGAGGCCAAGGGAACCCAAGTAAGAAGCGCAAGTTCTAGAAAGACGGCAAGACCTAAGCGGCGGAGATGTTCAAAGAAAACTGTCACCACTGTGGGAAACCTGGTCAAATGATCAAGGACTGCCGCAAGCTCAAGATTGAGTAACAAGAGAAGGCCAAGGCTAAGGGCAAGGCACAGGTTAACGTCGTCAAAGACAAGTTTCTGGATGACATGATTGCGGAGTTCTCAGCTGTGGTGCTAGAAGCCAACATTGTTGAGAATCTCATGCAATGGTGGATGGATACAGGTGCTACAAGACACATCTGTTCCAATAGAGATGCCTTCTCCACTTATACACCAGTTACAAATAAGAAGTTGTTCATGGGCAACAACGCTTCCTCTGACGTGCTGGAGGTAGGAAAGGTAGTCCTGAAGATGACTTCTGGAAAGGAGCTCACTCTGAAGGAGGTAATGCATGTTCCTGAGATTAGAAGAAATTTAATTTCAGGTCATTTATTGGTTAATGATAGTTTTAGGCTAGTGTTTGAGTCCAATAAATTTGTAATCACTAAGAATTGAACGTTTGTGGGAAGATGATTTGTCAATTAAGGCCTCTTCAAAGTTAACGTCATGTCTGTATTACGTATAAGTAGATATGGCAGTGGATCCTGGACCCGGTGGATCCTGATCCGTTTTATAGGATATGGATCTTTCAAATTTGGAATCGACGGATCCGGATCGGACCCGAATCCATTTCTGACGGATCGGATCTGGATCTTGTATTTAAGATCTGTATTCGGTCCAGATCCGACCCGTGGATCCGTTTTTTATTAAATATATTAATAACCTAGAATGTAATTTTATAAGTATTTTCTTAAAATTTTTCATAATTTCTGATATGTAAATGATATGTTTAATCATAAATATTTATTGAGATGAATTTTTTTAGTTATCTCTTTTTAAAAAGTAATATTTTTCATATTGGAGAGGTGCTGAAAGGGATCAAAAGATGTCCCTAACAAATAACAATTGAGTTGTAGAACTGTAAAGGATGTGATTACTAGCTTTTGTCACATATATATGTCTAGAAGTTGGTTTGCAGAAATTAAAAATTGTCTCGTACCATGCGAGTAAAAAGGTTTCCTACTCTTTTAACTTGTGGCATTTAAGTGTTTAATTAAAGATTGATCCTTACTAAAAAATTAGTAGCACATTAAATAAATTAGCAGTCTGGATATCATACAATTGGTAAGTAAAGATGTCTTCATATATAATCAAGTAAGAAAAATAAAATTTTAAAGACTTAAAGAAAATAAAAAATAACAAAATCCAGTAGAGAGTTGTAACTACTCTCTTGGTTTAGCTCTCTTCTCCCAACAACCCCCCATCCTCCAAAGTTGTTTCCCGATCATACCACCGAGCTGGTAGTCTCTTGGTTTATTCTTGCACTTGTAATTTTTGTTGTCACTGAATTTTAAGCTATTGCAATATATAGGCTATTTCACAAAACAATTAAGAAAAATAAGTCACATGTGATCAATGAGGCTATTATTTTGTTTAACATGGTTGTAGAGTCTGGAGTGTCCTAGAGATGCTAATTGACTACTGTTACTTCATGTATTGATATAATTTATTTGGGTATTGACATTTCCTCAAAAGTAAAAGCAAAATATTAAATCTATCTCAGACAAACAGAGAATTAGACATGTCTTGGAATAACCAAAGATGAACTTCCATGTCTTAGAATTAGACATGTTAAAGGACAATATACTTTTTGCTTAAATCTGTCTATGAATTTTGTAAACTTTAATTTGTTTTCTTCTGTTTCTTCTAGCATAAATTGATTGAATGAACTCAATCATTTTTTTCAATAAGATTGAGTTTTATTTTGTCAAAAAAGTTTTAACATGTGGAAATATTATTCAAGACAATTTTTTTTACATGTGGATCCAGATCCGATCCGTGAACCCGGTGGATCCGATGGATTCGAATTTGGATCTGATTTTTATGAACCCGATAGATCTGGATCCAGGTATGAAAAATGGATCTGGATCTAGTAGGATCCGGTCCATATCCGATTTGTTGCCATCCCTACGTACAAGCAAAAATATTGAAGCTTCTTCTTACTTGCTTGAGTCCTCTAATTTATGGCATCATAGATTAGGACATGTCAACTACAAGTCCATCCAAAGGTTGGTAAAGTTGGAGTTGTTGCCGTCTATCGACGTAAACCCTCAACATAAGTGTGAGGTATGCGTAGAGGCAAAACTCACAAAGCTTCCTTTTCGATCCGTCGAAAGGAATACCGCTCCTCTAGAACTTATTCACACAGATATATGTGATTTGAAGTTTGCACAAACTAGAGGGGAGAACAAGTACTTGGTGACATTCATTGATGATAGCACAATGTATTGTTACCTTTACTTGTTGAAAAGTAAAAATGAAGTGTTCCGACGTTACAAAGCAGAAGTTGAGAACCAACTAAGCATGTAGATTAAATCCATTCGTAGCGATATAGGGGGAGAATACGTAGCGCCATTTGAGGAATATTGTGTCGAATCGGGCATTGTTCATCAAACGACGGCTCCATACTCACCTCAGTCGAACAGTGTGACGGAACACAAGAACCGCACATTGAAGGAAATGATGAATGCCTTGCTTATCAATTCCGGTCTTCCACAAAACATGTGGGGAGAAGCTGTCCTTACCGCTAATACGATTCTTAATAGAGTCCCACATAAGGGTAAGGACAAAACTCCATATGAATCATTGAAGGAAAAGAAACCCACTTATAAATATTTAAAGGTGTGGGGCTGTTTGGCAAAGGTTGAAGTACCCAAGCCAAAGCAGGTCAAGATTGGGCCTAAGACTGTAGATTGCATATTCATCGGATATGCAAATAACAGTAGTGTTTATCACTTCTTAGTGCATACGTTAGATATTCCATATATCCACGGGGGTACAATCATAGAATCAAGGAATGCTCAATTCTTTGAAGATACCTTTCCTAGAAAGAAAAAAGACATAACCTATCGCAAACGAAGTTATGAACAAAGCTCTCAGGAACCGAGAGTCGTTGACGGCCCGAATCTAGGTGGTTCAGATCTAGTGGACCTCGAAGTGGCTGAATGTCCGGAATCTAGTGTTCCAGATTCTCAGAACTTGGAGACTCTAGAGATGGAACTAAGGTGAAGTAAAAGGGTCAGGAAGGATAAATCCTTCAGTTCTGACTTTGTATCTTATATGGTTGATGATGAACCAAAGATAATTGTTGAAGCATTGTAAACTCCAGAGGCATCGCTTTGGAAAGAAGCTATTGAGAATGAAATAAACTTCATTCTGCATAACCATACTTGGGAGTTGGTTAATCTTCCTCCGGAAAATAAACTGTTGGGTTGTAAATGGATACTCAAACGGAAGTATAAAACAGACGGGTCTATAGATAAGTACAAGGCCAGATTGGTAGTCAAGGGCTATCGGCAAAAGAAAGGCCTTGACTATTTTGATACGCACTCATCGGTGTCTCAGATGACGTCCATACGGGTATTCATTGCGATTGCAGCGTTGCGTGACCTTGAGATACATCAAATGGATGTCAAGACAACCTTTCTAAATGGTGATTTGGAAGAAGAAATCTATATAGAACAACCCGATGGGTATGTGGTTCCAGGGCAAGAGAAGAAATTTTGTCGGCTTGTCAAATCTCTGTACGGGCTGAAACAAGCCCCGAAGCAATGGTATGAAAAATTTGATAGTACTCTACTATCGAAGGGTTTTGCCATTAATGAGTGTGACAAATGTGTCTACATGAAAGGTAACTCTGATTTGTTCGTCATAATATGCATGTATGTAGACGACATGTTGATCACAAGGAGCAATCCTAGCATGATTCTAGAGACTAAGAACATGTTGAAACAATGCTTCGACATGAAGGATATGGGTATCACAGATGTCATCTTAGGGTTAAAGATCTCTAAGAAATCTGACAGACTGGTCTTATCTCAGTCTCACTATATCGAGGATATATTGAGAAAGTTTGGGATGTTTGACAGTTCACCTATAAAGGCACCACTGGATAGAAATCAAAATCTTGATAAAAATTGTGGTGCACCCATATGCCAGGAGCAATATGCATAGGTGATTGGTAGTTTGATGTACATAACAAACTGCACCTGACCTGATATTGCTTATGCAATCAACAAGTTGGCTAGGTTTACCCGTAATCCGAGTAATGATCATTGGAAGGCGTTGAATCGGGTACTACAATACCTGAAATACACGCTAACTTACGGGTTGCATTATTCGAGTTATCCAGCTGTACTAGAGGGGTACAATGATGCAAACTGGATATTTGATATAGAGAACACCAAGTCCACCAATGGGTATGTATCTACAATTGGTGGTGGAGCTGTGTCTTGGAAATCATCTAAGCAAACTTGCATCGCCTGATCCACGATGGAATCAGAGTTTATCATTTTAGACAAAGCAGGAGAAGAAGTTGAGTGGCTTCACGACTTCTTAGAAGATGTTCCTTGTTGGAACAAACCCGTACCTTCTGTAATGATCCACTGCGACAGCCAGTCGGCTCTAGGAAGGGCACGAAATTCTATGTACAACGGTAAGTCTCATCATATTCGACAGAGACATAAGACCGTTAGACGGCTGATCACCACGGGTATAATATCCATTTATTATATAAAATCAAAGGATAACTTAGCAGACCCACTGACAAAGGGCTTACCCAAGGATCAGATGTTATGCATGTCTAGGGGAATGGGCTTAAAACCCAAGGTATGAGGACCAATACGGTCGTAACCCAACCTTACTGACTGGAGATCCCAAGAATTAGGTTCAATGGAAAAACTAAGTTGTAAAGGTTCAGTTGATCGCTTCGGTGGAAGCATGAGCACTTCGGATAGTGATTTCTGTGAAGAAACACGAAATCCAAAGTTGTTACCGCGATAGACAATAAGTGCTATCTGCAGTGTGGGTAAAGGTTAAGTTTTCAAAACCTTTAATGATCTTCACCGGTTGAGGTTAGGTTTGGGGAAACTTTTAATGGTTCCTAACACTTGTAAAGTGGGGTATAGCAGGATACCTAGTAGGAGACCACCTATTTAAGTGCGAGGACAGGCCGCCTCAAATGAACGCACTTAAGAATCCAAGAAGTGTCCACGGCCACAACAGACAAAACATTACGAAGAACGGAGTAAGAAAAGTTGTTGTGTTGGTATCGTTGACTTGGCTTACACTAAACACTGACAGTTCAAGACATCACGTTCACCGCGCAGTAAGTAAGTCCAATGGTATTCAACTATAGAAGGCTCAAAGCGGAAGCTACCTATCCAGATGCAACATCGGTCTTCTGAAAAATTGCTGGAAAGGCACCATGTGAGTGCGCCAAAATTTCTTTCAAGAGGGGATTGTTGAAAATTTACTAATGTGGAATTAATTATATCACATTATTTATGACTCAAACAATTGGGGCCCTGTACGTTGAAAACGTCGTTTCCACACACGTGCACATGTAGTGCCAAGTATCGCAAATTTCATTAGTGAAAGAGATATTGATACGTATGTAATACGTTTGAGGCATAGAATGATGGACGGTTATTGGATAAATGACAAAGTATTTCACGTTGGTAAACGAAGGAAGAAGTGTAAGATGAAACATGTCGGAAGTCGCCGCGAAGAGCCGCGTCGCAGACCCGTCGGAGCCGAGGCGCTGGAGCGCCGCGGCGCTAATTGGGTCTTCAGTTACTGGAGCCGCGACGCTAATTCACAGAGCCGCGACGTTTCGGAGGCAGAATGCTGCGACGAGAAGTTGGAAAGTTCTGACCTTTGGGCTGGTTTTGGAACATTGATTATCCATTACTTGGCACATGAATTCAGCCATTATTTGGCTGAATGTAACCCCTCAATCAAGTGTCATTACATGGCTATTGAAGGTCATTAGTTGGCTAGTTGAGGGGTCTTCTCCTTACACTATAAATTGAGGTCTTTGTCTCACTTGAAGAAGACTACACAACACTTAGAAAATACTCCAGAATTTTTCTGAATTCATCTTCTTCCTCTCTAACAAAGTTATTATACTCAAAGTTCTTCAAGAGTAACACTTGAGTTTCCTTTGCTCAATTGTTAAGTTGTTGTTGTATCTTGGGAGACTATTGCCCGACAACGTAAAAGGAGATATACGGGGCAATCTTGTCTTAAAGACGGAGTGCCATCACTCGACTCAGCAAATCACACAAGCAGTTTGTTATGTTCTTGATTTCCAGTTTATTGTAATATTTAGTTATCATTTATTACAATTGTATAGTTACTTACTTTCTGTTCCCTGCAACAATTGTATCCTAACATATTTTACTATAAAAAATACAAGACCATCGACTAAGTCATAAAAATGATTTAATTTATGCATTTTTAGGCACACTTATGGATATGGAGCTGTGAAAGGTCAATAATTACACAATAGATTAGTTCATTTTTTATTTGTTCACGTGAAAGAGTCTTGTCTGCATATGTATCCATTTCCACTAATTAGTTCACTTGTTCATCTTACTTTGATTTTTTTTTTCTTGATCGCCATTCATGAGATACATTGAATTTGGTGGATTTTTAATTTGGAACAAATTACCACACTGATTATTCTATTTTGCTGATTCAGTTTGAGTTATTTAACAGTTTTCTTTAGTACTTTATTACTACTCCTGTTTTACTAGAAAAGATTATAACTTTTCACTTCCGAGCTGTCAAATATGTTCTGTGTGTTTTAAACACCTTTATAGTGAATTGGCAATCAACATTTTCTTTGTGTAGTTTTAAAATCTTATCTCAGAGGGTGATTAGTTTTGCTTACTGTTTCACTCTAAAATAATAAATAATTTGTATGTATATACAAACAAAAATGTGATAACTAAATAAGTAAAGGAAGACAATAAACTTTTAGCATTTGAAATAATCCTCTTATTTTCTAATAGCAAAAGTAATATTGTGATTTGCTTGTGTGATCAATATTCCAAATCAAAATGAATGTTTGATAATTCAAACGAATCAAATAGCAATAGGCAAATTATTATAAGGAAATATGATCTAGTTTGCCCTTTGCTATTTGAAAATGCTCAATTTTGCTCTTGTAATACTATGGGGACGAAAAAGCTCCCCTCACCATCACCACCACCACACACAGAGGTTAGAAAAATAATATTTTCTATTTAATATCTCAAAAATAAAAAGATTATTTCTAATGTCCCTATGGACTTTAATACAAAAGACTTAATTCTATTCTTTATTAGCCTTAATGGCAGCTTTCTTAATAAGGGAAATTAACTGTGCCAATCGTTTTTCCAAATTAAATTTGGTCAGCCTTTATGGCATTTATTTTACTTAGTGTTTTAAAAGGCGGGGGCATGAGGTGAGGTATTTTATGTAGCACGAGGCGAGGCGAGGCGTAAGCCTCGAGACACGGGTCGTAAGTCTCATGGATCTAGGAGTGTATATCTTTAATTTTATAATTTTATTATTAAAAAATAAGCAAAGATAAAAATTTATTAAAATTCAACAAATAATTCAAATACATCACCAATAATATAAAAAATATTATAATTATTATTTGAGAAAGATAAGAACATAAAAATGACAATAGCCTGGATAATCTTTAGAATGAAATATCCATCCATTTTATCATCAATCTCCATATCTATTAATTATTCACACCCTCAACTAATATTTGCATTGATTTTTATTTATACATTTCAAAGAAAGAGAAGGATAATAAGTATAAGAGCAATGAAAAAAAATGAAAAAAGTTACTTCAGGAACATAATGCTATAAAATATCTATCCTACCAATTTCAAACATAATCATCTAAAACAATTATTTATGGCAATGTTATTTTTCTACGAGAATTACTTTCTTTCTTTATTTGTTTTAGGAAAAATCACTAGTACAACATAAAAATATGGTAATATAAAGTATAAATATCATTAAACCAATATTAAATATCATAATCTATAGCGAAAATACTTTTAAAACAATAAAAATCAAATTTAATTCCCGGGCGTACGCTTTTACGCCTGGGACTTACGCTTTTGCGTTTGGGGCTTATGTCCCTAATTCTAGAGCGTACGCCCTATGAATCTACGTCTTTCATTTGCGCTTCAAAATATTTTTGGTATGCCCCACCCCGAGGCTCGCCCCGAAACTCGCCTCGAAAACTGATTCTACTTGAATTTTGTAGACGTTTGCAGAAGATGTGAAGCTCATTTTTCAGCCTATATATATGTTATCTTTGGGTTCATCCTGGAGAGGGAAAAAACAATAAGCTAAAATTTATCTTTCTTCTTCTCATATTTTTTTTGCTGGTTTTAATATTATTTAATTTTTGTTAGATTTTGGCTTCTAATTTTATATTAGAAAAACTTGTTGAATCTTGGGGATACACCCATACCAGATGAAATATCCTTAAGGACATTGTCTTAAGTGACACGCCTCAAGCTATAAAGAATTTTCTATAGTGTTCGTGATTGAATATTTTCCGTAATATTTTCAACACAGACACACTACTTAATGGTACAAACGTACCCCCTTTCCATTAACCTCCTCCGACGTCAGTTGCAGAGACAAAATCCGAAGCTTATGAGTTTAAGATTTGGCCTTTTTAAAGCTATTGAGTTTGATCGAATCTGTAATCCAATTGCGAGCTCCACCCCCATCCAACAAGGAAAAGAAGTCTGACAGTTTTTCTAAGCAGAAAATTATTTCTAACTCAATTATTTTCTCCCTTCATTTGAGTTAAATTTACCCTTCTATTGTTTAATATGACAGTTTTATACCACTATTATTCAATTTGGAGCAATTCTCTAACAGGCAATCCATTAAGAAGCAGGTTTGGCAAGTTGCAAGTTGGAATGGAGTCCCATAAAGTTCAAAGGGTTAATTATTCCTGTATTGAATTGAGACAAAGATTCACGTGAAAATGTTTTGTCTTAATTAAACATCCAATTAGCACTTCTGGATTCCATTTCCCTTCAACTGTTCCTTTGCCTCTTTTGGTGCTATTTAATTCTCAAAAGATCTCCGTGATATTGACATTTCACTCCTACTCCTCCATTTATATGTTATATATATATATATATATATATATATGAAGCTTGTCTAAGTCAATCTATAACATGAGAAGGGAAGAAGAGATCTAATCGTGGAAACATTATGTGAGATAGACTTCATGATATGTTTATAAACAATAAAGTCAAAATAAGTTAATTTTTTTATACATATTTAAATAAATTTAATTGTTCATTTTAGATTCATACGATATCGAATCATTTTAACCTTGATAAATAAGTTACCATACAATGACTCACATTGATCATTTACAAAAATTTATATTTTATATTTTTATGTATAATTATTTACTCAAACTTTCGTTAATAATATTGATATCTTTTTACAAAATCGTATATCAAATAACTCGATATTCATGAATAGATGATTCTAGAATTTGTAATCTCAGGTTGACAATCATATATTTATCTATATGGAGTAGTTCTTTTACATGTATACTTCATACTGATAAAAGCTATTAGGTTTAGGTAAATCAGTGAGCAAGTATTGTTACACCCCGTATTTTTACGTAAAGTCGTGTTGTTGATTAACTCGAATTTACGGGAATGTATGAGACCTTGTGAAGGGCTAATAATGGTTTAAAACTTATTTATAGAGATATCGGAAAGTATAGGAGTTAAACGGATCAAAGAAGATACGTTTCGTCAAAGTTTCACAAAATTTCATCTGTTTTAGGTGATGATCGTACTTTAGATGTACGGACCGTATAAAAATGGTAGGGTGGTCGTATGATGTTCAAGGAATTTGACAAGTTTCACGTCGTGAGATACGGTGGAGGTACGGACCGTACCTTGCCTTGTACGGACCATACTTGTCACCATACTTTGTGGCGGTGGCCGACTTTTGTGTGTTTTAAATTTGTTAAGACTTCATTTTGGGTTATTTTTCGGCCAAAATAGACCCTAATATTCTCTTAAAGGTGTCCTAACATATCTCTAAGGTTCAAGAGCAAATCCAAAGGAAATCTATTCAAATCCAACCTCAAGAGTTTGGTTCAAGTGAAGAAAGTGTCTCCTTGATGTTGTTGGGATGTTGTGGGTTGTTATGACCTTAGCAGAGCTTAGATTTCAAGTTAAAGTCGTTATATGAGGTAAGTAAAGCACTCTCTTTCTTGTGCTTAAGTTAAATCTTGTATTGATTGAGCTATAGAAGTGGAAGAACCACAAGATAGGTGCTAGACATGTTGTTTAGAGTGTAGTTGTGTTGGGTTGGATTGTTGGACTGTTTTGAATTATTTCTTAAGGTATTTTATGGCTGGAAATTGTGAATCATAGTTGTTTATGATGTTGGATGTGGTGTGAGTAAAGAAGAAGAGCTAGTAGTGGTTTATGTGTTGGATTACCATTGAAGAACATGATGACGCTTTATGTACGCTAAGTGTTCGACGAAATGTCTAAATGAGTTCTCTTATGAGTTATGAATTTGTCATTGATATAAATAGTTTGTATATTGTAGATAATCGCTCGTAGAACGTACGAGGGCTTGTGGAATTCGTATAGTTAAGGCGATGAGGTATGTAGGGCTTACTGCAGTTTTTTTGGCATGACTTTGTTAAGAAAAAAAAGAAATGAAACATCTTCAAAAAACGTTCCTATTCTTGATAACTTGAGCTACCATTTCTTTCCACTCCATTAGAGTACATGATTATTGTTTGTCCCTTGTCGGGAGTACTCTCCGCACTTTATAGCATCTCTCCTAAATTGATATAGTAAGGTCCCTTGTTGGTTTCTCGAAAGATAGAAATGGTATGTTTTATCTCTTCTTATTAATAAATATGGAAAGGTAAAATGATATGTTATCCGCATAAGGATAGTCAAAGGTGTAACGACCTTATGTCAGTCCGACAGGCTCAAAGAGTATTCCATGTTGTTTTTCGAATGGTTCTTATGTATATGTATGTATTATGTATCTATGTTGCACACAGAGGCCTACGTCGTTATATACGCTATCTATACAGATATGGTACCACTGATCAGTTGGTTATGATTGAGGATATTTCCCACTGAGGCCTACGGCGTTATATACGCGATATACTATATGGAGGATATTTCCCACAGAGGCCTATGATGTTATATACGCGATTATGTTTCATTTATGTGCAGAATGATCCACAGTGACACTTCTGAGTTACAAGCTGTTTCATTTGGTCTCATTTGCACATTGATGCATTTATTTACGTTTATTCATGCCTTACATATTCAATTAATTCTTTCGTACTATTGTACCCTTTGTTGTGACGCTATGTTCATGCTCGCAGGTGCAGGTAGACAGCCAGACACACCTCCGCAGCAGGATGTCCAGTTCTGCAGTTGATGGTCGCACTCCTCTTCTTCTGGAGCTGTTGTATAGAGAGTGGTAGGCTATGCTGCACATATTTATATCTATTTTGGGTATGGCGGGATCCTCTCTCGGCATGATGACATATTGTAGTAGTCTTAGAGGCTTGCAGACTAATGGCCGATATATAGTTGTTTTGTACGGCCTTGTCGGCCTCCTTATCAACTGTTGGTACTCTTGTTATGGCCTTGCCGCTCCTGTTATATATATACATGTTAGTTAGCTATCTGTTTGTTACAGGTCATCCTATTCAGACTTCTATTGTATTTGTCATTCTGAGGTCTTGTCGGCCCACACGATTATATGTTCAGGTTATGATATACAGGTGGTACGTGTTGGGATTAAATGATAGATTGAATGGGAAATGGAGGGAGTTCCCTCTTGCTCTATAAAATAATCATTTGTCCCACATCGGTAGTGGAAAGAAAAGTGGGAGTTGTCCCACATCGGTAGTGGAAAGAAAAGTGGGAGTTGTCCCACATCGGTAGTGGAAATAAAAGTTCTTCTACTTATAAGTAGAATTACTCCTTCTTGTCAGTAAAAGGGTTGAGGGGGCAAGGACCCCTCTCGCCGTCGTCGTCGTCGCTCGGCTCGGCTTCGGCTTCGGCTTCGGCTTCGGATTTGGATTTGGATTAGGATTAGGATTAGGATTTGGATTTGGATTTGGATTTGGATTTGGATTTGGATTTGGATTTGGTCAAATGATCTGATTGATTGATAATCTTTTTGGACCAAATTTTCTTTAATTTTTAATTATTTAATTAATTATTATTTAATTAAATTAATTAACTTATCCAATCCTACCCGTTAGTGACCACGACCGCGACCCTACGGGATCCGCTTCAATTCGCGACCGGTTTCTTTCCCACATTTAAATTTCCCACCAGTTTTAGTGATTGTTCAGAAGGGTTGCAAACCTTCGAAAACAGTACTTCCATGGCTATAAATTCATTTGATTCTTCAGAATTTTACTTACTAATTTTCTGAACTACAAAATCTTCTTCTTCTTCTGCACGAATCAATTCTGTGTGATATATTACTGTTGAGTGGTTCGCCGCTACCAGAGTTTGGAGTACTACTATTCTGGTAAGATAATCGTTCTATCCTGGGAGGGGATATTCCATCAACCTCGAGTACTGTGAGGGGAATAATTTCTTGAACTAAGTGGGCTCGATTATATTCTGAAAAATTATTCTTATTTTTCAACACTGATTTTGTTTACTTTCAGTGTTTATTGTTTACTGGTTTTTTTTGGAATACAGATTAATAACAGTACGCTCGGACCGTTCAGACCGGATGCCGACCACACCTACTAAGATTGAGGTGTGATAAGTATCTAGATTCGCCCCGGCATACACGCACAATGCACACGTGAATAACTATAAAAAGAAAGAAAAATCAATGGATCATAGCGGTTGCCGACGGTTCTCAGAAGGAATTGTATCTTATATCCTTAAAAGGTTTGCTAACATGTGTTTGTTGTGAGGCTGTCCTAGTATAGAGAGACATGTTTAAATCAACCACAAAATCTATGAAATTCAAATTAAACAGTAACACCGACAGAATTATTATAATCTAAATATGAGTTAAAATTCTATTTATTCTTCTTTTTTCAATTTCATTCTGCAATCCCTCAATATAAAATTACTCTATAATAGTATAAAATTGGAAAAACAAAATAAAAAGACGGTAACATCCTCCATCCTTTTAACCATACCAGTTACACAGTTTCCAATTTTTTGGGGTATGTGACTTGAAATCACATGTGAAAGACAGTAATTCTCGAACAAATTTTAAAAAGTATACCATTATCTGCATCTTGACTACTTTCCAAATGCCGCAAGAAGATAAAATAATTCTTCCTGACATGAAAGATTCTCGAGAAAATGACAAAAATGGCCCCTGATGTTTGAGAGTACGTTCAAAATAGTCCTTTAAGTATGTATTGAATAATTTTAATCTTTTAAATTTGAAAAAAATTATAACGTATAGTCTACGTCAAACATTTAACAATTATGTTCCTTAGGTTTGATGAAAACAATGAGAAATTTTTTTATCATAAATACCAAAAAAGTCCTATAAATTCTAAAATAAGCAATATATAAAAGCTGCATTAGACACTACAAAAATAAAAAATAAAAACAGAAATTATACCTTAAAAAGCTACATCAAATTCTAGAAATAAATTAATAATAACAAAAATTATACCTCTAAATGTGAATTCCTACTAATTTCTTTTTTTCATAGTTTCTGTCAAATCTAACCAACAAAGTTCGATAAATATTTTAAAAAATTAAAAGTGTTAACTTTTAACAAACTCAAAGGTACCAATACTGTTCAATGCACTACTACATAATATGGACAATTTCTATCATTTCTCAATCTCAGCAGCATATGAAAAAGATCATTTCCAACAAAATTTTCCCTCTTTCTTTTAAGTTGTGTCGTTTTGTTCATTCCCAAATCCAGGCACCATAAGCATCCAAATTATGCACACTTGAATCCCACTATAAATGACCATTTATTAGTAATAGTAATTTTCATTAAAAATTTCAAAAAAATATGAATATCTTCGTATTAAGTTTCATCCAATATTATTAGTACTTTATATAACAAGTGAAAAATCCTTGGAGCATTTGACTTCATTACTAACTTGGTCATGATGGGCTGCTCCCCCTTTATTATTACCAAGTTCCTCTTGCTCATGATAATGTGCTCAACATCTTTCATAACAATTTTTGCTTTTAATTCTTCATCAACTTTGAACACTACTCATACCTCTTATTTAAGATCCTTATGTAATTCCACTCCATATCCAGAATCATGTTTCAACACACACAAGTTGTTAATCTCAATTAACATCAGCCCAAACATCTTAAACATTCTCCTTCAATCTCTTCAATCAGCCTTATCAGGAACAGGACACCTCACAACTCTGTTCTCCTCAGCTTCAGGCTCAAATCTTGTCGAAAAACAAAAGGGTATTCTCCAAGATTGCAAAGACCTCCATCAAATTACAATATCTTCGTTGAAAAAATCCGTCTCTCGGATCAACTCTGGCTCAACTAACTACAAAAATTTAGCTGATGCAAAAGCATTTCTCAGTGCAGCACTGACTAACAAAGCTACTTGCTTAGAAGGCCTTGATTCCAGTACTGGGTCGTTGAAATCTACGTTGATTAACACTCTGAGCAGTACTTACGAGCATGTTAGTAATTCTCTATCTATGCTCTCAAAATACCCTGTTGAAAAACAGAGTACTCTGTTAAAAACACAGGGGAATGGAAACAAAAAACAGAGTGCTCTGTTAAGAAAACAGGGGAATGGAAACAAAAAACAGAGTGCTCTGTTAAGAAAACAGGGGAATGGAAATAGGCGGCGTCGGCTGTTGTGGGCCGGCGCGCCAAGGTGGCTGTCCCTAAAGGACAGGCGAATATTGCAGAGAGATGACGACTATGATCAGAATGATGATTTGACATTTACAGTGGCGACTGATGGAAGTGGAGATTTCGCTACCATAAGTGAAGCTATTGATTTTGCGTCAAACAATAGCGATGATAGGATCTTTATCTATATAAAAGAAGGGGTTTATCAAGAAAATATTGAGATTCCAAGTTGGAAGCCTAACATTGTTCTTCTTGGAGATGGAAGTGATGTTACTGTGATTACTGGTAATAGAAGTGTTGCTGATGGTTGGACTACTTTCAGATCTGCCACTGTCGGTAAATTCATCAATTAAAACCTTTCTCTTTTTTTCTTTTTTGGTTTATGTGCCTTAATATATCCGACACTATTACCATTTGGGAAGTCTAAGATATTTTCTTTGATCATTATTTTTTAAATTTTTTTTCGTACACAACCTCCTCCTACAGAGAGGAGATCGAAAGTCTGAGTCCCTCGATCACCTACTTTTGAATCTGAACTGATGGAGAAAGATAAATGTGCACCATGAACTTACTTCATCTCTTGCCTTTGAATCGAATGTTCCGATGTTATGAAAACGGATTCATTAATGTTTGTATATAGAATTATCTGATGGTGTAAGACTTTTATATACCGTTATTACATTGAACTTATACTTTTTTTAAAAAAAATTGATTTATTTCGTAACTTATACTACTTTTATATAGTTTTTAAATATGTAAATTTTATTTGAAAAACGTTAGAAGAATTTATGTCCTATTTCACTTCAGAAGTTGAGTAATGTGACTCGTATTTCGAATCATGCTATATAATTAATGGAACAAAGAAAGCATATATCCATTGACATTAATTTTGTATGAATGACATAACGATCTTTAATTGATTTCAGCTGTATCCGGTGAAGGGTTCTTGGCTCGTGACATTACCTTTGAGAACACAGCTGGACCCAAGAAGCACCAAGCAGTTGCCCTTCGAATCAACGCAGACTTAGCAGCCATCTACAGATGCGCCATAATCGGTTACCAAGACACTTTATACGCCCACTCATTCCGACAATTTTACCGAGAATGCGACATTTACGGTACAATCGATTACATTTTCGGAAACGCAGCTGTTGTTTTCCAAGGTTGTAACATTGTATCAAGGTTGCCAATGCCTGGACAATTCACCGTAATTACAGCCCAATCGCGCGATTCCCCTGAAGAGTATACCGGCATCTCAATACAAAATTGTTCAATTTTAGCCGCTGAAGATTTATTTTCGAATTCTAGTACCGTTAGTAGTTACCTAGGGAGACCATGGAGGACTTATTCTCGAACGGTGTACCTCGAGTCATACATAGACAGTTTTATTAATCCGCAAGGGTGGAAAGAGTGGTCGGGAAATCAAAGTTTGGATACGTTATACTACGGAGAGTACGATAACAGTGGGCCTGCATCAGGGACCGATAATCGTGTTACATGGTCAGGTTATCATATAATGGACTATTATGATGCTGTTAATTTTACTGTATCGGAGTTTATTACCGGAGAAGAATGGTTAGATTCTACTTCTTTTCCTTATGATAATGGGGTGTAAGATATACTATTCCTCCCACTTAAAATGTACAGTGGGTATATAGTTGCAAAAGCAGCATTGTAACATTCTAATTATTGGTAAATGTTAACGAATGGAAATTATGTGGACATTCGGGGCTTACCCGAGTGGATTTCAAAATTTAAATTTGATAGATTTAACGATTGGGTTCTTTCTTAATTATGATTCAACTTATTGCACTTTTGAAATTATATACTTAAAATATGATATTTGTTAAGATTCTAGTGATATTTTTATATGTACATATTTATAATTCGTGTCAAAAATGTTGGACATGAGCAAATCCACAATTTAACATGTGGGTTCACTTGAACTCAGTAGCTTATGTTCAAATTGTGTAAATGTATTAAGAAATCTACTAAATAATTATAAATATTTGATTTGATATTGTGATTCTTGATACAAGAGTCAAAATAGGGACAAACATTCATATGATCCGTAGGAAATAATTCCTTGATTCATAATCTCTCAAAAATACAACATATATACAATCATCATATGTTTGAATAATGGAAGACTAATCTACCTTACCTAAAATATAAGATACTAATTACAATTATAATAATTATAATAAATTACACTATCAATTATAATAAATGAGAGATAATTATGGGATATCCCCATAATTACTCTAACAGTCCCCCGCAGTCTTAGCTAGAGGTTCTCGGATGTTGAGATTGTCCCTGAAATCATCAAAAAGTATGCGTGGAAGACCTTTTGTGAAGATGTCAGCTATCTGATAACGGGACGGTACATGGAGAACACGGACTTGACCACGAGAAACTTTTTCTCGGACAAATAAGTTATCAGTTTCAATGTGTTTCGTGCGTTGATGTTGAACATGATTGCCAGATAAGTAGACCGCACTCACATTGTCACAATAGACCGTTGTTGTCCTTTCAATCGGACAATGGAGCTCCAGTAGTAGATTAATGAGCCAACATGATTCAGCAACAACATTGGCCACCCATCGGTATTCTGCCTCTACACTTGACCGAGACAGTGTTGACTGGCGTTTGGATGACCATGAAATGAGATTGTCTCCCAAGAACACACAATAATCTGAAGTGGAATGACGTGTGCCTGGGCAGCCACCCCAATCCGCATCAGTGTAGGTAGAAAGGCTAGAGATGGAGGATTTATACAGATGAAGTCCGAAATGAAGAGTACCATTAATATGCCGCAGAATCCTCTTGAGAGATCCCATATGTTCTTCATTCGGATCATGCATGTGTAAACAAACTTGTTGGACCGCATAGGAAATATCAGGTGTCGTAAAAGGCAGATACTGCAATGCGCATGCAAGACTGCGGTAATGTGTAGGGTTGCTGTATAGAGTACCTGCAGCGTTACTCAACTTCACCTTAGTGTCAATTGGAGTATTGATGGTTTGCAGGAAGACATCTCTGTTTTGTCAATTATCTCCTCGGCATATTTCTTTTGACTGAGAAACAGACCACCTGCATAGTGAGTGACAGCAATACCAAGAAAATAATTCAACGGACCTAAGTCCTTCATTGCAAATTCAGCCGCAAGAAAGGACATAATAGACTGAAGAAGTGAAGTTGATGATGCTGTGAGAATAATGTCATCAACATAAAGGAGTATATATGCCATGTTAGTGCCTTTCCTGTAAATAAATAGTGACTGATCGGACTTGCTGTGAGAAAATCCCAATTTGGAAATAAATCCTGCAAACCTATTATATCATGCCCTATGAGCTTGTTCAGACCATATAAGGATTTCCTCAATAGGCACACATGATCTGGACGGTTAGGATCGCGAAACCCTAATGGCTGATGCGTATACCGTTTCCTGCAAGTGGCCATGTAAAAATGCATTCTTGACATCCAACTGATGAATGAACCAAGATTTGCAAAGTGTCAGGCTAAGAACAGTCCTGATAGTTGTTGGCTTGACTACCGGACTGAATGTTTCACCGCAATCTACTCAAACCTACTGAGACATTCCATCACCAACAAGACGAGCTTTGTATCTCGCAAAAGAACCATCAGTATTATTTTATGGCAAAACCCCGCATAGACCGAATTATGTTCATATTAGATGGACGTGGTACCAACTCCCACGTCTTATTTTGAATAAGAGCAGTAAATTCATCTAACATGACATCTTTCCAATTCGGATCGGATAAGGCATCTTTGGGATTTTTTGGTATTGGTGATGGTTGGACTGAGGTGGTGAGGTTAAAATGGTGTTTAGGTCAAAAAATCCCGTGCATCGCACGGGTTTCCATGGTCCGTCGTGGAATAGTTGGGCCATTGGATATCTGTGTGGTTGCGAATTTTGGGTTGGGGCAGTGGGCTCATTATGACCACTAGATTGGGCCAGTGTGTCACGGGATAGGGTTTGTATAATGTGTAGAGGTTTGACCATATTACTAGGAGATATGGCCGCAAATGTGGAAGGTTTGACCATACGATTGTTGGAAACAGAGGTGATGGGATATAAGTCTCCCGTGCTATTACATCTCATGAGCGGCATCCCCGTCTGAAAATCCTTCAGAGAAAAACCAAACGGATCAAAATTCATAGAAGCATTGTTGTCAATTGTAAAACGTCTAAAAAAGATCAAGTTTTTAATCAGTTTTGGTGCATGTAAGACATTTTCAAGTATAAAGGTGGGTGTGGAGAAGGTAGTGTTACCTGACCAATACCACGAATTGGAATTTCCTGCCCACTGCCGGCAACAATATTTTTATTACTTCTCGTATTAAAATAAGATGAAAGATTACCTTGAGATGTCGTCATGTGTGACGTAGCCCCTGTATCCATGTACCACGACTCATCTGGAATATTTAGATTGATGTGGTTCATAGATTGTTCAATATTCGTGGGTGCATATTCGACAGAAGATGGTGCTTGGGCCGCAAATGCATATTGTGGACGAGATCCTAGAATATCGGGTTGACGATTTGAAGAAGGAGGAGGTCGGGCCACGATGACGTCGGATATGGGCATGGCGGGGCAGCCCATTGTGGGGCCCAGGACCACAGTGGGTACTGCCCCCTCTGATTTCTGCCACTGCACGGACTGGCCATTGCCGCTGGCAGGTTATCCGTTGCCCCGTCCGCGTCCCTTTCCACCATTATTTTTTCCTTTGTTATTGTTACGATTTGAACCCCGTTTTTGGCCATTATTTTGACGATTAGTATTGCCCCCTGAACCAGAATTTTGGGACTCCAAATTGGTAGAAAATGAATTGATGGAGACGAGAGCAGTGTCGGCGGTGGATGCTCCAGAAAATGCTTGTTTTGCATTCCGTGTTTCCTCGAGAATTAACCTCGAATGGGCCTCATAGAAAGGAGACAATGGATTACTTTGTTGAATGAACATATCAACCCCATCATACTGTTCATTCAATCTGGCAATCAACTGAAGGACTAACCGTTGATTTGTCACGGGTGAACCAACGTTGGATAATTGGTCTGCAAGCATCTTCAATTCTTGACAATAAGAGAAGATATTGGAAAATCATCCAGTTTAACATTCGTAAACTGGTGTTCAATATAAACGGCTCTGAAAACTTTGTTATCCTGAAATATATTTTGTAGACGCTCCCACGCCTATTGAGCCGTAGAATTTTGATCCAAAATGGTATTTAAGAGGTCGTTGGATATAGTGTCATAAATCCATTGAATGACAATAGCATCCAACCGGGACCATAGCTTTTTGTCCACCAAACCGGCGTCTGAGGATGATTTAGAAGGTATAATGTGGTCGATTACCTCATAGGCACGACAATGGATTTTGAACAATTCTGCCCAAGATGTATATTTCCCTTTCTCCATTTCAAGGGTTATAGAGATGTAGTTCTTGACGTTATTAACGTCAAGAACGGGATGAAAAGTTTATTTTTCGGTCATAGGTTCAACAACAAATCAAACACTAAAGAAGAAGAGAAGTAGATGTGGATGTGTAGGAGTGAAAAAAACCCTTAGGGTTTTTGGGTATGTGTTAGCCGAGAGACTGGGGGCGGGGGGTTGTAGTCGGCTAGGGTTTAGGAAGTAGTTTAGGTTTAGGGTTTATGACAACTAAACCTAGGTTTTGGCCGAAAAAAATAGTAAGAAAAGAAGGAGAAAATCGGCTTAAGGGAAGAAAAGAAAAGAGTTTAGGGCAAATGATCTTTGGCTATTGATACCATGTAGGAAATGATTCCTTGATTCATAATCTCTCAAAGATACAACATATATACAATTATTCTATGCTTGAATAATGGAAGACTAATCTACCTTATCTAAAATATAAGATACTAATTACAAATTATAATAAATGAGAGATAATTATAGAATATCCCCATAATTACTCTAACATGATCCTATAACTTTTTTTAAGAATCCCAATTTGGAAAGATAATTGGTAGTCTCTATTTCTGTTGTATCATTTCTATTTCTCTCATCAATTTTCCTCATAATGATATAAAGACAGTTCAGTTTTATACCAATGTAGAAATATAGAAACTATTCCAATTGGATATTAAGTTCATATTGTTATGAATTTATAAATTTCAAATTTTGATGGTGACTTTCATGTTGGATAATTACTAAGAGTGAACATTACGACATAATCAGCTGTGCCTGCTGTATATGTACCTATCACAGCCCTTTTCTTGGTTGAAAGCTTTCATGTGGCATTATTTGGAAAACAATGGGCCTGGCACAAAGGTTGTCCAAAGATTTCAGTGTCATTCGAACAACTGCACTTATTTTGGGGTTGTCTTTAATTTTTGCTTGTAATTTTGTCCTTCAATATTTTTGGCGCGGTATAATTTGGAAATTTCAATGCATATTTTACGTTTAACTTCAGCATATATATCATATTATTTATACAAATTGTACCGGATAAGGCAAAACATTCAACACTCAATATAATCTAAAAAATGACATAATTAGATATCTCACAAGGCATAATTTACGTTTAACTTGGCATATATATATCATAACATCCACAAAAATTATGCCGGACAAGACATAATTTTCAACACTCAACATAATCTGAAAAATACTACAAAACATTTATGTATAACCTAATTCATATAAAACATATGCCGAGCGACGCAAAATTTCAGTTTTCAAAGATAAAAATATTATAATAATGCTTTGTCAAACAAGTGTGAATATCTTCAATACATAAGTAGCTGAGGTAAAAATTAAAGACTATATATATATATATATATATATATATATATATATATATATATAAATGGCAAAAATTAAAGAACAATGCGTTTGAAGGGAATCCGTGCAAAATATGAATAGTAGAAGATATTATTAGACTATTGCGTTGGTGGACAAAGGCCCACTTATGTGATCAAGAAAAGTTTTGAAAACTATTTTCCCCACGCGAAGTTTGTGAATAAGTGATTGTCTGATAATGAGCAAGGAATATCCGTCTGACTTATATCAAGGTTCAAAATCTATGGTTTTAAAGGATACTTATATGTTATCTTGTTTCCCATTATTTTTTACGTTAATGGTATACTAAGGAAAAGGACTTCATATTCTACCAAAACTATAGACACCTCTCTTCTTTTCTGTTTGTTTATTTTCAAGATGTTGCAGAACGCGTTTTAATTCAAGCATGTACACTATTCAAGTACCTATAAAGTGGTAAATCAAATAAATATATAAGGAGTATAAGTTAAATTACGAATAAAAAGCACAAAATCCCCTCTAATTTTGAAAGCTTCTGTACTTAATTCATTGGAATTGTTTTTACTTGATCCAATTAGTGGACTAAATTAATCCAAAGACATTTTAACATGATGTGGAACTGCACGTTTTAGGCTAATCTCATATTATATTTCCCAAAAGGTCTCACCTTAATAGCGTGTTTGGCCAAGCTTTTAAAATCGACTTATTTTGAAAAGTGTTTTTGAAAAAATTCTTTGGTGAAAAGTAGTTTGTGTTTGGTCAATTAATTTAAAAAGTACTTTTGAGCAGCAATTAGTGTTTGACCAAGTTTTTAAAAGTGTTTCTTAGTGTATTTTCTCAAAAGTGTTTTCAAAAAAATATTTTTGAAAAAAAAATTTATTTTTTTAGCTTCTGAAAAACAACATCTGCTACTCCCCATAAGATACTCTGAAGAACTCGGTATATATAACTAAAACATACATACATACATAACTGAACATGACTACAGACGTCTATGAAGCTTATAAGAAAATTGACACCGTATTTGTCGGGACAGGGCCCCGACATTGTAACACCTCGTACCTTCAAACTAAGCCTTATTCATGATCCATGAGTGTAGAAAACCAAAACGGAGAGTTACATTGGAAAACCATATTCAGTTCAACAGTCTAGAAATTTGACGCTACATTGTACGGGCCGTAAAATATTTTACGGCCAGTCAAAGTGAACCGTCAATTTTACTGTTGAAATTGACAACATGTTGGTCAATTGTATGGACCTTCAAATTATTGACGGCCCATAAATCTTCACAGTCTCCAAACTCCAAATTTCACAACTCTCTGAAATTTTTTAGAAAATAATAGTACGGTTCGATTATACGGACCGTCAAACTATCGATGGACCGTCAGAATCTAACCGTCGAACAATCGACACACAGTCAAATGCCCCGTCAAACTCCCCCAACAGCCAAACAATATAAATTTAGGACTTCATTCTAAAAATCAGTTCTCATAATTTCCAAGCCCTAAGAATGAAGGTTCTCTTCCCAACCATCTCCTACACCAAGGTAAGTCCTTTTCATGTATTTCCATGTAATTCTAATCGATTACTATCAATTTTTAAGCGGAACTCACTATTTTTATTCCATGATTTTCAAGAAAACCCAACTCAAGGAATTAAAGTTCAAGCTTTAGGTTCCTTCTTCCAAGTTCAGCTTTTTAAGTCAAGTTTAGGAGTGATTAAGGTATGTAGAGCTTCTATCTAGGTATGGGAACGTCATTGTTCTTCCCCATACTATTATTATTCATGAAACCATGAATTTCCATAACCTAGGATTTTATTCAAGTTCATGATAACCCTTCTATACATGTATAATTATATTCCATGTTATGTCTTGACTTCATTACTTATATTCATGATATGATATTGTGACTGTCATGAATCCGTCTGTAATCCATAAACTCGTGTCTTGATTTTCATGAGTTCTTAAATATAAGTTATGATTATTATCACTAAATTTCATAAATTCATATATGTTTCTCATGATTTAGATAAGTTGTACTATGTATTTCTTCACATGTTAAATTATAAATTTACAAGTTATGATTTCAAGTAATTCATGGACTTTCGAGTTAAATATTTTCAAGTACGTGTTTTGAGAGTTGCACAGATTACCGAGAAGTCTTAGATAGATTGAAATTACGTATGCCAACGTAGGACAAGGGTCGCTCCGCCAGAGGATGATACCTTTAGATTATTTATTGGATCCATCATGTTCATATTCATATCTCGTACTCCGGCAAAGTACGAGATGACTTAGTTGATCGTGCATAAATCAGACTCCACATTCACGCGTGATGGTTCATGTCGGTTTAGCTAATGCTCTCCCACAGATATACATATATACCATTTTTAGACTTTTACTCATGTTATTATACTGATGTTCATGTTTATATTTTTAGTTTCAGTTCATGTTCCTATTATTTCATGTGTCTGCTTATTCTTTCAGTTGCTTTACATACGGTACAATTAAAATGTACTAACGTCCCTTTGCATGGGGCCTGCACTTCACGGCGCAGGTGCTGAGTTTTAGGGAGACAGATCTACTCAATAGGACTACTTCAATATCAGCTCAGTGAGCCCCATCTCATTCGGGGTGCCAGTCTAGTTATTTTATGATTATATTTTAGCAGAGATATGTCAGTGCCTTGTCATGGTAAATAATTTTGCAGACTCATGTTATAGAGGTTTCATAGACTAGTCCAGTATCATATCATGTTAGTCATGTCAGCTGATAATTCCGTTGTTATATTTTTAGACTGTTATTTCAATATCATGTTTTTAATGTTTTAAATTATTTCTTTAACATGTTTTGATGCCCATGTTGACAAGCAATCCATGTGGTTCTCTAGGTCAAATACATCAAGGCATCGAGTATCGTGTTCCACCTAGGTCATAGTTCGGGACGTGACAGACATACCCATGTAATATGTACATAATCATATCGACTCAACTTGGCTAACTCCAAGAAGAGGTGGAGCTCACCAATCAACCACTGAAATCTGAAGACAACCTAATCTGGAGGACCTCAATCTGTCTGCCTAAACCTACTGGCATGAAAGCCAGCGACCCAACAAAGGAATATCAGTACGAATGAATGTACCGAGTATGTAAGGCAGATATAAAACATATGTAAGGATATCAACGTAAAGAAAGAAAATGAGGGATCAACCTGAAATTTGGAATGCCACTAAGGGCGTAAGATATGCATGCTTAAACTTATATACATAAACATACCTACTAGTATCCTCATATATACATCAAACCGCTTTTTGTGGCTAACATCATCATTATATCGTACCAGGCCATAGTAAGGTTCGGTGTTATCGTACTCGGTCATAATAAGGCTCGGTATTATCGTACCCAACTGCAGTAGTGTGCACATATAGATGTCATACCCGACCGACTATAGTGCGGCTCGGTGTCATAAAATAGATATATATAAATATATTTATAATGCATGAAGGACCTAAGAAGAATATCATGAACATGGCCGGAGTGACATAAATGTCGTTACTCTCTGCCTATCGTTATGTAACTCTATATATCAGTTGTCGTAGAACCAATAAGGAGCATAAAATATCACGTATTGAGAGATAATATAACATGCAGAAAAAGTACTCCTGACAAGGGACAAACAAGATTCAATAACATTTCAAATGAATAAAAGACATTAACAATTCTAACTTTAACAATAAAGTCATTTTAGAGGGACGTTCGTTTACGTTCGTCTATTCGGGTCATGCCAAAAGAAGGAAAAGATAGCCTTAACATACCTTGCTTCAATCTTCAAATGACTACGATGAGTAAAGCCTTCCGATAGACGTCTAATCTTAAATGCTTATATGAGCTCGTAAAAGATAGTAAATAATTACTTGTACTTGGGTCACCCACTTTCAAAATTCCCAACTCCTTACTTACTATGAAGTAATTACATGCATGCTACTATCCGGAGGAAACTGACGTTTGAATAACTAAATCAATGAAAGAATCACCATATATAATTGAACTTTGATTGATTTTAAGTGGAAACAAAATGTTGATGTTATATTTGTAGAAAAGTAATTCCTTGATCAATATTCTTCCAATGGTACAATATATATATAATCATATTATGCTTGATTAATGAAAGACTAATCTACCTTACCTAAAATATAAGATACTAATTATAATTATCCTAATTATAATATATTACACTATCAATTATAATTAATGAAGAATAGAGGTAATTATGGGATTGCCCCATAATTACTCTAACGGTCTTCCGCAGTCTTAGCTGGAGTTTCTCGAATGTTGAGACTGTCCTTGAAATCATCAAAACGTACACGCGAAAGACCTTTTGTGAAGATGTAAATAATCTGATAACGGGACGGCACATGGAGAACACAGACTTGACCATAAGCAATTTTTTCTCTGACAAATAAGATATCCATTTTAGTGTGTTTCGTGCGCTGATGTTGAACATGATTGCCAGATAAGTAGATCGAACTCACATTAACACAATATACCACTGTTGCTTTTTCAATCAGACAGTGTAGCTCCAACAGTAGATTTCAGAGCCAACATGATTCAGCAACTACATTGGCGACCCCTTGATATTCCGCCTCAGCACTTGACCGAGACAGGGTGGATTGACATTTAGATGACCATGAAATGATATTGTCACCCAAGAACACATAATAACCGAAAGTGGAACGACATGTGTCCGGGAAACCACCCCAATTTGCATATGTGTAGGCTAAGAGACTCGAGAGTGAGGATTTATACAGATGAAGTCCAAAATGAAGAGTACCCTTAATATATCGCAAAATCCTTTTGAGAGCCTCCATGTGTTCCTCCTTCAGATCATGCATGTGTAAACAAACTTGTTGAACCGCATAGGAAATATCTGGTCTTGTAAAGGTCTGATACTGTAAGGCCCCTACTAGGCTACGATAATGGGTAGGATCGTTGTATGGAGTTTCGGCATCCTTACTCAATTTCGCCTTTGTGTCAATTGGAGTATGTGAGGGTTTGCAGGATGACATCCCTGTTTTGTCAATTATTTCTTTGGCATATTTCTTTTGACTGAGAAACAGACCACTTGCATATTGAGTGACAGCAATGCCAAGAAAATAATTCAACGGACCCAAGTCCTTTATTGCAAATTCTGCTGCAAGAAGGGACATAATAGACTGGCGAAGTGAAATGGATGATGTTGTGAGAATAATATCATCGACATACAAAAGAATATATGTCATGTCAGCTCTTTTCTAATAAATGAACAATGACTGATTAGACTTGCTGTGAGAGAATCTCAATTTGGAAACAAATCCTGCAAACCTGTTATACCATGTCCGAGGAGCTTGTTTCAAACCTTATAATTTCTTAAATAGGCAAACATGAACTGGACGTGTATAATCTCAGAAACCCAACGACTGTTGCATGTACATTGTCTCATGTAATGTGTCGTGTAAGAATGTATTTTTAACATCTAACTGATGAATGGTCCAAGATTTGGAAAGAGCCTAGTTGAGAACAGTCCAGATAGTTACTGGCTTAACCACCAGACTGAATGTTTCACCACAATCTACCCCAACTTGTTGAGACCTGCCACCAACATGATGAGTATCTCGCAAAAGAACCATCAGAATTCTTCTTATGACAAAAAACCCACATAGACCGAATGACATTCACATTAGATGGACGTGGTACTAATTCCCACGTCTTATTTGTAATAAGAGCATTAAATTCATCTAACATGACGACTTTTCAATTTGGGTCGGATAAGGCAACTTTGAGATTTTCTGGTAGAGGTGATGGTTGAACGGAGGATAGTAGGCTAAAGTGACGTTTGGATCGAAAAATCCAGTGCATGGCACGGGTTTTAATGGTCCGAGGTTGTTCCGTCACTGGGTGGGTTGTAGGATTCTCGGGTATGTTATTGAGCCGAGGGGATGGAACATGGCCTAAGTGAAAAGGTATAGCAGTTTCGGTATTGGGCTGGGCTCCAGAATTGGGTTGTGTTAAGGGTGTAATTGAGGTAGTATTGGACTGCCCCAATTGGTCCTGCTTGCCACGGAAACGGGACTGGGCAGAGACCAGCGTTGACAAGGCAGTGGTCTCCGGTCCAGTCCCATTTAGTGGTTGGGCCAAAAGTTGTGGGATATTATGTTGGGTTGGTTCCACATGGGTTTGGACATTTAGGTGGTGGTGTAAAATGGGATGTATTCCGTTGTCTAAAAAATTATATGAAGCTGAGGATGCCACATGAGACTTAGCAAACGGGAATGTAGACTCATCAAAAATCACATGACGACAAACAATTATTTTTCCATTCGTCAAATCATAACATTTATATCCCCTATGATTTTGTGGGTATCCCAAAAACATACAAGGAGTGGAACGAGCCTGCAATTTGTTAATGGAAGTAGACGGAAACAAAGGATAACTCAAACATCCAAACACCCTCAAATGTGTAAAAGACAGGAGACGATGATATAACATTTGTGTAGGAGACACACTGGAGAGCAATTTGCTAGGAGGAATATTTAAAAGGTATGTAGCCATTTGAAGTGCATGGTGCCAAAATTTTAGTGGTGTGGATGAATGCACAAGAATAGAGCGAATCATATTATTAAGCGTTCGAATTTTTCTTTCGGCTTTCACATTTTATGGTGAGTTATGTGGACACGAAAGACGCAAAGACATCCCATTTTGGTGACAAAAATCATTAAATTGGGTATTTATGAATTTCCCCCATTGTCACACTGAAAATATTTAATGCTTTTGTCAAATTGAGTTTTGATAAAAATACTAAATTGTTTAAAAATGGTGTAGGTTTGTGATTTATGTCCTAATGGAAAAGTCCACAAAAAGTTCGAATAATCATCTAGAATTAGCATATAGTATTTGTGACCTGCAGAACTCAAAACTGGTTATGTCCACAAATCACAATGCACAAGATCAAATGACACAAAAGTATAAGAAGTAGAAGATGCAAAACGAAGCTTAACATGTTTACTAAACACACAAGATTAGCAAACAGAGGAGTCCAAAGGTTTATTACAAGAAACCAAATTATCCTTCCTAAAGTTATTAAAAACTTGTGCTCCTAGGTGTCCCAATCGATTGTGTCATATAGTAGGAGAAATGGCAGCACAGGTTGATGGTTTGTTCATGCTATTTTTGGAAACAGATGTGATGGGATACAAGTCCCCCGTGCTATTGCATCTCATAAGTGGCATCCCCGTCTGAAAATCCTTCACAGAAAAGCCGAACGGATCAAAATTTACAGAAATATTGTTGTCAATTGTAAAACGTCTAACAGAAATCAAGTTTTTAATTAAATTTGGTGCATGTAAGACATTTTTCAAGTGTAATGGTGGGTGTGGAGAGGGTAGTGTTACCCGATAAATACCACGAATTGGAATTTCCTGCCCACTGCCGACAATAATATTTTTATTATTGCTCATATTAAAATAAGATGAGAGATTACCTTGAGATGTCGTCATGTGTGACGTAGCCCTTGTGTCCATGTACCATGACTCATCGGGAATACTTAGATGCATGTTGTTCATGACTTGTTCAATGTCCGTGGCTACATAACCACAGAAGATGGTGCATGAGCTGCAAACGCATGTTGTGGACGAGATCCAAGAATACCAGGTTTGCGATTTGAAAAAGGAGGAGGTCGGGCCCACGATGAGGTCAGATATGGGCATGGCAGGGCAACCCACTGAGGAGCCCAGGCCCATGGTGGGTACTGCCCCTACTGATTTCAGCCACTGCCAGCCCGCCACTAATTTCTGCCACTGCCAGCCCGCCACTAATTTCCGCCACTGGCTACCGCCTCTCCCCTATCCCTTTTCACCTTTATTTTTCCTTTATTGTTACAGTTTGAACCCCATTTTTTACCATAATTAGAACGATTATCGTGGCCCCTTGAACCAGAATTTTGGGGCTCTAAATCTGTGAAAGATGAGTTGGTGGAGACGAGAGCGGTTCCGGCAGTGGTTTCACCAGAAGATGCATGTTTTGCTTTCCGCGTTTCCTCGAGAATTAACCTCGAACGGGCCTTATAAAAGGGAGGCAACGGATTGCTTTGCTGAATGAACGTAGCAACATCATCATAGTGTTCATTCAACCCGGCAATCAACTAAAGGACTAATCTTTGATTTGTCACGGGAAAACCAACGTTGGATAATTGGTTCGCAAGTACATTTAATTCTTGACAATAGGCTGAGATGTTGGAAAAGTCATCCAATTTAACATTTGTAAATTGATGTTCAAAATAAACGGCCCTAGAAACTTTTTATCTTGAAAAATATTTTGTAACCTTTCCTACGCCTGTTGAGCCGCAGAATTTGGTTCTAAAATAGTATGAAGAAGATCATTCGAAATTGTGCCATAAATCCATTGAAGGACTATAGCATCAAACCGAGATCATAGTTTCTTGTCCACCGTAGTGGTATCTGACGGTGACTCGGACGGAATGATATGGTCAATTACCTCATAAGCTCGACATTGAATTTTGAAATATACTGCCCCTTTCTCCATTTCAAGAGTTATGGAGAAAAAGTTCTTGACGTTATTAACGGCAAGAGCGGGATGAAATGTTTGTTTTTCGGTCATTGGTCCACAAGAAATCAAACTAGAGAATGAAAGGAGTAGTGTTTGATGTTTTGGGAGTGGAAAAAAACCTTAGGGTTTCGGATAGAAGGTAGCGGAAGATGGGGGGTTTTAGATGGCGGCTAGGGTTTTGCTAGGTTGAAGAAGTGGTTTAAGTTTTTTTTTTGGTAGAGTTGGCCAAAAAAATTAGGAGAAAGAGATGAGGAAATCGTGTAGAGGGAGTAAAGAATTAGGGATAAGGATCTTAGACTCTTGATACCACGTAGAAAAGTAATTCCTTCATCAATATTCTTCCAATTGTACAATATATATACAATCATATTATGTTTGATTAATGGAAGACTAATCTACCTTATCTAAAATATAAGATACTAATTATAATTATAATAATTACAATATATTACACTATCAATTATAATAAATGAGAGATAATTATGGGATATCCCCATAATTACTCTAACAGTCCCCCGCAGTCTTAGCTGGAGGTTCTTGGATGCTGAGATTGTCCGTGAAATCATCAAAAAGTACGTGCGGAAGATCTTTTGTGAAGATGTCAGCTATCTGATAACGGGACGGTACATGGAGAACACGGACTTGACCACGAGCAATTTTTTCTCGGTTAAATAAGATATCCATTTCAGTGTGTTTCGTGCGCTGATGCTGAACATGATTGCTAGATAAGTAGATCGCACTCACATTGTCACAATATGCCACTGTTGCTTTTTCAATCAGACAGTGTATCTCCAACAGTAGATTTAGGAGCCAACATGATTCAGCAACTACATGGGCGACCCCTTGATAATCCGCCTCAGCACTTGACCGAGACAGGGTGGATTGACGTTTGGATGACCATGAAATGAGATTGTCACCCAAGAACACATAATAACCGGAAGTGGAACGACGTGTGTCCGGGTAACCACCCCAATCTGCATCTGTGTAGGCTGAGAGACTCGAGAGTGAGGATTTATACAGATGAAGTCCAAAATGAAGAGTACCCTTAACATACCGCAGAATCCTTTTGAGAGCCCTCACATGTTCCTCCTTCGGATCATGCAAATATATATATATATTGAAAAAGAAATTATATGCTTAATTAACCAATTTTAAAATTCTATCTATATTATTAATAAATCATAAATATTGTATAAAATTAAGAAATATACTAATATTTTATAAAGATTAAGACATTGATAAAAATTATAATTATCAAATATCAATTTTTCCCAATCTAATCTCAAGAATACAAATTTTTGTTCTATTAATACTCAAAACCATAAAAAGATAACTTTCTCTTCTTATGAGAAAATAATTTCTATTCTTATAACAAATAAAATCATATTTCTAATTTCTCATATCATATAAAATTTAAAGTGTATCGAAAAAGTAGTAATATTAATAACTATATAAAATCATATTTATAACACTTTTTACAAAAGTATTTCACTTAAAAAAAATATCATATCAAAATAATATTTAATGATTTCAAAGTTATTTACGGGATCTTATAATAACATTGTTATAAATCCTTCAAGTTCATCTCAACTTACTGGTTAACCTAACTCAAAATTGCGGGATACACAGAGACATTGATATTACTTCAATTCTATAGATCTATCTGTTTTTCAAAGCTCTCTTTGCTTTAGGTAGTTTCACAAACTCGTATGTAGCATCTTATGGAGACTTTAATTTCATCTCTTAGTGCTTTTGCCTGCTGGTCTTTATAAGTATTTTATAAAGTTTCATCAACTTAAAATTTTCCCTAGTTAAAGTACATATTCATTAGGAGAATCTTCGTGATAAAAAATTGTTTCTCTAACATATCATTTGAGACCGGGTCGAAATGGTGAACCACTCTAGATTGTGTAAGTGGTCACTCGCACAAATGTTCTGTGATAATTAATTTTTGTCCATTAAATTTATAATATTAATCTTTAATATTTTTTGGCACGACATAATTGTTTTTCCGCATAACGTAGTTTATATTTAAATTCGGTATATATATCATAACATCCACATAAATTATGATGGCTAAGGAAAAACTTTCAACACTCAACATAATTTGATATTTCTCTCGGTATAGTTTATGTTTAACTTCGGCATATGTATCATAACATTTACACAAATTATATTGATCAAGACATAATTTTCAACACTCAATATAATCTGAAAAATTACTATAAAACTATGTTACATAGCTTAATTTCTACAGAATTTATGCCGCTTGAGGAAAAAGTTCAATTTTTAAAAATAGAAATATTATAAAAATTGTGTCTTGCAATACAAATTTGAATATTTTTATTAAATAAATAGCGGAGACAAAAATTAAAGACAACATAAATGAGGATAAAAATTAAAGACCGCGTTTGAAGCACAATCCGTGCAAACAAATGTTGTGTAAGTGCTTTACTGAGACATGGTTCATAATTCAGAAAAGGCCTTCTCCTCTTTCCATTGAGTTTTAAATTTAGCTATAATTGATATTTATTTCATAAAGCATAATGATACTTTCTCCATCAAAAAGTGTGTACACTTAATCATTTGCACACTCTTTAAGAAAATACTAACTCTTAAATAAAAATAATTAATTTGATTAAAATATTTTTAATTAAATATGTATTGAGATTTTGTCACCTAACACTTAATAAAATAAAGTTAATTCTCTCTCGATTTGATATGTGGATAATCTTTTTGAATAAAAAATAAAAATTAAATGAACACTCTTTTTTATCCGAGGGAAGTAATACATAAAACATAGCAATCCAATGAAATTATCCTCTTTCCAACAGCTGGACATGAAATATATAGTGACTGCACTACAAGCAGAAAACATCTACATTAAGAAATACCTAGTGGTTGGAGGCAATTCTGTCATTTTGTTATTTAATCTAAGTATAGCTAATTTTTTTTATTAAAAAACACTTATTTTCAAGTTAATTGGATGTAATTTCCTGAAAAGATCAGACTGTCACCGAGAATTTTCATTACCGGCACAATTTTTGACTGAATATCACACGGATTTTCTTCCAACACATTTTCAATAACGTATATCGGGTTGCATATCATGTATATCACTATATATCACACATCTCTAATGTATATCATGATATACAACGTGATATCCACACATAATCCGCCGCATCACCACCAAAAAACCACCATCACCGTCAATTATTCCATCGTAACAACATAAATTACACTTCCAATCCAGAAAAGGGAGAAGAAGACGGAAGAAAAAGAAATTTGAAATCTGCCTCTTGAAAAGAAAAAGAACTTCAGGCCGCGTTGGTTTTTGGTTCTGCATTTTTCTTTCTTCGACTTTGTAGATTATATTTAATATTTTTAACACATCTTTGTAGGTTAAGAGAGATTTTATTTGCACACGAGAAACATATATACATCTCCACGCCAGGAACTCATTCTTTTTCTGTATCACAGATATTGGACTATCAGGGGAAATAAATTGGATGACTAATTTATCAAGTCCAACAACAACATACCCAGTGTAATTCTACACAGTGGGGTCTGAAAAGGGTAGAGTGTACACAGACCTTATCTCTACCTTAGAAGACAGTGTTTCCGAAAGACCATCGGCTCAAAAGAAAAAATGACAAAAAGGTTAGATAAGATTTGAAGAAAATAAAGTAAAGTAAAGTTTTTAAAATCGATAATTCATAATCAAACCGAGAAAAAAATTTGATTAGTGGTTCGGTTTGACTTGGTTTGCTTTTAAAAAGAAAAGTCTGACCACTATTGGTTTGGTTTGGTTTTAACTAAAGAAAAGTCAAACCGAATCAAACCAACATGACGTTACATGTATAAAATTTCAAAGATATTTTATACTTAAAAATATTTATTTATAATGTAATTTATAAATATTCCTTAAATTTTTTCATAATTTTTTGGCTTTTAACATATTATTTCAAGCTTGGAATTAGAATTTTGAATGATCCAATAAGTTTTATAGCCCATAGATATTAGTAACTCAAACAAAAACCCAACAAAAATTAAATTAATAATAATGCTAACAAAAGAAATTCAATTCTAATTCTAGGAATGACAATAATGTTGTATATCTATTCTTTAGTTTTATATTGGTTTAGATGGTGAAAATATATAACTTAATTTTATTTTTTACTTTAATAGATAGTCATGTAATTAATACTTATTGGCCATACTTATTTTAGCATGACTTAGTACTTTTAGATTATGATCATTTTCTATATGCCTTATAAATTAGCCGTATTTATTATAGCATGACTTAGTATTTTTAGATTATGATCATTTTATTTTATGCAATTTTATTATTATTTTTTTGAATATTTTAGTACAATGTCATATTTCATCTCACATTTTTTGTTATTTTCTTAAAAATTATTTTGATTAGATAGTCGTATCTTACTAGGACTAAAGAAATATTTGAAATACAAGTTATATGTTTTGTATGAAGACTTTATCGGGAAATAAAACCTGAAAAATTTGAGAAAACATGATATTGAAAAACCCGACTTTTATTGTTTTGATTAGGTTTATAGATTTAAAAACACAATGAAATTAATTTGATTTGATATTTAAAAAACCCAAACTAATTCGGTCCATGTACGCCCCTAATTAAGACCACCACTTTCATGTCTGTAAAAAGAAAAGTGCAACCCTAACCCATGAAAAAAATGAACTCAAAAAATCTTGAAGTCTTCCAAGCTGAGAAATAAAATTAAAATCCATATTTTTCATCAAATTTAGATATGGAGGATGAGCTAGAGTTCCTTGTATTTAATAAAGTATTTTCCACCCTCTTCCACTACTATTTAGATTTCATATCAGACTCTCTAATCTAATTCAAGGTTTAGTCATTGTACAAATCATTAATAAATAAAGAAAATTTGATTTATAGTAAAATTACAAATAATTGTGAAGCCTTGATAGTTAAAGGCTAAGCATAAATATATGATGCAAGAATATTTATAATTTTTTTGGAAAAACTAAGACCAGATTTTTAGAATCAAAAGTAAACGAAATATCATATCGACAAAAATGGAAAACTAGTAGTTGCACTGTGTCTTTCTAATTTCTACCCCATAATGCCATGCATCTCTTCCTCTCTCGAAAAATTAAAGGTCTAAACTCTAAAAAGTTTTCTATATATCCCTTTTTTTTTCAAAGTCACAAGAAGACACAAAAGGTCATTTAACTGAATACGTTATTTATTATAAAAAGTGGTTAGACTGTGTTCGACCAATTTTCTTTAAGCAATTTTTACTAGAAATTTAAACTACGATTTATTCCAATTGAGCGTATGAATATATGGTAAAGGTTTTATCAGAAATTCTTTGTGCAATTTATTTTTTAAAATTGTGCGTGTTCTCAACCGTCTATTAAATAGTTAAGTTAAACACATAAAATATGACATTTCTTTTAATTATACACATCAACCTCAATTAAAAAATACTATAGTTTTAGGACCTTTTGAGGCAAATGAAAGATGTGACATATTTTAAGTGATTAACTTATCTAAGTAATGGATAATTGAGAACACACGCAAAAGAAATTTAAAATTTGAACCAAAAATGTCTAATTGAAAACATTTTATCATGTGTTCAGGTACTCATTGAAATAATCATAATTTAAGTGTTCAAACAAAATTTACTGACAAGTTTAAGGGATTATCGCTATAAATATATTAAGCCAATTTAAAATTGAGCCTCTAGGACATACGTGATTTGATTCCACAACTTTCTTTCACATGTACGTTCAAGAGATTGTACGCAAGTCGTTGGTGTATTGTCACATAGAGGATCAACCACAAACTTCTTTGTTATGAAGATCATAATCTTAGCATTACCAATTTTTTAAAGAAAAACAAACAAATTAAGAGAGAAATCCTAAGAATATTTTAAATTTTATATTGGGGTAGCGACAGGAATTCAGTACCTATTCCTTTCTTTTTTCCGTTTTATAAACAAGTTAAAGTACAAGGATATGTGAAATGAACCTTTAATTTGCAATAATATGTAGTACTTTTTTGATATGGACGTTTAATATATACTTAGTACTTCACATAGTGAGCAAAGGTGAAAATATATCCCATAACTTTGCGATTTGGAGCTGAAAGATATCCTTTATACATGGTTTGATCGTGTATATCACATAAATATATTTTATATATATTTTATCATAATTAGTAGAGTTCTTGTACATATATAATCATGGTAGTAGTCTTGTATTAGAAAAAGCTTATAGTCTTGTATTAGGAGAAGGTAGATTTAATTTTCTTAACTAAATATTGTATATCATGTATACTCATGTGATATACACGGTCAAACCGTGTATAACGGATATCTTGCAGTTTCATCTTGACAAGAGAGGGGATTATTCTCTTTCATGGTATCAAAAGTCTATGGCAAATTTGCCTTCTCAAAATTCTCTCTTCCGCCGCCCTTCCTCTCGGATTACCCCTCGGCCACCGGCCGACCGACTCCTCTTGTTCTTTTTCAATTTTGTTTTTTTTTTCAAATTCCTAATTCTCCTCTTGTTATTTCATAATGTCTACCACAAAGAACACATTTCATGCTGCCCTTGCAGTCTCCAGCATCAAGAACAACATCACTATCATTCTTGAGATGGAAAACGTTCAATACGCGACGTGGGCAGAACTATTTAAAGTTCACGCACGGTCTAATCGAGTCCTTCATCATATCACCCCCCCCGGCAACATGCAAGGAGAAAGTGCCTACCACCGATGATGAAATAGAGTTGTGGGCAACTTTTGATGCTACGGTACTCCAGTAGATTTATTCCACTATCTCCACGGACCTCTTGCAGACTATTATTGAACCCGACGCCACGGCAATGGACACTTGGAATAGGTTGCGTGATATATTCCAGGATAACAAAAATTCCCGTACCGTGACCCTTGAGCATGAATTCTCCCACATCAACATGTAGGATTTTCTAAATGTCTCAGCCTATTGTAAGAGGCTCAAGGAGTTGTCGGATCAACCCAAGAACATTAGCGCGCCCGTCACGAATGATCATCTTGTCCTTCAGATGGTTGCAGGCCTATCCGAGGCTTATAATGACGTTGGAACTCTTCTTTATCAAAGCAATCCTCTCCCGTCGTTCTATCAAGCACGTTATATACTCACCTTAGAAGAAGTCGGGTTGGCTAAAAAGGCGGCAATCAGAGCCAATTCCGCCATGATGGTAGCCACGTCCGATGACCCTTACTCATTCTCGGACAATTCTAGCCAAAAATGAAACAATGGTGGCGGCAAAAAAGGCCAAAATCGGAAAAATAGTGGCGGCAACAAGGGTGGTAGTAGCGGAGGACATGGTGGCGGTGGCCAGCCAGCTAGGCCGCAGCACCACTAGTCGCAGCCCTGGGCCAATGCACAATGGTCGTGGAGCTGGGCCAATGGGCAGTGGTCCACGCCACAGTTTCCGAGAAATTGGGCCAGGCCCAATGCTGCCCAGCAATTCCAAGAGACCTAACAATCACAGACTGGGCCTTAGCAGAAGGCTAGCCTGCTTGGGCGCCTCAGCAGGCCTTCGTTGCTGCGGGCCCAACGCTTGTTCTGACTCTCACGAATATCGAGGCAGTGATGCATAAACTTAGATTAAATTATCCGGACATAAATTGGTACATGGACACCGGGGCCACCTCTCATATGACGTCCAGGCCAGGTAATCTCTCGTCTTATTTCAATTTGAGCAAAAATCGTGGCATAATTATTTGTAATGGTCATTCAATTCCAATTCTTGATTATGGTCACACAAGTTGATATCCCCCGAACCCACCTTTAGTCTTGAAAAATGTCCTTCATGCTCCTCACTTAATTAAAAATTTGGTGCCTGTTCGCAAATTTACAACTGATAATTGGGTTTCTGTTGACTTTGACCCTTTTGGATTTTCTGTGAAGGATTTCATGACGGGGATACCTCTAATGAGATGTAATAGTCGGGGAGAGCTTTATCCAATCACCACCACCACCAACACTTCCACTAATCAATCCACACCATCAACGTTTGCCGTTCTAGCTCCTTCTTTGTGGCATTCACGTTTGGGCCATCCGAGGTGTCTATTCTTTCATCTCTTAAAAATGACAATTTTATTGAATGTAATAGTACGCATAGTACTAATGTTTTTCCTTCTTGTACACTTGGAAACATGTTAAATTACCGTTTGTAACCTCAAATTCTAGTACTTTGTTGCCATTTGATATTATTCATAGTGATTTATGGACATCTCCCGTTTTGAGCTCTTTGGGCCACCGTTATTATTTTTTATTTTTGGATGATTATTCTAATTTTTTGTGGACCTTTCCTTTATCTAAATAGTCTCACATTTTTTCCACATTTCTAACTTTTAGAGCATTCATCCATACCTAATTTTAACGGGAAATTAAAAACATTCAATGTGATAATGGAAGGGAATTTGATAATGGGCCGTTTCGAGAATTTTGTAACACTAATGGCATATCTTTTCGGTTTTCTTGTCCTCATACGTCATCACAAACTGGGAAAGCCGAAACAAAAATTCATACCATTAATAATATTGTTCGAACTTTACGAGCCCATGCTGCATTACCACCTTCTTTTTGGCATCATGCATTACAAATGGCTACTTAACATACTCTCTAGCAAAGGATTAGCATATCAATCTCCACCAAAAATTCTTTATCGTAAAGATCTTTAGTATTCTCATCTTAGGGTGTTTCAGTGTTTGTGATATCCACTTTTCTCGTTCACTACAATTAACAAACTTCAAGCTCGTTCTACCACTTGTGTGTTTTTAGGTTATCCGTCTAATCATCGTGGTTACAAATGTTTTGATTTATCCTCTAATAAAATCATAATTAGACGCCATGTCATTTTTTATGAAACCCAATTTTCATTTGCTAAATTGTATAATTCCGTGTCTAGTTTTTATAATTTTTTGGATGATGGACTCTCATTTATATCATCCACCAGTAGGCTCAGCATTTACGTGACTCCAGTGCGCCAAGAGGCCCACCGCTCGCCGGGTCCAAATACTCCCGCCAGCCTTATTTTCTCGGCCAAGGGCCCACCGCTCTGGCCCTATTATTCAGTCCGTTGGTCCAGCCCCTCAACCAGCAGGCCCACTGCCTATTGGGAAGTACCGAGTGACCCGACACCATCACAAGTCCAGTCCACTTCTATTCAGAGTCAGGGGCCCGTTACGCGTAGCCAACGGGATATTTTTAAACCAAAACGATATTTTAATCTCAATTCTAATGTCACTAAATCACCCCTATCACGTAACCCAGTGTCTGCCCTTCATGTCCCGAATTGGAAAATTGCAATGAATGATGAATATAATGCTCTTATTAAAAATAAGACGCGGGAGTTACTGCCCCGTTCGCCTAGTGTCAATGTTATTCCTTGTATGTGGATTTTTACTCATAAGGAAAAATCAGACGGTTGTTTTGAGAGGCATAAGGTCTGTCTTGTAGGTGATGGCAAAATTCAACAGGTTGGCGTGAATTGTGGAGAGACATTTAGTCTGATGGTCAAACCGAAAACCATTCGCACTGTTCTTAGTTTGGCTCTCTCGAAATCATGGCTCATTCATCAGCTGGATGTAAAAAATACTTTCTCTCGAAATCATGGCCCTCCGATTTGGATCGTGACACCATGCATCCTTCAAGCATCCAAAGTAATGACTTGATGCAAAGTTCATAAATTTCCTAGCTCAGCTTTGTGGGCAAGATCTTAATGGAGCTGGCTTGTATCATTTCTTCTCCGTTTTTTTCCTGCAAACAGAATAAATTGAGTTAATTAAGTTTAGTCCAATATAATTAAAAAGAAATAGTATTTTAAGACTTAAGAAAATTCCAGTCTCCTCTAAACCATTCATATGCTGATAACACCCCCAGTGTATAAGGAGCCACCCCTCTCAGATGTTCGGGCTTTCTTTCTAGTTCGCTTCTCTTCTTAAATTTTTCATTGTTCTAGTATCTGCATAAGTCCTCCCATATATTTGGACGATGTCAACTGGGCTTCAAACCTCTCCTGTGAGCAGCTGTAAACATGTTGGTTAGTTTATGACTTGCTTTGTTCTCAAAATTAATACCAATCTGCCTGTTATGACATAGAGCTCATGCACACTTTTTTCGCAAATGAAATTGAATGTCTAACGTTAGAATCACGATAAGTATAGTGTTTTGAATAAAAATAATAAATTCATATATATTTTAAACTCATGGAAAATTCATTGCTCGGAATACAAGAAAATTAATGTGCACATTTCTAGATGATATATATGTGATAGGAAAAGAAATGAATTTATAGTTTTTGTGCTTCTTTACTAATTCCTCTATTTCAATTTGTGTGTCTTACTTTTCTTAAAAAAGTATATCACTTTTTATATCTAGCAACTCTTTAATTCTAACATATTAGGTGACATATTTAAAATCATCGGATACAATATTCTGGTACCTTACAAACATTTTTAATTAAGATTACAAAATTTAAAAATCATCCTTACTTTCTTAGACTTCGTGTTCAGTCAAACTAAGATACACAAAATACGTGATTATTAATTCGAGCCAATGGTAGAGATTTGTTGAAATTACATGACTTGTGCTAGATGTCTAAGTAGAAACTTTGGAGAAGGTGAATACAGTTTGAAAATTGAAATAAATTGAATTCAAAGGCAAAGCGTAGTTTTCTCATGCAAGACCAAGACGACCATAGAGGACATTGTCAACTTTGAACTCCCTACTTCCCACTTGTCCATTTTTCCAAGCACACTCTTAGCACCTCTCAAACTTTCAGCTTTTCCCCCTCCCATCTCTCTCTCTTCCCTCCCATGCATGCCCACACAATCTCATTCCCTTAGAGATGTTGAAACTTTCTTTGCATGCCCAGCTCACACTGTAAACCATATTATTTCTCTTTTGTAGTTGCCCTTTGTAAGGGCGCGCACCCGCAAGTGTGCGCACCCCACCACTAGTCTATGCAATGTCGGCGTCTCACCGTTATAGCAACCACAATCGCCATCCTATATGTCGATCAGAATTGAGAATTCAAAGTTTTTTTAATTCTTTGAATTGGAATGGCGTCTTCCTGGCCGTGTTACTCATCTCCTTTGTTGTCCCCGCCTCATCGGGAAATTCCGAAGCGGAGATTTTATTCCGGTTCAGCAAGTCCTTGAATAAAAATGGCGCGTTCCCCAATTGGAATCCCAACGTACAGCCTTGCGACAAAAATAACGATAAATCCAATTGGGACAATGTTATTTGCGAAAACGGATTCGTTTTCGGGTTGCAATTGCAGAATAAAGGCTTAAGCGGGACAATCGATGTGGATGCTCTTAAAGAGTTGCCTAATTTCAGGACCATAAGTGTCATGAACAATAATTTCGAAGGACCTTTACCAACTTTGACTAAACTTGCGGGGTTGAAAACGGCTTATTTCGACAACAACAAGTTCTCTGGCCAAATTGACAACACTGCTTTAGAGGGGATGCATTGGTTAAAAAAACTTCATATTGCTAATAATCAATTTACTGGTAAAATCCCTTCTGTCTTGGGTCAATTGCCTAAGCTCACAGAATTGAGGCTTGAAAATAACAAATTTGAAGGTCAAATACCTGATTTTAATCAAGAGAGAATTATGGATATGAACTTTGCCAACAACTCTCTTGAGGGTCCAATTCCTCGTGGCCTTACTAGTCTTAAAGCTTCGTCATTTGAAGGTAATTTTTTTTTGTACATTGTTCTTTAATTTGTTGCGTAGGATATTCCATTTTGTTAATCATATTAACATGCATGATGGTAGCTCCACCGTACACAAATTTTGCGCAAGTTCCATGCAAAAAACAACACCAACAACATACCCAATGAAATCTCAAAGTGGGTCTGGGGAGAATAGAATGTACGCAGACCTTACCTGGAAGGTAGGGGTAAATAAAAATGGCAATTGTGATATAATTAAGAGAGGTCTCAAACACCAATATCTATTCAAAATTTTCATGAAAGGGGAAAACAAGGAATATATGGACAATATGCAAGTGATAAAGGTCACATGATAAAACTTACATGCACCGCTGTTTACCCAAGCTAACAAAATGCATGAAATGTGTCCTTTAAATAACTCATATCATCTAATAATGATTAAGTAACATGTATTTTTACTTTTAAATTAATCCTAAGCTTAAATTATTTTTTCTGATGTAATATTGTTTTTCTCTTAGGATGTCAGTTTGTCATTTCACGCGACATCCGGAAGTAAATGCCATTTAAATTGTGTAATTTTATGTTTATGTTTGGCAATTTGAAGCGCCTATGCTATACGTACGTAGCTATGATTTCTTTCATTCATCACTCTCAAGATATTAGAAACATTAAAGCACGTTTTATATCTCATGATCTTGTGCCACTCATCATATATCTGAGAAAATCACCCTACAAATGTCTTCATGAGATGAACTAAATTACAGTAAAGATCACCTCGTTTTAATTATTCATTTTGTAATAATACAGGTAATGATCTTTGTGATGGTCCGTTATCGAAATGCTCGAGTGAACCAAAGATAGCTCTTTGGACAATTATATTGGTGGTTATTGCAGTGGCAGCAGCAGTAGCAGCAATTGTTGTTGTTATCATCATTCTTCACCAGCGCAAGCATACGCCAGAAGCGGAAGCAAGACCAACCGCTTCTTCACCTGGTACTGCCGGGGGCGCCATTCACCAGAAGACGCCCTCAACAGACCTAGACAAGATGGAGCAGGGCCAAGCAGTGGCGGCTGCTCCTGACCGTTCTCCGGAGGGCCAGGGCCGGAAGAGGCCCGAACAAGCTCAGACTCAGCAAAAACTTCTATTCTTGAAGGATGACATAGAAAAGTTTGACTTGCCAGATTTGTTGAAAGCTTCAGCTGAAATATTGGGTAGTGGGGTATTTGGATCGACTTATAAAACTGCACTTAGCATTGGATCTGTTATGGTTGTCAAAAGGTTTAGGCAAATGAATAATGTAGGCAAGGAAGATTTCCATGAGCATATGCGAAGGCTAGGCCGGTTGAGTCATAAGAACTTGCTTCCTATTGTCGCTTTTTACTATAGGAAGGAGGAAAAGCTTTTGGTCTCCGAGTATGTCAATAATGTCAGCCTTGCCGTTCATCTTCATGGTGCGTACTTTATACTTCTATTTTTTGCATTTTTAAAAATTCAAGGTTATTATACTTGTTGCGATATGACAATTGATTTAGAAATCCTCACCCAAACCTGGAGTATCGATATTTTGTAGCCTAGATTAGTTGTTCTACATAAACGTTACCTCTAGGTCAAGACACGAAGTTGCAAAGGATCAATTTGGTACCAGTTTGTTTTTCTGTTGAAAGTATGTTAGTAATAACTCAATTTCAAATTATTAGAGTGACTTCATAAGTCACTAATTTATAGTACACTTTTCTCTTTATTAAACTCACCAATTTTTAGTAATTGAGTTGATATTGACTTGCCCCTTAAGTGTATTATTGAATCGTTTGATAATCTCCTCTAAAAGAATATTTTTTTGAAGAGGGCTCACTTTTATTTAGTCAATTATACTTTAACATGTCCTTCACATGTGACACTTGATCTCTTTTTATTGACCAAATACTTGAAAATTCTTGTTTTGATATATGATTGGTGGCGGTAAACTTGAACTTAGAACTTCTGCATACTCTAGTATCCTGATGCATTGTGTGATCATGTCATTTAAAAAAAAAATTTGAACATGTACGGACATGATAGTTGACAGTTAGTGGATTTTTTTCAGGCAATAAATCGCTCGGGCAACCAGGCCTGGATTGGCCAGCTCGGTTAAAAATCATAAAGGGAGTAGCCAAAGGATTATTATACCTCTACAACGAGCTACCAAGCTTGACAGCACCCCATGGTCACCTCAAATCCTCCAACGTTCTTTTAAACGAATCCTACGAGCCACTTCTCACGGACTACGCCTTACTACCCGTAGTAAACCTAGAACACGCCCAAGAACACATGATCGCTTATAAATCGCCCGAATTTAAGCACAGTGGTCGAATCACACGAAAAACGGACGTGTGGACGCTCGGAATATTAATACTCGAGATCATAACGGGGAAATTCCCGTCTAATTTCTTGCAACAAGGAAAAGGAAGCGACACAGATTTGGCCACATGGGTGCGGTCTGTGGTCGACGAGGACTCATCGGACGTAGAGATATTCGAGAAGGAGATGAGAGGGACGAAGAATGCGGATGGAGAAATGATGAAGCTATTGAAGATAGCATTAGGTTGTTGTGATCTTGATATGGAGAAGAGGTTTGATATGAAGGAAGCAATGGAGAGAATTGAGGAAATAAAAGAGAGAGATGGGGATGATGATTTTTACTCTTCTTATGCAAGTGAAGCTGATGCAAGATCTTCAAGAGGATTATCTGATGATTTCACTCAAGTCTCTATGAACATTTGAAGAGTACTTATAATGTGCAAGGCTTTTTAGTTTGTTCAAACTCATCATGGTAATGGGATGGGACTTTTATTTTGTTTTGATACATGGTTGGGGGTCGTATATGGTCAATGAAACCACAAAATAAATAAATATGAAAAAGAGATAGAAAAATGAAGTAATTGCTTTAATTTTTTTGTGATTCAATTGAAGCAAGAGAACATGTAAATTTGTCCTTGATGAATCTAGTTTAGCTAGTTACCTTGCCTTTATTTTTTTGGATACTTCATCTGGCTTATTATATTTGGGGTTGCTTTAATTTGCATAGCTATCTAAAGAAAAAAAAACTATACCCACAAGAAAAGATTGGGGAGGATTTTTCTTTCGATTACTCCCTCCTCCCAATTTATGTGACATTGTTTGACTTAACACAAAGTCTAAGATAAAAAAGAAAGACTTGAATTTGTGGTCTGAAACAAATTTTATACATTTGTATAGCTGTAAATAATTTCATTAAAGGTTAAAAGCTGGATATTTTTATAAAATTAAATTGTCTCTGATTATAAAAATATGACATTCTTTTCGGGGCAGATTAAAAAAATATATATTACATATTAATTGAAATATAGGGAGTAGCAGTTTGTTAAATTTTCTTTGTAATGCTTCAATTAATTACTAATGATAATGACGAAAATCTCCAGAAATTTGATCATTCATTCATTTGGTTAGGAGAAAAGGAGGAAGAAGAATGGTAATTAACTGTATTGGTTGCAAATCTATACGTGTAATTTTCCATTAGGGCGGAGGCAGAAGCCGATCTACTAGTTCAGTCTAACCCTAACTTTTGTTCAAATAGTATATTTATGTTAAAAAATTAAATATATATATTAAATTTAGAACTCAATCATTATCATTTGAAGTTATCGTTCTAAAATCAAGAACAATATTAAAATTTTGACTCCGTTTCTATTTGTTAGTTGACATTAATTTTCGGGTGCAACTCCTCTCGGGAATCAATTAATTAAAAGTTCGCTGGAATACGTGATGTATATCCTTTAAGCCAAACGACTCCCTACTTGGTATGCTGCACGACGAAAAGCTCATCAACTGTCCTTTTTATATATTTTTTCTCTTTCGATTAATGTGATACTATTGTCTATACCTGCAGGAAATTTATGAAACAAAAATTAAATAATAGTATATAAAGATTTTTTAGGGAATAGTAAGTATAGTAGTAATACTAGTATAGTACTAGTAGAGCAAAGTACTGAATAAGTTATAATACGGGGAAACGTGCGCAGATTAAATATATATTTCCATAGTTCATATTTATTGTCCATGTTGGATTTGATATACCATTTACCTAGTAATAATTAATAATTTTATTATATCATCTTAATTATTATAAGCCATCTCATTCATTAAAAATGAATTGAAAATAATTTCTGTAGTACTTAATAATAAAATAAAAAGTAAAATAAAATTATAAATTATTACTTGATTTTTAAAACTGAATAAGTAAAAATGAAGGGAGGGAGTGGTCAACTTAAAGAGAGGATTATAGATCTGGTCAATTTCGTATTTTGAACAATTTGAAGTAGTTCACAATCATGTGCAAGCTCCGTTTTTAGATCTGCAAAACCTTTTTATAATAAATAAAAAGTATATTGATTCCTCTTTCTCAATTTATTTAGCACAAATTTCTTTTTAGTATGTTTCAAAAAAAAAGTCATTTTTTTAAATTTAGAAATAATTTAACTTTATAAAATGATTTAAAATCATACAAATCTCTAAGACTTATTTTGGATCACAAATTTAAAAAGTCTTCATTTCTTTCTTAAACTCTGTGTCTAGTCAAATGTTGACACACAAATTTAAATGGAGGAAGTAGTACATTTAATGCTTGGTCTAGTAATGGTACTCTAATTTCTTCATGCTTCCTATTCCAAGATTATACATACTTAATTCACTCCATCTTCTATTTCCGTTAGCGAAAAAATCTCAAGTTTTTTTCACATTCTTAAAATTTCGAGCATTCATCCGTACCCAATTCGAACGAGAAATCAAAAATATTCAATGTGATAATGGCAAAAAATATGATAATGAATTGTTTCGGATTTTTGTGATACTAATGACACAGTTTTTTTGTTTCTCTTGTCCTCATACATCCTCACAAAATGGGAAAGGCGAACGAAAAATTCATACCATTAATAATATTGTCCGAACTTTATTGGTCCATGCTTCCATAACCCCCTTCCTTTTGGCATCATGCTCTCCAAATGGCTACTTATCTTCTTAACATTCTTCCTACCAAAGGATTAGCATATTCATCCCCTCTTAAAATCCTTTATAATAAGAATCCTTCGTATTCCCATCTTAGGGTCTTTGGATGCTTATGTTATCCACTATTTCCGTCAACTACAATTAACAATCTTCAAGCTCGTTCTACCCCTTGTGTGTTTTTGGGTTATCCATTTAATCATCGTGGTAACAAATGTTTTGATTTATCATCTAATAAAATCATAATTAGTCGTCATGTTATTTTTTATGAAACCCAATTTTCGTTTGCTAAAGTGAGTAGTCCTACGCCTAGTTCGTATAGTTTTTTAGATGACGAGGTCTCCCCGTATATTAACCACCATTTATCGTACTTATCCCGCACCCAAATTCCGCCAGCGAGCCCACTGCCCGCTGGATCTACTGTTCCGTCACCTCTGTCCAGTGGGCCAGACACTCGGCCCAGTACCGATCTCGGTACTGTTCCAGTGGTCCAGCCCACTGTCCCAGTCTCCGTTCCAGCCACTGATCCCGTTATTGGGCCAGCAGGCCCACTGCTTGCTGGCCAGTCCATCGCCAGCCCACCCGCTGCCCAAAATCCTCCCGCTTCCTCCTCGAGTCAAGGATCAGTTACTCGTAGTCAAAGGGGTATTTTTAAACCAAAATGGTATTTTAATCTAAATTCTAATGTCTCTAAATCTCCACTACCACGTAACTCAGTGTCTGCCTTAAATGACCCGAATTGGAAATTGGCAATGACCGACGAATATAATGCTCTTATTGAAAATAAGACGTGGGAGTTGGTCCCCCGTCCTTCTGGTGTTAATATTATTCGATCTATGTGGATTTTTACTCATAAAGATAATTCTGATGGCTCTTTTGCGAGACATAAGGCTCGTCTTGTAGGTGATGGTAAAACTCAACAGGTTGGCGTGGATTGTGGTGAAACATTTAGTCTTGTGGTCAAACCAGCTATCATTCGCATTGTTCTCAGTCTGGCTCTTTCAAAGGCGTGGCCCATTCATCAGTTAGATGTGAAGAATGTCTTCTTACATAGTGATATTAAGGAGATCGTTTACATGCATCAACCCTTGGGTTTTTGAGACCCCAAATATCCTCATCGTGTATTTTTGTTGAAAAAGTCCTTGTATGGACTTAAGCAGGCCCTATGAGCTTGGTATAAGAGGTTTGCAGACTATGTTGCGTCTATTGGGTTTTCTCACAGCAGGTCTGATAATTCATTGTTCATATATCTTCATGGTTCTTCCCTGGCCTATATTCTATTATATGTGGGTGATATTATCTTGACAGCCTCGTCTGATGCTTTGCGCAAGTCTATCATGACAATGCTCAGTTCTGAGTTTGCTATGAAAGACTTGGGGCCCTTGAATTACTTTTTGGGGATTGTTGTCTCTTGTCATACAGGAGGGTTATTCTTATCACAAAGGAAATATGCCGCTGAGATAATTGAACGGGTTGGTATGTCCTCGTGTAAGTCTACTTCCACTCCAGTCGATACTAAGCCAAAGCTGGGTGTTGCGGCTAGCTCCCCTTACGAGGATTCCACTCACTATCGCAGTCTTGCTGGAGCACTTCAGTATCTTACTTTCACGAGACCAGATATTACGTATGTCGTACAACATGTGTGTTTGTTTATGCATGATCCTAAGGTGGAGCACATGAATGCGCTCAAACGCATTATCAGATATATCCAGGGAACACTTGACTATGGCTTACATCTATATTCATCATCGGCCTCTACACTTATCTCGTATACCGATGTTGATAGGGGTGTGTCACGACCCAAACCGGAGGGCCACGACGGGCACCCGAACCTCACCTGTCGGGTACCACTAATCATATACTTACATCTACACATAATTAATCCTGGGCCCTAAGGCCCGTCACCAGGTACCCTACTGACACATAGAGATGATATACTGGAAAGAAGTTATGTAAAATTTTACCAACAGAAGGACTTAACTCATACATATATACATACTAAGGCCGACAAGGCCATACCTGACTGCTATACACAAGACACTGTCTACAAGCCTCTAAAAGAGTACATGACATCATAAGGTAGAGACAGGGCCCCGCCATACCCGAATATACATGCAAAAATACCGTACCGATATTAGACTGACACTCTGAAACAAGGGGAGTGCTCCAATATCCGCTGAGGCAGCAACTTAGTAATATGAATCGTCGCCTTGCCTACGTGAACCTGTGGGCATAAAACGCAGTGTCCTCCGACAAAAGGGACGTCAGTACGACTGATGTACCGAGTATGTCAGGCATGAAAAATAGCATAACAGGGATATAAAATAAAATGAGACAAGAAATAGCCAACCAATAGTGAACACCTATGTGGGCCATAATATGCCTAAATGTCATGCACAATGCGGTCATATATATATATATATATATATATATATATATATATATATATATATATATGCGTATATAACGTTGTCTCCCATTAAATCATTTCGGCCTCTGTGGGCATAATTATCATCATATACCAGTTGATCGGGTGGTGTGCGTATATAACGTCATATCCCTTTTCCCACCCCTACGTATATATAATGCATATCATATAGTAGTGTATATAACACATGTGAGGTCCAGGGCAATACATGAAATAAATGCATAAACTATAATAAGACATTTTGAATCTGTCGGAGTGACATAATATCGCTTCATCTCTGATTAACATTATGAATACTAACATCTTTTTCATATACATCAATAAGGATTTAAGAACATATTTAGACATGTTTTGACAACATGAATGAATAACATGAATATTCTTAACTACTAAGAGAAGAATAATTTATGGAATAAAATTACAGTTACGTTTCGTAATTTAGAACATGTCAAAAGAAAGAAGAATTTGCCTTAACATACCTTCGTCGATTCGTTGATAATACAACCCAAGTAGTCTGTATAGCACCTAACCTTAAATACGAATGAACCAGCTCAAAAAATGGAATTCAATATGACTTAGGGACCGTGTTTTTCTTGTTGTTGCTAACACCCATTAATTTCAAATGAACATTACTATGTTGTTGCCTATACTTTCCATGAACTGCTACCAATTTGTTGCTCACATTTTGCTAACATTTAACTGCCTATATTAGCTAACGAATGGTGTTATGCCTATGTATATTCTTAAAGTAAAATATATGGTTACATACAAAGGTAATCCGAGGAACCTATATATAGATACTAGACCACGATTTCCTCCCTCCCGTATTAATTACCCCACGCTTGTTAATCTCAGAACCTGCCACCTAATTGATTCTATTAACTTAGTCACTTAGATGATTCATTTACATGCTACACGTAAATATTCCCACTTAATCTTGTTCCCCACTTTAATTTATCAATTAACCAATCATTGTTGTCCCACCTGGTAAATCCTAAATTAGTTCGGGACCGCATCCTTTTATATACTAAGATCTTTATTTGCATACGTGAATATGACATAAATTCCCCAAAGCTCGGGTCTACTTGTATACGTCTAGATGCTCAAATCATCGCCCAAAAGTACGGTGTTATAGGGTGGTTGTCCAGATAGCAGACGCTCCACGTCTGGTTATTGCATGTTTGTTGGTGATAACTTGGTCTCATGGTCTGCAAAACGACAAGCTACCTTATCACGTTCCAGTGCCGAGGCCGAGTATCGAGGGGTAGCCAATGTGGTTTCTGAATCATGTTGGTTACGTAATCTTCTTTTGGAGCTTCACTTTCCCATTCAACAAGCTACCTTGGTATATTGTGATAATATTAGTATCGTATATCTTTCTGGGAATCCGGTTCAACACCAGCGCACTAAACATATTAAGATGGATATCCATTTTGTTCGCGAAAAGGTAGCTCGTGGACAAGTACGTGTCTTACATGTTCCTTCTAAGTATCAAATTACAGACATCTTTACTAAGGGTCTTCCCTCGATCCTATTTGAAGATTTTAGGGATAGTCTCAACGTACGAAGACTGCCCGCTATGACTGCGGTGGTGGGAAAGTATACCATATTTAGAATACACGATATACTATCTTGTGTATACCGTGTATATCAAGGAAAACCAAGGCAATTGGGAGACCGTGATATACACGGTATACACACCGTGTATATCACTATTTTTTATAATAAATTTTGTATATAATTAGCATTGTAAACTTACCATAATTATACAATTCTTGTACAAATAGAATAGGGTTTTGGGAGTAGAATAGGAATAGGATTTTTCATATTATGAAAATTGTAAATTGTATATATACTCATTCATTAATAAAATAATCAATGGATTATTTTTTTCACTTAGATTCTTGATAACTGACACAAATTATCAGTGACCTCCTACATAACATATGCGAGCCTTACGTGGAAACTGTCATGGCAAAATATCAAACCTCCTCTTTCAGATCCTCTTGCTGCATTCTTTTTGCACTTTTGGTCTTATCATTCATTCATCTTCTCTACTGGCCTTATTCAATTGGTTATGGCTATTGCCATCATCATGTGCAGATGAAAGTAGTAGAGAACAACGAAAACAAACCAATTAATCTCCTTAAATTCCCAAAAGCTTGGAACCAACTTGTCTTTTCATCCAAACAACCACCTCAAAGACTCCTTAAAGTTGCTCTCTTTGTCAAGAAATGGCCAGAAAAACAACAGGCTGGAGGGATGGAACGACACGCGATAACACTTTATCTCGCGTTATCCAAACGCGGACATGAAATTCATATCTTCACGACGACTTCTTCATCCTTTAATATCTTAAGTATGAGCAACAATCTCCATTTTCACATCTCGACACCTGTAGGTTCTGGATATCTGGACCAAGCTATTGCTTGGAAGCAATTTCTGGTATAGAACACGACAACCTTCAGGCCTTTTGATGTGATTCATACGGAGAGTGTAGGGCTCAGGCTTACTAGATCAAATAACCTGAACAATCTTGCAGTTAGCTGGCATGGAATTGCCTATGAGACCATACATTCTGATATCATACAAGAACTCGTGTGGAATCCTGAAGATTCACGACATTCACATATGCTAATGACTGATAGAAAAATGATGACAGTTCTTGAAGAGGTAAAGTTTTTCCAACATTACACTCTATCATGTTGCCACAAGTGATCATTCAGGAGATATACTTAAAAGGATCTATATGATCTCGGAAAAACATGTTCATATCATTCTAAATGGTGTCGATGAGGAGATATTTAAACCTGATAAATCGAGGTCATCCATAATCCTAGGTTTATCCGGGAGGTTGGTTAAAGATAAAGGACATCCTTTAATGTTTGAAGCGTTACAACAAATTTTCGAGGAGAACTCAACATTCAAGGATAGTGTCATTGTCCTAATTGCTGGAAATGGTCCGTGGGGTGATCGATACAAAGAGCTCGGATCAAATTTGATGGTTTTGGGACCGTTGGAACGGGCTAAATTGGCGGGCTTTTATAATGTAATAGATGTATTTGTACACCCAACTTTAAGAGCTCAAGATTTAGATCAGACCCCATTGGAAGCAATCCTAAGCGGTAAGCCTGTGATGGCGACAAAACTTGCTAGCTTTACCGGTTCTATCATTGTTAGTGAACAGATGGGGTATACATTTTCACCTACAGTAAGGAAATTGAAGAAAGTTTTATATGCAGTTTGGGAGGAAGGAAAGGAAATTATGCAACAGAAAGGCAGGTTTGCTAGGGAGAGGGGTATGAAGTTGTTTACTGCAACCAAGATGGCTGCTGCATATGAAAGGTTGTTTCTTTGTATTTCAACTAATGGTGAAAAACAAGAAAAGAAGCATGATGACAATTGTATCTACCAACCTCATCAAGAGTTGGATTGATCGTTTACATATGATGTTACGTTGTTGATAAGAAATGAAATTTGGGCCTTACTAACTCAAGAAGTGAGTTACGTCTAAGGCTCATTTCTTATCATGATATCAGATCGAGATCCTTCCAATTCATTGTTTATACGATGTTGGATTGTCATCTTATATTACCCACGCTTCAGTTGTTCAATCTTGGATGTGCGAGGAGTATTGAGTGTTGGGAAGGGAAAGTAGATTTCTTATGTGATCTTGGATCATCCTTACCTCTTGAGTTAGTTCATTTTGCTTAACTATGCATGTAATTTTCAAAGAAAATGTATAATTTATTGCTTGTATTGCACTCAACTTCTCTTCCTAATAGTGGATCAATTTAGCTAGATATACCGATCATATTGCCTTGGAGTAACTGGTAAAGTTGTTGTCATGTAATTAGAAGGTCATGGGTTCAAGCCGTGAAAACAGTCTCTTGCAGAAATGTGAGGTAAGGCTGTGTACAATAGACCCTTGTGGTCCGGCCCTTCCCCGGACCCCGCGCATAGCGGGAGCTTAGTTCACCGAGCTGCCCTTTTTTTATACCGATCCTATTGTCGTATTGGATCGTCTTCAGTGAGCATGTGCTCCAGTACTTTTAGTCTAAGTTGCTCAGATTTTGGTAGGTTTTCGATACGAGTGCGGATCTAGAGGTCGAATCTTTCATTATCTAAATTTTAAGATTTAGGGTTGTGGATCCAAGTACGGATTCGATGTGGAGATTCGGCTAAAATTCAAATATCAAAGATAAAATTACATGTCTAAATTGTGAGACATTACGTGGAAAAGTTACAAGGTATTGCAGGGAGAAAGTATTGATTAAGAGGAGAATTCTTGAAGGACATATAAGAAAAATGATTGATATGAAATTTTTTATATACAAGATATTTCATTTTCTTCAATTTCACCTTAGTTTTTGTCTTGATTACAGAAATTATTATATCTATTTCAAATTTCTTCATCGATTTTGATTAAAGTACCAAAAATCAATTGATCATATCCCGAATCCCACATCCATAACTTCTCGATACGATTGCGACATAGCTTTCAGGGTGGTACCTTTAATTTCTTACGGATATCTCTTCATCATTTTAATAAACCAGATTTGATTTATTAACCAAAAATATTTTAACCATAGTTAATAGTCCACTATCCTTCCCTCTCTCTCTTCTTGAGTCTCAACTGGTCTGACACTAGAACCCTTCCTTTTTTTTCTTCCAACTATCTCAAGAAGATGCGAAGGATTCATTCCAACACTATTAGTCATAGTAAAAAATTGTAAAAAGTAACTGCACAAATACACTTCCAAACCGTCAATTCACATGTATGTTTTCCTTGCAGTCTAAAAGGAAATGTATAGATTTGAATTTTATCAGATTTAAATTTATAAAATAATTTAGACTGTATTAGATTCAAGATTTATTAGTCAAATAAATATTATGGGGTAATATAATCATATTAAACATTGGGACTCTTACATAGTATACTAAAATAAGTTACGAAAACGAACCCTTTCTCTAGCGGCCTCTTGGCTTCTTTCTTTACAATCAGTCCAGGCCAGTAGCTGCTCCTGGCTTTCGGTTCTTCCGTTTCAAAAATATTGTCTGATTTTGACTTGGCACAAAGTTTAAGAAAGTAGAGAAGACTTTTGAATCTTCTAATCTTAAATTAAAAATGTATTGAATGTAAAAATATGGCATTTAATCTTGTGGTCTTAAACATGTCATGTAAAAAGTTGGAATGAAAGAGTTGCCAAAAAAGAAAAGAAACATTGTAAGACACATTTTGAAACGGGGGGAGTAATATTTATTATAACTATTAATACTATTCCATTTTTAAAATATAGCAATAGTTTCTTTATAAAATATATATAACTTTCCAATAAACCCAACAAAATTAGAAATTTTGTAAATTTTCTTTTTCTTTTTATCTTTTTTCTCGCACAAAGCCTAGCGGTTGATGTCCTCATCTACCCGCCAGTCGTTGTTGCTCCAATATTTCTCCTCCGTCGAAAAATTGTCAGAGCTTCACCGAAAAAATAAATTTATGTTTGTTGTTTTTTCCTTCACTGGAGTTCTCTTTTTTGTCGAAGTCCTCTTTCATGGTTTTCACTTCTTCTCTTCATGTACATATGTATATCATTGTATATCAATGTATTTACAATTGACATATGCATGACATGCAGTAATATATATTGATATACATAACATATATATGATATACATACATAATACAATGATATATACACTTGTATATTGATGTATGTACTTGTATGTCGTGTATGTATTTATATGTACATTGATACATCAGATATATAGTAATACACACCCATACACTAGATATATACCACATACAGTGAGATACACCACACATATATCCGTTGTTACCTTCAAAACACCACCATATAACCACTATAATCATTACTATGAACAACCATAACCACTAGTCATGCATTCCAATACAAAATACCACTTCCTTAAGGGGGAAGAGAGTTTCATTCTAGATCTGTACAGGTTTGTTGTCAGACAAAGGAACTGTCACCGTAACTCGATGTAGGCCAAGGAGGTGGAAAAGAATTCATTACGTGTTAGCTATTATATGTAACGTAGGAAATCATTATGTGTCAGCCTCCAAGTGCATCAAAAGAGAAGAAAGATGAGGATCAACTCCACTACCAGCTCCGAGTGGCCGAAGTTATGACGATAGCCGAAATTTGGGATAGGTGTTAAGAGTCCATGTTTCCATTTCATATCTGATGTAGGACTCTGGGTTGAGTTAGGCTCAAGATCCATTATTTACATGGTATCAGAGCCAGACTCGTTCCAATTCTTTGTTCACCGATGTTGGGCCCCCAAATTATAGTATCCACGCTCCAGTTAACGAGGTCTGGGAATGCGGAGAGTGTTAAGAGTCCCACATCGAAATGAAATGGGAACATGAACTCCTTATATGGACTTGGACAATCCTCACCCTACAAGCTAGCTTTTGGGGTTGAGTTAGGCCCAAGATCCTGTTAAGAGTCCTATATCGGATATGGAATGGGAACATAGACTCCTTATATGGACTTGGAAAATCCTCACCCTACAAGCTAGATTTTGGGGTTGATTAGGCCCAAGATCTATTCTTTACATGGTATCAGAGCCAGGCTCATTTCAATTCTTTGTTCACCGATGTTGGGCCCCCAAATTATATTGTCCACATTTCAGTTAACAAGGTCTGGGCGTGCGATAGAGTTTTAAGAATCTCACATCGGATGTGAAATAGGAACATAGATTCCTTATATGGACTTGGACAATCCTCACCCCAAAAACTAGCTTGTAGGGTAAGGATTGTTCAATTCCATATAAGGAGTCCATGTTCCCATTTAGTTAGGCCCAAGATCCATTCTTTAATTAGTATAAGAGTCATGCCCATTTCAATTCTTTGTTCACCGACGTTGGGCCCCCAAATTATATTATCCACACTCCAGTTAACAAGGTCTGGGCGTGCAGTGGAGTGTTAAGAATCCCACATCGGATATGGAATGAGAACATGGACTCCTTATATGGACTTGGACAATCCTCACCCTACAAGCTAGCTCTTATACCACGTAAAGAATAGATCTTGGGCCTAACTCAACCCCAAAATCTAGTTTGAAGAGTGAGGATTGTCCAAGTCCATGTTCCCGTTCTATATCCGATGTGGAACTCTTAACACTCCCCCGCACACCCAGACCTTGTTAACTGGAGCGTGGATAATATAATTTGGGGGCCCAACATCGGTGAACAAAGAATTGGAATGGGCCTGACTCTTATACCATGTAAAGAATAGATCTTGGGCAGAGCGAGACCCATTAGAATTGGAATGGGTCTGGCTCTGATATCATGTAAAGAATTGATCTTGGGCCTAATTTTTGTTAAGAGTCCCACATCGGATATGTAATGGGAACATGGACTCTTTATATGGACTTGGACAATCTTCACCCTACAAGCTAGCTTTTGGGATAAGGATTGTCCAAGGATAAGGAGTCCATGTTCCTATTCCATATCCGATGTGGGACTCTTAACACTCCCCCGCACACTCAGACCTTGTTAACTGGAGCGTGGACAATATAATTTGGGGGCTAAATATTGGTGAACAAAGAATTGGAATGGGTCTGGCTCTGATACCATATAAAGAATGGATCTTGGGCTTAACTCAACCCCAAAAGCTAGCTTGTAGGTTGAGGATTGTCCAAGTTCATATAAGAAATTCATGTTCCCATTTCATTTCCGATATGAGACTCTTAACAATAGGGGATGCGCCGGTCGCTGGAGTGAATGTGATAGAGAGAGAAAAATATTAGGATTAAGTGGTTGAGAGAAATCAAAATATGACATTAAAATGAAGGGACCCTTGTTTACTTGAGTTGTTATATTTTGAAAAGTGTTGTTATCACTACTAAAAAGGATAGAAAACCTTATGGATTGCGTCGGTTTTTTCAATAATTTTTTAATATACTTTTTAAAAATACATATTTTTGTCGGTTATTTTTCCCGCAAAATGCGTAAAAATAATTATTTATATATTTTGTTCTAAAATAAACCGACGGATTCCATAAGTTTTAAGAGCGTAAAATTGTAGCTTAAGAGTATAAATTAAAACAATAGAAATATTTGATCAAAGAGTATGAATGGTCTATTGATAGAGTTATTCGATGTCATGGTAAATACTTGAGTTCGATTTCAAGTAGATATATCTCATTATTTTATTTTTTCAAAAATCGACCAAATTCGTTTTTTTTAAATTTTCATTTTTTACATAACTGATGGAGTCCGTCGTTTTTCAAATGATGTAATCCTCCAAATTTGTAAAAGCGACGCGACCTAAATTGATGACTCGTAATCCGTCGGATTTTGCTCGATTTTCATTGAAAAAACATGCAATCTCTCAGTTTTGGCCCTCAATTTTGGGCAGTTTTTTTAGTAGTGTGTTGGATTATTAGTGTAAAGTATCTCTAAAAATTGTGATTAGAAGTCTTTTTTTGTCTGTGGGTGTAAATTCTCTTAAATATTTAAGTTCAATCAATATACAAATTTAATAAGGGTCCAATTTTATTGGACTAGTTCATTGATTTGGGCTTCAAAGGATGAGTCAATTTTTTTAGACCAAGATGCTACCTTATTCTAGAGGCCCAGATTGATATCATGTGTCAAATAACGTGGCACGTCAAGTCAAATTAAAATTCACTGAAAATGTGCCACGGGAGAAGTGACATATTCTGACTATCCAATCAAATGTGGTCTTGTCACAACTTCAATCAGATTAGTCGGTGATTCAAGTCAACCCATCAAAAGAAAAGAGTTTGTTATCATCACAACTCTTTTTATAACTATAAATTAAAAGTGTGCAAAGAAAACCGATAAATCGCACCAAATTAATAATCCGAGTGAAATAAAAAAAATAACCCGACTATGATTTGATTTGATTTGATTTGGGTTGGTATTGAAAAAATAAATCGATCATAATTGATTTAATTTAGTTTAATTAAAAAAATAATTGAAATCAAACCAAACCGACATTACATATATACAAATTTTAAAAAAAAATCATACATAAAAATATTTATTTTAATATAATTTATAAATATTTCTTAAACTTTTTTTTTAAAATTTTTGTCTTTTAACGTATTACTTCAAGTTTGAACATAAATTTTTTAATAGTCTAGTAAGTTTTATAGCTCATAAATATTAGTTCAAATAAAGCTCAAATCAAAATCAAATCAATAATAAGGCTAACAAAAAGTAAGTCAACTCAACACTGACGTTGGATATCTATTCTTTAATTTTGTATTAATGGTTTAGACAATGAAAATATATAACTTAATTTTATTTTTATTTAGTGTTTAGTCATGAAATTAATAAGAGTACTTGCGGATCTTTTCATCATCTAGTAACTCTGAAGAGGGTAGGAATATAGATGGTATATTAATAAATTTCCATTTAAGTTTATCAAATAATAAGCATGTAGTAAGAAGACATGTAGTATCAACTCAAAATTCATTTTTTAATAAAAGTCTATAATCTTTAATCAATATGAACATCATAATTACAGAGTTTAACACTTATCAAGATCATAATTAAAACACATAGTCTATAAATCATACCTCTTAATCAGAATTTCAAATCACCGGAGATCTCAACCCACCCTTGGCTTTGCTTCCCTTCTTCTTCCACCGAATTTGCGGGATAATTAGCCTAGGTGCCTGGGAGTTCTCAACAGACTATCTTCTAAATTCTTGCTAAGGTGTAGGTTTAAAGACTAATATGGTTTTAATTATAATCTTTCAAAGTATTTTATTTCTGGTATTATGATATTACAATTGATCTGGATTATAGACTAAGGATGGGGTTTAGCTAGACATAGAGAGTTTTCAAACAAGTATTTGTATAGAAAGTTTTCGAATGAATAATCTGGTTACAAGAGGCTCTTTATATAGATAACATCGGCTGATAATATGACAGAACTGCTTTCCAAAAAGTCATAAAGTAAATAGTAATCACTTTTTCAAAAGTCTAAAGTGCTACAGTTTGTCTACTGATATTTTTCAAACGTTTTTTGTCCTTTCCTTCGGTTGCTTCCAAGTGTCCTTCTTGATAATATCATTTTTGTCGTTGCTTTCTAGGTGTCCTTGATAATATCTTCTTTGATCTTTCCATCAGATTCTTTTTTCCTTCTCATGGTTTTGTAATACATGGTAGTACGTAGTAATACATGGTAGTAAATTGGGCTGCAAGTAGTAAAAACTAGTAGTAAATTGAGTTGCAAGTAGTAAAAACTACAGGCTCCCTATCAGAGTATTCAGTTGGGCTGCAAGTAGTAAAAACTACAGGCTCCCTATCAGAGTAGTAATTTTTTCAGATCCTTATGCAAAAGGATCAGAATTTCCTTCTTTTTTTATTGCATTAGTGATAGTAGTAGGTCTAGTATTTATTACAGGCCTTCTACTTTGTCCAATTATCTTTTGGTATTGGTCTATTGTCTCTTTTGCATATTTATATTTTAGGTTTATAATTTTGTCATGCATTTCCGTTAGTCTCATGATATCCTATGTCATAATATCATTGTTGTAATACAGGGTGATAATATCTTCCACTGCTCCTCCTTTCGAGCCTCCAATAATACATGTTTTCTTTGCTCTCAACATGTCCTCTATTCTGGTTTTCAAGGTTAATAATCCAAATGTTCTTTTTGCACTGAGCCATTCTTGGAATTTCTCCAAAGTGCATGGTATTTTCATGTTCAGGTTTTCGTCATCTCTGCTGATAGTACTATTTTTTCCTGTTTTGAATATTGACATATCACAATTGGTTTTCCCGTTAGGTCTGTTGATGCGTCAAATACATGTATTTCATATACTCCTTTCCCGAATGATTCCATCATAAGTTTTGTAGATTCTACAATAATACTTGATAATCTGACAATGTTGTACATGTTCTCATCCACTATTAGTTTATCAATAAAACGGTAAGTGAATAATTTTGATACTATTTCCGGGTTGGCCTGTTCACTGCACAAGAATCTGGGATACTTGCTCAGTTTATCACTGCATAAAATATGATGGTTAGTCTTATAATCATAAAATTTATTAATTTATTAATTTATTAATTTTTCATAAGCGTTGATGTATTCAGGTGTATATTTCAGCTTGTCGGTCATTGATATTGTTGATGAAGAGGATCGTATTGAAGATGGTATGGTTGTCAGTTTTGATACAAATGGTGCCAAAGTTTTAGTAGTAGGGTTTTTTGGTCTTTCAGGTGTAGTGATAGGTAATATGGATTGGGTTTCATTTTGTAAAGTTTTCAGGGTTATCAAGTCTTGTATGGCTTCTCTGAGTTGGTTTATAATATTGGTGTTCTCTTGTAATCTGGATATTAGGAGTTCAATGGTTTGTATAATGGAATCTATGGGTTTGGTAATATACTCTTCAAGGTTATCACTGTTGATCGACATTGTTATATCTGCTAAGAAAATCAGCTAAAACATTTTTAGTTTCAGATATATTCTTAACAATAAAGTCATAACAACAAAAGAATGATTGTCATTTTCTCATTTTATTCAATTATGGTAAAGAAGAGTCTATCTTGTTTGTAATAAAAGCTCTTACATGTGTGTTGTCAGTTCTAACAACAAATTTTACTGGTAATAAGTGGTAATGAAATCTCTTTATTCCAAATTTCATTGCTAATAATTCTTTCTCATTAATATGATAATTTTTCTCATTTGGTTTCCATGTTCCTCCTTCATGTCCACAAATTAGTGATTTCTCTTTATCTATATCTCATTTATCATAAGTTATAAGGACTGCTCCCCATCCTATATCACTAGCGTCGGTAAAAAGTTCTAGTTGATCTTTTTATGTTGGTATTCTGTGTTTTGGTAATGTTTTTACCTTTTTCTTGATTTCTTTTATAGCCTTAGTATGTTCTTGTTTTCATTCAAAGGTTGTGTTTTTCTTTATCAATTCTTGTAATGATTTTCTTAAGAGTGGTAAATCCTTTAAATGATCTGAAGCATAATTTATTACTCCTAAGAACTGTTGTACTTCTTTTTTATTTTCTAGTTTTTCCTTAAAAACTTTTATGTTTGTTACTATATGTTCTTGCAGTTTAATCCTTCGTTATCTATAATGTATCCTAAATATTCAATATTATTTTTAAAGATTTCATATTTCTTTTCAGATAATAGTATTCCGTGTTGTTTTATAGTTACTATGTCGTCGACATATGCTATGCAAAATTCTGTTAATCTTCAAAACACTTGATCCATTCTTCTTTGAAATATTTGTGGTGCATTTTTTAATCCAAATGGTAGTACATTACATTCATAGTGTCCGTCCTTGAGGGACACTAAAAGCTGTTAAAGATTTTGATTCTTTTGTTAGCTTTATTTTGCCAAAATCCACTTTTACAATCAAACTTACTAAACCATTTTTTATTTCCTAATCTGTTGATAAGGTTTCTTTTATATGGTAAAAAATATCCATCAAATATTATCTTTTTATTTAGTTCTCTATAATCAATCACCATTCTGGCTTTTCCTCTCTTTTGTTCACTGTGTTTCCTTACTAGAAAGGATGGGATACTATGTAGGCTTTTACTTTCTTGTATTATTTTTAATTCTAATAATTCTTTTAATTGGGTTTCAAATTCTTTTTTATCTGTTGGACTATATCTAATAGGTTTGGATTTAACTATATCATTTTCATTTATTAGTTTGATTTCTGCATATATCTTTTCTTTTTCCCATAGTTGAATTGAATTTTCTCCAAAGTTTATTTTTAGTATATTAAGATATTTTTCTTTTAATAGTTGTAGGTTATTATTCCTATCAGTTTTTATAGTACATAATCTTAATGTATGTATTGGTAATATTCTTTTTAATACTATCCATTTATTACAAGGTGTTTGTAAGCTAAATGTATTGCTATCTATAACATGTGTCTTAAAGTAATCTAGGAAGTTGTTTCCTAACAATACATGTTGTTTCATGTTATCTAATTGATATATTATTGGTAATCTGAATATTGTTTTTCCTAATACAATTCTCATATTTTCTACTACCACATCTAATTCTTTTTATTGTTCATTAAATTCTGATACTCTTGCTCTATGTGATCTGGTTCTCTTCCATCTATGTGGTTCTAATACATCTTTTCTAGCTAAGCATAAATCTGCTCCGCTATCAATAAAGATTTTTTATTTTATCATTTTATTAGGCTTATATTCTATATGAGCTTTTATATAGACCATTTTATTAGGTATTAGGATTTTATCCGACACTCATTTCTCTTAATCTTTGTTGGAGGTTTTTTATCTTGTTCTAATTCTCTTATCTCTTGGCGAACGTTTTCATCTTCCATTATTATTTATGTACTCCTTATTCTAATAAGTTGTCAATTTATCTCATTTATTTTTCTATTATTCTACTAAGATTTTTTGTAACCTTGTTATATCTATCATTATAATATTTATTTCATGTTTCACTTGTAGTTGTAATCAGCTTATAGCGAACCTATTGTTCATATTGTATCCAGTAATTTCTTTCTTCTAGTAATTTAATTTTTTCTTTTTTCTTTTTTCTTTTTTCTTTTTCTAGTACATTCATTTTACTCAGAACTACTTTCACTTTCTGATTGTTGGTTAATGAAGTTAATATTTTTTAAATCTGATTCACTTTCTTCATCAGTTTGACTGACATAGAAGTCTTCATATTCATACCATTTATCATTATCTTCTCTAATCTGTTGTAAACTCATTATAAATTGTGTCGTATTTATATATTTTACTCCTTTTTCTTTAGTTTTGGGCATTTATTAGCATAATGTTCTTTTTCATTACAGTTCCAGCATTTACATTCTTTATACTTTTCTGTTTCTACGGGTTTCACATATTTTCTTTTTCTAAATTTTCTCTTGTATCTAAATTTCTTTCTGATTTCAGGGGTATTTTTTTATCTTTTAAATCTCTTTTTCCTATAAGGTTTGTAATAAGGCTTGTTACTATAATTTGGTTTGTTATTATAATTTTTATAATTGTTATTTCTCATGTATTTCTTTGTTTGATATCTCTTATTACTTTTTTATATTTTCTTTCTTTTCTTTTATCATCGCATCCAAATACTAGTCTCCTTTCTGTGAATCCACATACTTCTCTTAATCCTAGTTTCTTATCTTTTTTAATCTTTTGTTGCATTCTAAATTCTTCACATTTCCGCATTAAGTATGCTCTTAGTACTCTTATTCTTTCTCCTAATGTGTTTTCTTTTGGTTCTAATTGAGTGTACTCTTTTGATACCTCGGTGTTATAAGGTGTTGGTAAGTGGTCATAATAAAGTTTTTGATATATCAGACCTTCTTCTGGTAAGAATCTTGCTTCATAAAAGAACTTACTAAAATTAATTGTATATTATGGTAATTTATTAATCTCACAACATTTCATATTGTTCAAATTCATTACTATTTCAATTTTTCTTTCTGCAAGTACGTTTTCTCTAGCTACTAACCATCTTTCTCCTAAAAATTCTCTTTTTAGTATAATATCAAATATTATTAACATAGATTTCCAATCCGTTACATGGCTAAGTACTTCTCCTCTTAATTTGTATGCTATAGATTCTATCCAGTATGCTATTTTTCTGTTACACCTCGTAATTTTAAGACTATAATTAGAGGACGTAATTAAGGAGGTAAGATTCAAATCTTGGATATAGAGTATATTTATATATGCTAATCCGGAAATTAGTATACAAAAGGATGTGATTCCGGAAAGATGTTGGTCACAATAAGGGTGACGTTGGATACTTATAGCAATAATTGTATATTCCCGTTATGGAATAGTATTGTATTATAAAATTATGACATTGAGGATACGAAGCTTATGAAATTCTCGGGAATTAAAAGAAGTGGGTTTGAGATTTATTAATTGAAGAACTTGGGGGCCAAAGTGTAAAAAGGAAAACAGATTTTTTTTATAATAAACCTACACTTACCTCTTCATCTTTTTCTACACTTAAACAAAAAAATAACTCTCCTCTCATTCTCTCCTCTACACTAATCCGAAAATCACCCTCCACCCATAACCAAAATTAAGGTTGTTATCTTCTCTTCCTAGACTACATTCTTCACCAAAAATTAGAAGCAAAACAATACCAAAAACTGTGGCGAAAACAGTGGCAAAACAACCACTGCTTGGACGAAAATTGCCCAGAAAATTGTAATTTTTGGGATGAAATTTTGGAAGAAAAACGTGTAGAGATGATGGCTTAACATTGTAGAACACTTGCATGTCAATTGGAGATGAAGAAGTGAACAAAAAGGAGAAGAAAAATTACAAAACAGTGGTGATTTCCGGAAAAACAGTGGCAGAAAATTGCGGACTGTTTTGACAAATTTGAGATATAAAAATTCTTCTTTCTATGATATAATTGGAGTGCATGTTTTTAGAATTAAGGTAATGAATTTGTGTTAAGGAAGAATTGGAATTTAAGCATTGCATGTGACAATTTTGGGCTAGTTGCCAATTTGGGACAGATTTTGGTGTTGTTGGATTCGTTGGTTATTGTTGTTATTATTATCACTAATTTCATGATGAAATTGAAAGGAAACGTGGAGATTTAGTTGGAATTAGTTATATGAAAGTATTAAAATCCGATATTGGATTATAAGAATTAAGATAAGAGTTATGGAATTATGACATGTTGTGACCAAGAACTTGCATGAAATTGTTGGACATGTTGTGATGTATAGGGACTGTTTTAGGGACTGTTTTGTGGTGTTATAATTCTGGAAATTTAGTCACCATTATTCATGTTTAAGTATGGTAATTGCTAAGGTAAGTCCTAAAGGAATAAGGGTGTGGAAAGGCATAGAAAGGCTTCACATTCTACCCTCGTTGTTGTTGGAACATGAGTTGTTTTGTGGGCTGTTTTAAGGTGGATTAAGAGGATAAATTTACATGAGAAGTGGGTGTGTAAATTCCCTTTATTGTTGTCTTGGTTGTGCCTTTAATTGGTGCTTGTTTATTGATGTTATTAGCCTCGTTTGGAAGTTGTGGAAACATGTATAAACAGGGGAAGTGTTGCCCGAATTTTTATAAAATAAGAAGTCGTTATTCGATATAAAGTATGCTAGCGATCATAGAATTAACGAACGTATTACCATTATTATAGGTTGAAGTTCTAAATCGAGACGTACTCTAATATAGAGTTGATTAGTTCATCTAAGAGGTATGTGAAACTCTTACTTCTTTCTTTTTGGCATGATTTAATGAAAGTACGGCGGACGTACTTAATTCTTATACAGTTTAATTCCTAATGAGGATTGTTATGAGAAGTGCCTATGATTTTTCAGCAAAGAGTTTATTATGACATTATTACAATGATTTTATTGAGAGTCAGATGATAATTTTTACTTGCATATGGTTACTCACGATATCTACTCGTGCTAAGTGTTACTACTTCACCTCACCGAGTCCCGGGCCGGGTTACGACTCGTGCACAACCTTGCATTATTCACCGAGACCCTCACTAGAGGGCCGGGTTACGTAGGATGGATCCATAGATGAGAGATGATTTTACCGAGTCCCAGCATGGGCCGGGTTATGATATGATTCCACCGAGTCCCGCATTAGTGGGCCGGGTTACGTTACAGGTATATATATGTTTATGGACATGCCTTCATGTTTTCTTGACTTGACTCTCATTTTTATAAGGCACAACTGACTTTTATGGTTTATGGCACAGTTGGATTTGAATCCCTATTTTTATACTGATCTTCTGTTTCTGTTGGCTAATTATGGTCTCTTTTACAGCTTCATGTTTTACATACTCAGTACATTATTTCGTACTGACCCCCCTTTCCTCGGGGGGGCTGCGTTTCATGCCCGCAGGTACATGTTTTCAGTTTGGTGAACCTCAGGCCTAGGTTCCTACTCAGCAGGTTGGAAAGCTCCTTTGATCCAGGGCTTTGTCATTTTGGTACCGAATCTCTTTTAGACTTATGTTCGTATTTAGGGGCACGACGGGGCCCTGTCCCGTCATATGTCGTTATTCTTCTTATAGAGGTCTGTAGACAGTGGTGGGTTGTACGTATGTAAGGGTTATGACTCTATTTTGGTCGGTCCTGTTATTGTATTCTGTGCTGGGGTGTTCCCATGTATATACGTTACTATCTGATGGCAGCCTTGTCGGCTTGCTTGTTATGTTATATTGGCTAGTTGTGACTCCTCAGGAGACAGGTACAATCTTGGGTAAAGGCAGCCTCGTCGGCTTGCCTACCCTGGCATATGTTGCTATTGCGGCGTTATGCTGCCGGATTTCAGACTCATTAAGTGTTAGTTAGATTATGTGTGACAGGTTAGTATAATGACGTCATTAGGGCGGTTAGTCTCGGCCCGTCGGGTCGGGTCGTGACATTTTCCAATTAATGTTCTAGCTATTAATTCATACATATATTCTAAGTTTTCTGTTTGTGTAGAGTTCATTATTGCTATATACATTCCAAGATTCCAATCAGTTATCGTTCTTCCTATTTCTTGTTTATCATAAACATTATCTAGGTCTAGAAAATATCCAAAGTAATTTACTCATTGTGCCATTGATCCTACAAATTCCTTAAATTCGGCTTGTTGTCCTACTGGTATGTGGTTTGGTAATCTAGTACGTTTTCTTGCTATTACTTCTAAATTAGGGTCTACTAATTCTTTCTCATTGTTAAACAAATGTAATATACCTGTGATATACACTGAATATACAGCAGTATATATCACAGGTATACAAGCAGCAACAAAGCAGTGGGCAGCCCACTGCCGATGGACGATGGCTCAAAGGCGGCGAAATTCAAAGAGCCCATCATGCATGATCAAGAAAGCAAAGGGGATCGCCCAGCCAGTCGGTCGAGGCAGTGGGCCTCTCGGCCACTGCTGTAGTTCCAAGTAACAATAGGATAAGTGTATATATGGTATATATATTTGTAGTATATTGTAATGAAAAGGATACCTTAATTAGTGTTATACACCTACCATAATTGTATAGTTAGAATTATGGTAGAATAAGAATTTAGAAGTAGAATAGGAAAAGGATTTTCCTATTATGGAAATATGTAACTTGTATATATAGTTATTCAATCAATGAAAATAATCAAGGGGATTATTTCTTTCATGGTATCAAGAGACTAGGTCTAAACAAAAGTTTTCTTCTCTCAAACTTTTGCCTCCTTTGGCCGAGACCCCCCTCCCCACTCCCTCGGGTTTTCTCTCCAAAAATCTCGTCTTCCGCTCTCAAAAACCTCTATTAAATTTCCCCTCCTTCTTTGTTCTTACAATATGTCTAAGAACAATTTTCACCCCGCCCTCACGGTTTCCAATATCAAGCTAAGTATCCCTATTGTTCTTGAGATGGAAAACGTTCAATATGCAACGCCAAGCGAGTTGTTTAAAATTCACGCTATATCTTATCAAGTTCTTCATCACATCATTCCTCCCGCGAGACCCCTTCCTGCGGAGGATCCTGAGTTATGGATTACACTTGATGATACCGTTCTTCGGTGGATATATGCAACTATTTCGTTGGACCTTGTACAGACGATTATGGAGCCGGATACCACGGCTATGGCTGCATGGAATAGATTGCGTGACATATTCCAAGACAACCAACATTCACGTGGCGTCACACTAGAGCAGGAATTCTCTCTCGTTCGAATGGACGAATTTCCAAACGTTTCTACATATTGCAAGAAACTAAAGGAGTTGGCGGATCAACTCCGTAATGTTAGCGCACCAGTAACAAATAATCGTCTAGTTCTACAATTGGTTGCCGGTCTTTCAGAGGCCTATAATGGTGTTGGAACTCTCCTTCGCCAAAGCAACCCTCTTCCAGACTTTCATCAAGCCCGCTCCATGCTTACATTGGAAGAAACCAGTTTGGCTAAAAAGGCGGCTACCGGAGCAAGCCCAGTTGTCATGGTGGCATCCTCTCCTAGTCCTTCGGGTTTTGTTAATAATTCGGGCCAAAACCATAATAATGGTGGCGGCAAGAATAATCACAAAAATAATAACAAAAAATGTGGGGGCAAACGCGGCGGTTCGGGTGGCAGTTCCGGTGATCAACAAACAGGCGGTGGGTCCCATCCAGGGTACAATGGCCCACCACCGCCGTGGGCCCAGTAGTGGGGCCAATGGCAGTGGAACCCGTACCCTCCAGCAACAGCGGCCAGTGGGCTGGCCAACAGTCCAGGCCCAATACCCAGCAGTGGCGGCCCACTGGCCAGTGGCCCAGCAACGGCAACCACAGCAGTTACGGCCCAGTTCCAGCACGGCCAGGAGTTCTTGGGCCCAGACCTCCGCAAGCCCATCATGCAGCAGGCCCCACTCAGACCGATATCGAGGTCGCGATGCACACGTTGGGATTGACTCAACCGGACCCAAATTGGTACATGGACACCGGGGCCACTACTCACATGACTTCCGACTCAGGTACCCTCTCATCTTATTCCAATTTGAGCACCCCTCGGGGGATAATTGTTGGTAATGGCAATTCTATTCCAATTCTAGGGTATGATCAGAAAACGTTGTCTCCCCCCAATCCACCACTCCTCTTGAAAAATATGTTACATGCTCCTAAATTGATTAAAAATTTAGTATCTGTCCGAAAGTTCACAAATGACAATTCTGTTTCTGTTGAATTTGATCCTTTCGGTTTCTCTGTGAATGATTTCAAGACGGGGAGTCATCTCATGAGGTGTGATAGTAGGGGGGATCTGTATCCTATCATGCCGGGTTTCAGTCCATCGAGTCCAGCCTTGCCGTCAGCTTTTGCAGCCATCTCTCCTTCCATGTGGCATGCTCGTCTGGGTCATCCGGGATCTTCTATTTTATCAGCCTTAGATAAAAATAGCTTTATTTCTTATAAGGGTACGAGTCGTACTCCAATTTGTCAGTCTTGTTCGTTAGGAAAAATTGTTAAGTTGTCATTTGTAGACTCCAATTCTCATACTTCTATGTCATTTGACATTATTCATAGCGACTTATGGACATCTCATGTTCTTAGTTCAATGGGTCATCGATATTATGTTCTCTTTCTAGATGATTATTCTAGATTTTTGTGGACGCTTTCAATTGCGAATAAATCACAAGTGTTTTCCTTCTTCATCAAATTTAGAGCGTTCATTCGTACTCAATTCGAAAGAGAAATAAAAAATATTCAATGTGATAATGGGAAAGAGTATGACAATAGGGAGTTTCGGGAATTTTGTGCTACTAATGGGATAAATTTTCATTTTTCATGTCCTCATACATCTTCACAAAATGGGAAAGCCGAACGCAAAATTCATTCCATAAATAACATTGTCCGAACTCTCCTAATACATGCCTCCATACTTCCATATTTTTGGCATCATGCTCTACAAATGGTCACATATCTTCTTAACATAATTCCTTCTAAAGGTCTGACATATCCTTCCCCCCTAAAAATCCTGTATAATAAGAACCCATCTTATTCTCATCTTCGGATTTTTGGGTGCTTGTGTTATCCGTTATTCTCATCCACCACAATTAACAAACTTCAGGCTCGGTCTACCCCGTGTGTGTTTTTGGGTTATCCGTCGAATCATCGTGGTTATAAGTGTTTTGATTTATCCTCCAAGAAAATCATAATCAATCGCCATGTCATTTTTGATGAAACTCAATTCCCATTTACGAAAGTTCATACTCCCGAACCTCAGTCGTATAATTTTTTGGATGACCAAATATCCCCGTATATTATTCGGAATTTTTCGGACATCTCCCGTACCCAAAATCCTCCAGCGGGCCCACTGCCCGCTGGACCCACAGTACCGTCACACCCATAGCTTCTCTACCATCGAGCAGTTCCAGCAATTGGGCGATCCCCACCACCTGAACCGGTCCGTAAGTCGAATCCAAAGATTTACCGATTTGGGCCAAGAGCCCACCGCTCGCCACCCGTCCCCGAGCCCAGAAAATTCCCATAATTCCCTCAATTCTTTCTCGAGTCATATATCGGTCACTCGTAGTCAGCGGGGTATTTTTACACCTAAAAGATATTTTAATTTACATTCTGATGTCTCTAAATCCCCCTTGCCCCGCAATCCTGTGTCCGCATTAAATGACACTAATTGAAAAATTGCTATGACTGATGAATATAATGCTCTTATTGATAATAAGACGTGGGAGTTGGTGCCCCGTCCATATGGTATTAATATTATCAGGTCTATGTGGATTTTTGCTCATAAGGAGAATTCAGATGGGTCATTTGCTAGACATAAGGCACGACTTGTTGGTGATGGTAAGACTCAGCAGGTTGGAATTGATTGTGGTGAGACGTTTAGTCCGGTGGTCAAACCGGCTACCATTAGCACTGTGCTTAGCTTGGCTCTTTCAAAGACTTGGCCAATTCATCAGTTGGATGTTAAGAATACTTTTCTACATGGTGATCTCAAGGAAACAGTCTATATGCATCAGTCGTTGGGTTTCAGGGATCCCAACCGCCCTCATCATGTCTGTTTGTTGAAGAAATCACTATATGGGCTTAAGCAGTCTCCACGGGCCTGGTATACACGATTTGCTGATTTTGTTTCGACTATTGGGTTCACTCACAGCAGGTCAGATAATTCCTTGTTCATCTACCGCCGTGGTTCGTCATTGGCCTATATTCTGTTGTATGTGGATGATATCATCTTGACTGCCTCCTCCGATGCTTTGCGCCAGTCTATCATGGCCATGCTCAGTTCTGAATTTGCTATGAAGGACTTAGGGCCGTTGAGTTATTTTTTGGGGATTGCCGTCAAGCGTCATTCAGGTGGCTTGTTTCTGTCTCAACAGAAGTATGCTGCTGAGATCATCGAGAGGGCTGGGATGTCATCCTGTAAGTCCACTTCCACACCGGTTGATGCAAACCCAAAGCTGAGTGCCGCAGTAGGTGCACCATACGAGGACCCGACCGGCTATCGCAGTCTTGCAGGGGCCCTCCAGTATCTTACCTTTACCAGACTGGATATTACATATGTGGTTCAGCAGGTGTGTTTATTCATGCATGATCCCAGGGTTGAGCACATGAATGCAATCAAACGCATCATTCGGTATCTTCAGGGGGCACTGGACTATGGGTTGCACTTGTATCCTTCGTCTACATCCACACTTGTCTCTTACACGGATGCTGATTGGGGTGGTTGTCCCGATACCAGACGGTCGACGTCTAGCTACTGTATGTTCCTCGGCAACAACTTGGTCTCCTGATCGACAAAGCGTCAGGCAACTCTATCACGCTCAAGTGCAGAGGAAGAATACCGAGGGGTTGCAAATGTGGTTTCCGAATCATGTTGGCTACGTAATCTGCTTTTGGAGCTTCATTGTCCCATTCAGAAGGCAACCTTGGTATATTGCGATAACATTAGTGTCATCTACCTTTCTGGTAACCCTGTTCAACACCAACGCACTAAGCATATCGAAATGGACATTCACTTTGTCCGTGAAAAGGTTGCAAAGGGTCACGTTCGCGTATGCCATGTCCCGTCTCGTTATCAAATTGCTGACATCTTTACAAAGGGTCTCCCAGCGGTTCTCTTTGAAGATTTTAGGGACAGTCTCAGCGTTCGAAAACCGCCCGCTATGACTGCGGGGGTGTGTTAAACAAAGGTAATATACCTGTGATATACACTGAATATACAGCAGTATATATCACAGGTATACAAGCAGCAACAAAGCAGTGGGCAGCCCATCGGCCATGGATGGGCTCAAAGAATTAAAGCAGCCCAAAGAGCCCATCATGCATGATCAGCAAAGCAGTGGGATCGTCCAGCAGTCTTGGGCCGAGGCAGTGGGCCTCTCGGCCACTACTGCAGTTCCAAGTAACAATAGGATAAGTGTATATATGGTATATATATTTGTAGTATATTGTAATGAAAAGGTTACCTTAATTAGTGTTATACACCTACCATAATTGTATAGTTAGAATTATGGTAGAATAAGAATTTAGAAGTAGAATAGGAAAAGGATTTTCCTATTATGAAAATATGTAACTTGTATATATAGCTATTCAATCAATGAAAATAATCAAGGGGATTATTTCTTTCACTCATGATAATCATTTGCGTCTTCATTTATTACATCATATGTTTCTATTTCTGTTTTTGTAGGTCTATTATATTCCTCTTCTATATCACTTTCAGGTTCTTCCTCTATGAATGAATTCACTCTTTTCATTTTTTGTAAAGTTTCTATTATCTGGTTGTTTTCTTTTATTATTTCTAAGTTTTCTTCGTTCTCTACTTCTTCTATAAATTCTACTACTTGTATTTCTTGGTTAGTTGATTTATCATTGCTATCTTTGTCTGAATCACTATCTGCTTTTTCGTTACTACTAGTTGTACTTTCATCACTTGTTTTAGTATTTTTCTTTACTTGCTTTTTTCCTTTTAACTTCCTCATTTGTTCTCTAAGGATTTGCATTTCTTCTTTTAATTCTTCTAATTCTTGTTTTACCTCATTTAATTCTTCTTTTGTTCGTTTTAATTCCGCTTTGGTTTCATTTAATTTTTCTTTTATTTGTTTTAATTCTACCTTGGTTTCTTTTAATATTTTCTTTGTGTCTTTAAACTTGTGTTTATATTTTTTGTACTTATCATACCATTCTTCGTTACTATGTAATCTAAACCTTGTATTCTCTGTTTTTAACTCAGATATCTGTTGTTCTTGGTTATCTAGTTTTAGGTTTAGATATTCATAGGTTGTCTTTTCTGTATCTTTTAAGTAAATGCTTTCTTCTTTTGAACTTTTATCTTCTTTTGGTGTTCTTGTCCTTATAGGTTCATATTTGTATATTTCTTTTTCTATTATCTTTTTCCCATTGTTTTTTAAAAACGTAAGTACACTGGGTACACTAGGTTCTTGTTTTTCTATTAAAATTGTCCTTTTTTACTTAATATCGCTAGACTGTCCAACATTTTTTCTACTTCTGTGGATATTTTTGGTTTTATTTTACTAATGTCCATCATTATAGGTTTTTACTTCTTCTCCATGCATCGATTGGTACTATTTCTGGCTGTTGCGTAGTTGTATTAATTATTGTATTTTCTTTACTTGTACTTGGTTCATCATCTTCTACTACCTGTTTACCTTTGTTTTCTCTTCCATTATCACATTAAGTTTTTCTAATATTATTTTAAACGTTGGTATTTCAGATACATTCCATAGGTTAGTCAGTTCTTCTCTTATCATCTGTTGTATTTGTGTTTGATTTTCTTTAATTTCATCCATTATTATCAACGTGTTTTTCAGCTTTTCTTTTACTACTATCTCTTCCCATAACGCATTAATTTTTTCGTTAGAATTAGTCAGAATTATTTATTCTCTTTTTCCATCCATTTCCCATATCTATCCATATTTTATCAAATTTCTCACATTATTGTTCTAATTGTTTTATTTTTTCTTCTAATTTTATTTCTTTTGCCTTGTATTTTAAGTATTTTAGTTGGAAAAATATCTCTTCTGATAAAGCTGCTCTTATTGCCTTTAATTTCCACTTTTTCGCTATTATTTCCCTTTGTATATTCATACTTTATTTACGAATCTCATTTTTCCTTGATCGTTTATTTCTATTCCATTATTATTTATCTTATAATTTATCATTGTTAAAAAGTCACTTCCTAAAAGTAATTCATTGAAACTATCATATTCTATTACTCCTATGTTTATTTTATATTCTAGATCCTGGATTTTGAATCTTAAATTGACACTTTTAGTAATTATTATTTCTCTTTCACGGGATAATTATAAGTTTGTGGGTCTATTAAATCACAATTATTTTCATTGATCTTACTTATATGTATAAAACTTTTGATAGCTCCGGTATTTATTTCTGCTACGCAATTTGTTGTTACCATGCCTTTAAATATTATTACCTTAGTTTTTAATCTATTTGTGTTTATGTTTATTAAATCTAATATTCTAGGTTGTGTAATACTAGCATGTCGTGGTATTATCGGTTCCTTTGTAATACTTAATCTAGATCCTTCTATTTTTGGTATTAACTTTTTGATGGGGGTAAGGGTTCTGGTATTAAAATTCATATATATATCTTCTCGTATAGTTATTTTGGAATTTTCTTTATGTTCTATCTGTTCTAATATCTCTTGGTACATTCTTGGTACCAATATATTCATTTCATGTTGTTTCTTTACATGGTGGTTTCCGGTTAGGGCATATATCATTTTTGTTTCAATACTTATGACTTTACTTCCTGGCGGTATTGTTATTCCATCTAGTTTGTAATATAGTGTTAAGGTTAAGTCTTTGTGTTCATCTTTTAATAATATACTAAAGTCTGGTTGTACCGTAAATTTTAGTTTTTGATATATTAAATTTTCTTTTATTACTGATATTAAAACAACTTGTCGATTTCCTAATATCCTATCATCTAATATGTATATTTGTATAGGTGTATTTATGTTTTTCTGAAAGTATGCTTTTATAGTAAATTCTACTCCTTCAAAGTATATGTTTCTATATTTTTTGGCTTCTTTAGTAGATAGTTTTGCTAACTCTCTTTTTATTACTTCATCCATTATTAAGTTTATCTTCGTTCTTCCATTTACACTCATTGTATCTATTATATTTTCATGTTTGTGTGTTATATATCTTATTTCTTTATTTCTTTCAAACCATTTAGTTTTAAATATTTTCTTAATAGATAATTCCTCTTTTTCATCTTGTATTTTCTGGTATATGTCTGGTTTAAAGCTTAGTGTTTGTATTGATCATCCTTCATATGTATTAATCTGATAATATGTTTCTTTAGAGTCTTCTACTATTTCTTTTCCTTTATCCATATTTTAGTAGGTTGATGTACTTATATTGTTCTTCTATAATATCATTTGGATCTTCTATAATATGTACCAACATTTTTTTGGAAAACACCTTACATAGTTGTATCCTGTCCTACATTCCAACTAGGACTAAAGAAATAGTTGGAACACAAATTATATATTTTGTGCTATTCAAGACTTTATCAGGAAAAGAATAAAAAACAAATCGAGAAAATCGAAAAACATGAAAGAAAAATTGAGATTGAAAAACCTGACTTTCGTTGCTTTGGTTTGATATATAAATTTAAAAATTTGACACAACTTATTTGAATTGGTAACTGAAAACTCGAGACCAACCTGATCTATATACACCTAAATAGGAGTTCTCAATAATCCAAAAACAGGATCGGAATTTGTAACAAGAAGTCAAAGAAAATTCGTGGATCAAAATTCGCAAATCTCAAGTCCTTAAATAAATACACAAATCAAGATCAAGTCCTCCAAATTCAATATCAAACATATTGTGATAACTTATTGTAACATTTTCTACAAAATCATGATGAATCTTAACAAAAAGATGTCAAATCACGTTAGAAGAATTTGAATAACGGAAATGCTTATATTTTAATATTTTTAGTAAACTGTGGCATATAATAATTAGCATTTCGGAATCTTACAAATTGTCACTTCCTATTTCATGTTATATTGAACTGTTTAACTTGGTAAATAATAATAGTCCATCTATAAAACATTATCATCGACGAATCCCTCAAATTAAATCTCATTCTTTTCCTTTAGAAGCAGAAAAATAGGAAAATTACGCTTTATGTCTATTGAAAAAAAATATTTATATCACGTAGCTCATATTTTGTGTTTGCTATCAGGTTTAGCCATATTTATGTATAAACACCTTTTATATACTATTATGTAAGGTTGATAAATTATGTATAATGCGTTCCAAGGTATAATGTTGTATAATTGTATATATTGGGCTATGTGGCGTTATATTTTATGTTAAGCCTTATATTTTAAAAATATTCCCGAAAAAAAAAGTATTGAGAAATTATTTCCATGTCACGTCTTCTCAAGTTAATGTTTTTTTTCTGGTCCAAGAAATCAATGTTTTAAGATAACCCCAGAAACTCAGAACCCTATAAGAAAATAAATACAAAATACATACCAAATAAATAGGAAAAAAATCCTGACGAGCTTGATAAATGGGCAAATCTCCTAGAGCCTCCAAAAGAATTAGAGAGAGAGATTTCAACAACAATTTTTTTTAGACATATTGATTAAAACATAGAAGAAAAAGGGAGAAGAAATAAAGAAACTAATCAAAAGGGAAATTATAAAGGGACGTGGGACCTATTTGAGGTCCCCAAATATCTTGAAAGAAAGGGAAAAAGAAGAGAGAAACAATTTAAGAATTGATCTTAAATTGATTTTTTTGGGGGGTATATTTCTTTGAATGTTGTTGTGTGTGTTTTTTTTTCTTGAATTAATTTTGTTGAAGAGATATAATGTTGAACCAAAGGAGCAGTAGTGGAGAAAAAGAGAAGGCAACAGTTGTTGCAATAGACAAAGATAAAGGAAGCCAATATGCATTAAAATGGGCAGTTGATATTATTGGCAAAGGCAAAAATGTTACTCTTCTTCATGTTAAAGTTAGACCTTCTAATTCCCTTCCTAAAGCAGGTATTTTTCTGCCTCTTTACCCCCTTTATTTACCTACATTTATTTATTTTTAAATAAGTTTTCCCAAACAATTGTTGAAAATTGACAGGAGATGTTGATGTTTTTTCTAATTGTTTTCTGCTTAATTTTGGGGTTGAGGAGAGGATTAATTACGTTAAAATTATGCGTAGAATGATCGTTCTGTAAGTATGAACTAATATTTGCTAGTTTTCTAATTTTTATTATTTTTTCTTCCTATTTCAAAATTTGATGTCTTTCATTTCCAGAAATTAGCAAAGGGTCTGGAAGCTTTTTTTTTACCCTTTTTCTTGGGTGTGGGAATGGAGGGTTTATCTATGCTTGCACGTAAATAATCACATGCAAAACCATGCACAGCTTGTAATTTTCTCTTTCAATGTCATGCAAATTTAATCATATTGCTACTTGTGTTTTTGTTCTCCTTTTTGAGTTTAATCATATTCACATCATTCTTGAGTCAAATAGTGAATAAGGTTACAATACTAGCTCCAATTTAGCATTCATTTAATTTGTTAAGGTCCATTTAGATTCTTTTCAATCTTTTTGTAGAGACTCAAACCGGAGGGCCGCGACGGGCACCTGGACCCTACTTACCGGGTACCACTAACTATACAGTTAACACCTACTCATAACTAAATACGGGCAAAGCCGAAAAAAAGACTATGTAAAATCTTAACCAGAACCCAACTTTTATATATATATATATATATATATATATATATATATATACACATACCAAGGCCGACAAGGCCATACATGACTACTACACACACAGGACACCGTCTACAAGCCTCTAAGAGAGTACATGACATCAAAAGGTCGAGACAGGGCTCCGCCATACCCACATATACAAGCAAAAATTATTTTACCAAACCGACACTCCGAAACAAGTGGAGTGCTCCAAAATACGCTGAGTCAGCAGCCTACTAACGTGAAACGCAACGTCCCCCGACAAAAGGGACGTCAGTACTACTGATGTACCGAGTATGTCATGCATGATAAATAGTATAACAGGAATATAACAATAAATTGAAACAAAAACAACCGACAGAAATAGACAACAATAACTGCCGACAGAAGCAGTCGACCAGTAGTAAACACCTCCGAGGGTCACAATATGCCTAAATGTTATGCACAATGCAAATGCGGTATACATTTATATATTGGCCACACAAGGGCATCTTTCTTCCCATAACAGCCTCTGTGGGCATAATCATTATCATATTGGCCTCATTGGGCATCTTCCTTTTTAGTGATAATTTGTATCAGCTGCAGGTGGTGTACGTAGATAACGCCATTCCCTTTTCCCCATCCCCTACATATATATAATTCATACCATATAGTAGTGTATATAACACATGTGGGTCCAGGGTAATACATGAATATAATGCAAATGCATGCATCACAATGAAACATTCTGAGCTATCGGATGACGTAATATCTTGTACCTTCGGCTAACATTGGGAATATCAACATCTTTCCCAGTACCTCAATAAGGATTTAGGAACATATTTAGGCATGCTTTCAACATGGAAATCAGTAACATGCACATTCTTAACTACTAAGAGTAGAATAATTTATGGAACGATATTACGGTTACGTTTCGTTACATGGAACATGCCAAAAGAAAGAAATAATTTGCCTTAACATACCTTTAAACCGACCCTTCAACGATGATGGTGGAATTAACCTCCTCTATAAATTAATCCACCATAAAGAAAGACATTATTAAAAATCAACAAAGAGGAAACCAGTGCTGGTATGTCATGAAAAATAATTTGTTGTTGAAAGCTTCCTTGAAGCTATATTCTAGCTTAGTTTTGCTATTTTGTTTTGGACTAACCAGATGAAATGACCAGGTGTATGTGTGTATATATGTATATATATATACATTCTTTGGTCTAGTTATAGCCAATTTAAAAGGATGAATTTAGCTTCTTCAACAATGATGGTTACGGCATCTATGTAGACAATAATGTCAGGAAAAGAATACTGATTTCATGTTAATCGTTTAGACATGCCCAAGTCATAATGTACACTAAATTCCTAGCTACATTCATATATCCAACAATAGGTTTCAATACCATAATGATGAAGGACTTGATGAAGTTACTCTCCTTCATTTTTAACACACTTCATATATTTATTATCATGCTCATGTGATATAATAATAGTAAATAGCCTCTTTGGTCCGCATAAAATATTGTTATCACACTTTTTAAGTCCTAAATTATTTCGGAACCGTATCCTTTTATATACTAAGTTTCTTTACTTGCGTACGTAAATATGATATAAATTCCGCAAGGCCCGGATCTACTTTCCTACGTTAGGTGCTCAAACCATCGCCCAAAATTATGGAATGTTACACTTTTTTTGTCCATTTTCAATTTTTTCAAGAATTCTCTCTTCTGGTAAATGGTAGTATCATTTTTCTGTTTTTAGCTAAAATGTTTATCCTAAATTTACTTCTTTCCAAAATATTGGATAGCAACTTCAATAATTTAGTATATTTCTTCATAGAAAATGGTATAACCTTGCCGACACGCGATGTTTATACCAAACCGTGAAAAATGCCATGAAAGTATTTTTAGTTGCTAAGAGGTGTCTGTTCTGGCTTCAAACATAGACCCATACAAGATTTAAACTTTATGCTTTCAATCTTTAATAAAGTTCTTAACATTAAATTTATTGTACTTCTCAAATTATAAATTTAATATTTGTTAAAACTTTAGTGACTTTTCACATATATATCTATATTTCATGTTCAAAATACTGAGTTCATATGAACCTATTATTCAAAGCATACATCCACCTCCGGCTTTAAACGTGTTCCTCGTGCACCCCATTCTATCCACTATCTCCAAAGAAAAGAAAAGAAAGAATAATTCAAGCACTTTTTACATACTTGGAAAAACTGTTCTTTCTCAGATATGAGTGACGAAACTCCCAGAGTATATCGAAGTGATCCTGATAGTCAAGCAAAGGAGTTGTTCGTACCCTTCCGATGCTTCTGCAACCGCAAAAATGTAAGTGCATGTTGCTACTCACGCGTTCACTCTTGCTCGTTTGTTCTTCCTCGTGTTTCATTTTCTGAATCAGCTTTTCTCTCTGTTGTAGATTAAAGTCAATGAAGTTGTCATCGAAGGCATAGACATACCAAACTCCATAAGTGACTATGTTTCAGCCAATGTCATAGAGAATCTGGTGATGGGAGCTGCATCAAGAAACGGTTTTGTTAGCAGGTACTTTCTATTGTTTCCAATAATTCACCAAGATTGCACTATTCCATATCTAGCTACTTACAACACTTGAGATTTCGAAGATTCAAGACGATGGATGTTCCAAGCGCCGTCACCAAAGTTGTACCTGACTTTTGCACAGTTTATGTGATTGCCAAAGGGAAAGTTCAATCGATAAAGAATGCATCTGCTCCAGTTCCCAATACACCACCTGCCCAGCTGCAGAGTCAGACCAGCTCCTCTCTAGGTGCTAAGCTTGGATTAATCGATGCACGATATGGACAAATCAACGACACAAGAGGTCTGTTTTTCCACCTGCAGCATATTGCATTAATTTTCCACTCATAAAGCACTAATACTGTTAGAACAGGTCCTTTTTCAACAGGAGGTATGGCTGATAATAGGTCACCGTACGCACCACGAAGTTCAATTGACGACTCAGATTTCATCAAGTAAGTTTTTCAGAGAATCAGGAAATGGACAATACTTTATCCAATACTTCCTCAGTCCCAACTTATGTGAAGGTGTTTGACATGGCACAAAGTTTAAGAAATAAATGAAGACTTTTGAAACTTATCGTCTAAGATAAGATATAGATATTGTAGCTATAAATCAATTCACTAAGGGTAAAGTGGATATTTTAAAGTTAAGTTGTTACTAAACATATAAAATTCTTTTTGGAACTGATTAAAAAGGAAAAAGTCTGGGACGGAGGAAGTATAAGAGGAACTGCAAAATGTACTAGTCTAAAGGGTTGATCAACATAAAACAACTCAATTTATGTGTATCTCTTTCAACAGGTCTCCATTCAACAGAGGTAAAGGGGTAAACAGATCATACGGTGACCTCTCAGTGGCAGATTCTGACTTACCATTTGTGAGCACTGGTCGTCCAAGCTCAGATCGTACATTTCCAATCTCTATGGACATTCATGATTTGGGTCTTCCACCTCGGCTTTCAAACAGTTCAGACACAGATAATAAGTATTCTGCTCCTCGACTTTCAAACAGCTCAGAAACAGAGAGCAGATTAAGCTTTGGATCATCATTCTCAGCAACCAGGTTATCTGAAGTCAATGCCTTCTCATCAAATTCTTTTGATAGTGGCAATGGATCATGGTCATCAACAAACAACCTGGTATGAATTTCAACATCCCACAAGATACGATATCACACAAGCAATCTAAGTTTAACCAAATAACTCCAACAAAAATATAGGAAGATAAATATGGTGCAATAAACTCTAACCATCTAAACCAAGCACAATATCTATTTTATAACTTTTAATTCATCTTGGCCAAAATTCTTTTGCTGAAACTTAGCCTCCTCGTGTTTCTAGGAAATGCATTTCATCACTTTCTGTTGTTAGGAAGGTGTTGTTGCTCAAGCTTTCCTATGTTTCACTAAAGCTGCGACTGCGAAGGGTTCTTTTACAACTACTATTAGCACCAAATATAGCAGATTCATGATAAACATCTTTCTCTAATATGTAGGAAGACATCGAAGCAGAGATGAGAAGACTCAAGCAGGAGCTCAAGCAGACCATGGACATGTACAGCACAGCATGCAAGGAGGCACTTTCAGCAAAACATAAGGTATTAATCTGAGGTCCTTTTTATCAAAGTATAGTACATTTGTGTATCAGAATGTGTTGGAAAGTACTTTTCTTGTGAACTGGAATGTAGCCTAATCTTTTTCATGCAGGCATTGGAACTTAGCCGCTGGAAAGTAGAAGAAGAACAAAAATTAGAAGAGGCACGACTAGCGGAGGAAGCAGCACTGGCCATTGCAGAAAAAGAAAAAGCGAAGTGCAGGGCAGCCCTTGAAGCTGCGGAAGAAGCACAGAGGATTGCGAAACGGGAGGCACAGAGAAGAATCAGTGCAGAAAGGAAGGCACTCAAAGAAGCTGAAGAGAAGAAGAAGGTATTGGATGCCCTTGCACAAAGTGATTGCCGGTATCGTAAGTATACAATAGAGGAGATTGAAGCAGCAACGGAAAACTTTGCAGCATCTCGTAAAATTGGGGAAGGTGGATACGGGCCGGTATACAAGTGTTACTTGGATCACACGCAGGTTGCGATTAAGGTTCTTCGTCCAGATGCTGCTCAAGGAAGGTCACAATTTCAGCAAGAGGTATGAAACAGAAGAATCCTTCCTTTGGTCAAAAGAAAGTAACATGATACCAACCAAATCCAATCAGTCATACAGTGGTTACGAAATAAGTTATATTCTTTCATGCCCCTTTTCATTTGCTATCATGCAGGTTGAAGTTCTAAGCTGCATAAGGCATCCAAACATGGTTCTTCTACTTGGAGCCTGCCCTGAATTTGGGTGCCTAGTGTATGAGTACATGGCCAATGGGAGCTTAGATGATCGCCTCTTCCGAAGAGGAAACACTCCAGTTCTCCCTTGGCAACTAAGATTCCGTATAGCTGCAGAGGTTGGTACTAGCCTCCTTTTCCTTCACCAGACCAAGCCAGAACCTCTGGTGCACCGGGATCTGAAACCTGGCAACATTTTGCTTGACCGCAATTATGTAAGTAAGATCAGTGATGTTGGTTTGGCTAGGCTCGTCCCCCCTTCTGTAGCTGACTCTGTGACACAGTATCGAATGACGTCAACAGCGGGAACATTTTGTTATATAGACCCTGAATATCAGCAAACTGGGATGTTGGGAACAAAATCTGATATATACTCATTTGGAATAATGCTTCTCCAAATAATTACAGCCAGACCTCCAATGGGTTTGACCCACCATGTTGAGAGGGCAATTGAGAAAGGCACTTTTGCTGATATGCTTGATCCAGCAGTTCCTGACTGGCCTATTGAAGAGGCTCTAACGTTTGCCAACTTAGCACTCAAGTGTGCAGAACTCAGGCGTAAAGATCGACCAGATCTTGGCACTGTCATTTTGCCTGAACTTAACAGGTTACGCGTACTCGCTGAAGAAGCAATGCAACCAATGCCTTTTGGAAGCAGCCCAAGAACCCCATCTAATGAAAGTCGATCTAGCTCGCAAGTAAGTGAAGTGTTATGAGTTGATAAAAACGAATTGAAAAAAGTTTCAACTTCAAGAAAATAGCATGAAAATGCTGCAGATGGAAGAATGTCAGCAATGTTGATTGGCATACCTACCATGATGAAGAACCTTCAAACACGTAACATGTCATGATTTTTTGCAGGTAATATCAGGATCTGATAGCAATAAAAGCCGCTCAAGTAACCCCTTTTCATCAAGCACAAGATCAAGTGGAGAATAAGAATATACATAAAACTGAAAGAGGTTGGAGAAGCCGAGATATTGGCAAGATGCTGTTGATGCCAAAGATACCACAAGCATTTTCTTTTATTTAGTTCATCTTCTAGGATATAGCTGAGATAGCTGCTTTCATCCAGCTACCAGTTACTTTTTATTTATCCTGCAAAAAGAAAATGATGCTGTAACTAAAATATGTTCATAAAAGTTAACAGACTTCTAACACCATGTATCCTTTTGCTTTAGAAAAAGTTATTTTCCTCTAAGATCCAATATAAGAAAGTTCATGTGGCAAAATCCAGGAATAGAAATTTCATGTCCTCATTAGCTAGAACCAAGAAAATATGGCACCAGAAGGTTCACAAGTTGGTGAGAGTTTATAAAATCAAAGAATACCTCCATTACGATAAAGAATGTCTCACATCTCGCTTTTTCCAGGAACTGTATTGTACACCAATAACTCATGGTACATCCCTATTCAGACATCAATCCAGATTTTTCTTCTCAGAACTATATTGGGTTTTGGGGTTTTCCCTTCCTACGTGGAATTAGATTAATAAAATCCATTTCAATTTGGATCAGTCCACTTTTGCCCTAAAACTCACTCATATACACAAGAATGAATTCATAACAGTCATATAGAGAAAAAACTTGAGAGAGAAAAGCTGATTTTCGCACATTAAAAATCTGCTACAGCAGTCCGCTTCAAACATCGTTTTCCATTTTGTTAACCGTTGGATCGTGATCACATTTGAACTGGGAGTTCTTATCATCTGGTTCTTCGCTTTCAAAGGTGGAGATTGGATTTTGTGATGTGTAGCGCCAGTTTTCGAGCATGAACAGTAGCTTATTTTTTGGGGTGATTTATCTCCTTTCTTCACTAGTTTTGATGTTATCTTTTATGTATTGTTGCTCCTTATTTGGCGTTGATGTTTAGCCATTTGGAGAACATTATTGTAACTGTTGTTGATTTTAGTGAAGCTTCTGTGGGTGGAGGTCCCGTGGTTGTTTCCTCTTTACATTGAAGGGGTTTTCCACGTAAATTTGGTGTCTCTTGCATTCAATTTATTTTTGCTTATTTTGGTATTTTATTGTTGGTATAGTTGTTGTCCATATATCCGTTTGCGCTTGAAATTAGTTTGTTTCTCTTGTTCAAATAGTGTGGAAGTTTTTTTACTTGAGTATCCTTCTGCTTTTACCTTGTCGTGCGATTTGGTTATTGCTCGTTTCTTCCCAACAAAGTGGTACCAGAGCTTGTGGTTGTATTTGATTGTGTTGATTATCTATTTGAATGATAGAGGCAACTATGAGCAAGATGGTTTGTCTAAATAGCAGTAATTATCATATTTGGAAAGGCATGAAAGATCTTCTATTTGTCAAGAAAATGCATTTACCTGTGTTTGCTTCTAACAAGTCCGAGTCTATGAATGATGAAGATTGGAAATTTGAGCACCTACAAGTTTGTGGTTATATCAGACAATGGGTTGAATATAATATGCGTAATCATATTGTGAATGAGACACATGCTAGAAGTTTATGGGATAAACTTGAGACACTTTATGCTTCGAAGACTCGCAATAACAAGTTCTTCCTACTGAAACAATTGATGAATATCATATTCAAAGAGGACAATCCTATTTCTGATCATATTAATGATTTCCAGGGTATCATTGACCAGCTATTTGGAATGGGTGTCAAGTTTGATAATGAAGTACAAGGATTTTGGCTTCTTAATACTCTGCCAGACTCTTGGAAAACTCTTCGGGTTTCTTTGACTAATTCTGCTCATAGTGGTGTTGTAACTATGGAATATGTCAAGAGTAGTGTCTTAAATGAAGAGATGCGAAGAATATCTCAAGTCTCATCTTCTTCAGCTTCACTCTCTGATGTTTTGGTTACTGAAGACAGAGGGAGAAGTAACTGCAGAGGTCAGAATGCCAAAGGCAAAAGTAGAAGCAAGTCAAAATTCAGGTATAAGAATGTTACATGTCACTATTGTCACAAGGAATGGCATATCCAGAAACATTGCTATAGGTTTGTGAGAAATTATGGGAGAAAATATATTATTGAATTGTTGTTTCTACATGATTACACTGAGCTCTATTTATAGACACTACATTACAATAATTTTCCTAGTAGGATACTATATATAAAATCCTATTCCTATTCTAACACTCTCCCTCAAATTGTTGCATACAAGTCATATGTACCAAGTTTGTTACAGATGTAATTAATATGAGGACGAGTGAGTGACTTGGTGAAAATATCTGCAAGTTGATCACTCGACTTTACAAATTTAATAACAATATTTTCGTAGAGTGCCTTTTCCCTGACAATGTGACAGTCAATCTCATTGTGCTTAGTCCTCTCATGAAATATTTGATTTGATGCAATGAAAGGCCGATTTGTTATCACACACAAGTTCTATTTGATTGATTTCTCCAAATTTTAGTTCTTTGAGCAACTTCTTAATCCAAACTAACTCACAAGTTGCTACAGCAATGCTCGATATTCTAATTCAACACTAGATCGAACAACGACACTCTGTTTCTTACTCTTCCATGACACCAAATTACCTCCTATTAACACACAATATCTGAATGTAGAACGTCTATCAGATGGTGATCCTGCATTATCATCGTTTGTATATCCAACAATCTGCTCATGGCCTCGATCTTCAAAAAGTAGTCATTTACCTGGGGCTGACTTAATATATCGCAGAATGCAGATAACTACATCCCAATGACTATCAAATGGAGAATTCATAAGCTGTGAGGGCGATGCAGTCCTCACAACTTGTCATTTAATTAATCAAATGCACTCATCTTCTATTCAGAATCAGATTTCATATTCCATAGTATATCCTCAGTCATCTCTATACTCTTCCTCCTCGTGTTTTTCGTAGTACATATTTTGTGCATAACCTAGCTCCGGAGATAGATAAATTAGCTCATCGCTCTCTTAAATGTGTCTTTCTTGATTATTCTCAAGTTCAAAAGGGGTATCATTGCTTCTCACCTGATCTCCGTCGATATCTTATATCTGCCGATGTCATATTTTTTTAGTCTCAACCTTACTTTAGGTCTCCTTCTGATTATCCTGATATCTCTGAGGTTTTACCTGTACCTCGAGGTTTACCTACACCGACCTTTGAGGAATCTATAGTTACCTCTACATCTCCAGTCACAATGCCACCATTTCTGACTTATCTTCGTCGACCGCGTCCAGCATCAGACCCAACACCAAATGATTCATGTCCTGCATCGGACCCTGCACCTACTATGGACTTGTCTCCTTCTTATCAGCTGATTGCACTTCGGAAAGGTAAATAGTCCACTCGTAACACTAATCCACATTATACCATTTTAAGTTATCATCGTCTATCATCATCATATTATGCATTTATATCATCATTGTCCTATGTCCCCATTCCTAAGTCTACAGGTGAAGCCCTTTTTCATCTCTGCTAGCGATAGACTATGATTGACGAGATGTCTGTTTTACACACGAGTGGTACTTGGGAGCTTATTCCTCTCCCTTCAGGTAAATCTACTGTTGGTTGTCATTGGGTTTATGCAATCAAAGTTGGTCCGGACAGCCAAGTTGATTGGCTTAAGGCTCGCCTTATTGTGAAGAGGTATACACATATATTTGAGCTTGATTACATTGATAGTTTCTCTCCCGTGGCTAAAATATCATTTGTTCGTCTTTTTCTATCCATGGCTATTGTCCGCCATTGGCCTATTTATCAATTAGATATTAAGAATGTTTTTCTCCATGATGATCTTGAGGAGGAAGTTTATATGGAGCAACCACCCGATTTTATTGCTCAAGGGGAGTCTAATCTGGTGTGTCGATTGCGTCGGTCACTTTATGGTCTGAAACAATCTCCTCGAGCCTGGTTTGGTAAATACAGCACAGTAATTCAGGAGTTTGGTATGACTCACAAATAAGCAGATCATTTTGTATTTTATCGACATTCTGCTCCAGATATGAGTATTTATTTGGTGGTTTATGTTGACGATATCGTTATAACTGACAATGATCAAGATGGAATCACTAATTTAAAGCAGCATCTCTTTCAGCATTTTCAGACTAAGGATCTCGACAGACTGAAGTATTTTCTAGGTATTGAGGTTGTCCAATCCACGTCAGCTTTTATTATTTCGCAACGCAAGTATGGCTTAGACATTCTTGAAGAGACATGAATGATGGGATGTAAACACAATGACACTTCTATGGATCCGAATGTTAAACTTTTGTCAGGACAAGGGGAGTCACTCAGTGATCCTGGAAGATATATGTGGTTGTTGAATCACATGTTCCACTGTATTTTTGGAATTAAACATATATCAAATCCGAGAGACATGATCCAAAACTTTAAGAAATCTAAAGAGGTTGATAATGCTCAAACACCGTGATCTAGAAGCTGCAGAAAACAATCACCAAAAAATCTCACCGGAAAAGTGACTGTCAGCGCTGGAAAAGGGGTTGTCGACGCCGAAAAAACTAAAGGTGATCGAAATCAGGAACAAATTAGATGAGTAGACTCGGAATGGAGAGACGAGCCAACTTAATGAGAAAATCTACCGAAAAATGGCTGAAAACTACCATATGTACCAGCGCGTCAGGCGCATGGCGATGGTGACCAGTGGCTTTGAGTGGAGCATAAGAGCGTGTGTGGGACCCAACGATGGCAAATATTACAAGGTAGGGTCACACGAGGATTCCGATCCTGTTGGTGGTACTGGTATATGCACAGTACACCGGAAAGTGATCAAAATCTCGTGCAGTAGTGTGTTTCGCCGGAAAATAGGTACTTCGTTGAAATATTGCACAGCGGATATTTCCTCACTAATGTTCTGATACCATGTGAGAAATTATGAGAAAATATATTATTGAATTGTTGTTTCTACATGATTACACTGAGCTCTATTTATAGATATTACATTACAATCATTTTCCTAGTAGGTTACTATATATGAAATCTTATTCTTATTCTAATAAGGTTCAAGAGAGACCAGAAACAGCAAAAGAAGGACGGCGATAATGAAAATTGTGTTGCTATTGTTGCCGAAAATGATTTTGTTGCTTGTGGTAAAAATGAAATCAATATTGTTTGTGATAAGTCTACCTCGTTTGTGGATTCAGGTGTCATTTCTCATGTCACACCAAAGAAGGAATTATTTTTTTTATACTCCATGTAATTTTGAAATGTTACAAATGGGTAATGATAGTGAGGTTGAGGTATTGGGCATTGGTACAGTTTGCTTGAAAAGTAAGAATGGTTCGAGGTTGGTTCTTAACAATGTCAAGCATGCTCCAGATATTCGTCTGAATTTAATTTATGTATGAAAGCTTGATGATAATGGTTATGATCAAACCCTTGGTGGTGGTCAGTGGAAGCTTCTTAGAGGTTCAATGGTTGTGGCTCGAGGTGACAAGATATCTGACTTGTACTTATTTCAGGGCTCCATTTGTAGAGACTCAGTAAATTTGATAGAGAATGATGCTTCATCAGAGTTATGGCATAAAAGGTTGAGTCATATGAGCGAGAAGGGGATTGATAGTTTGGCTAAGAAAATTTTGATTTCTGGAGTGAAACAAGCAAAGTTAAGAGATATGTTCATTGCTTAGCCGGGAAACAGAAAATAGTTTCTTTTCAGAGTCATTCGCCTGCACGAAAGCTTGATTTGTTGGAGTTGGTACATTCTGATTTGTGTGGTCTTTTTAAAGTAAGGTCTCTTAGTGATTCACTTTACTTTGTGACTTTTATTGATGATCATTCTTGCAAACTCTGGGTATATTCTTTGAAGTCCAAGGATCAAGTACTTGGTGCGTTCAAGACTTTTTCAGGCTCTTATTGAAAGACAGACATGGAAGAAACTAAAATGCATCCGCTCAGACAATGGTGGTGAATATATTAGTCCTTTTGATAATTATTGTAGAGAGCAGGGTATTCGACATCAGAAAACTCCTCCTAAGACTTCTTAGTTAAATAGTTTAGCAGAGAGGATGAACAGAACTCTAGTTGAGAGGGTTAGATGTTTGCTTTCAGATGCTAAGTTGTCATATTCATTTTGGGCAGAAGCACTTAATATTGGTTCCTATGTTATCAATTTATCTCCTACTGTTGCTTTGGATGGTAATGTCCCTAATAGAGTTTGGTTTGGTAAAGATGTCTCTTATGCTCATTTGAGAATTTTCGGGTGTAAGGCATTTGTACATATTCCTAAGGATGAGAGGTCAAAGCTGGAAGTTAAAACTAGGCAGTGTATCTTTATTGGTTATGGTCAAAACGAATTCGGCTATCATTTCTATGATCCAGTTGAGAAGAAAATTGTTAGAAGTCGTGATGTTGTGTTCTTTAAAGACCAGACAATTGAAGATTTTGACAAAGCTAAGAAAGTTGATTCTCAGAGCAGTGAGAGCTTAGTTAATGTTGATCCAGTTCCTGTGACTATTGCACTTGAAGAAAATCTTCAAAATAATGAAGATCAAGTTGATAATGAAGATGGTGATCATGTTCAGAATGACCAGCATGATGTCGTTGATGCTCCAGCGCAAGATGATGTGGTTGGCCAGCAACCAGTTGCTATTGATGCTCTAGAGAGTTCTCTCAGAAGATCAACTAGAGAGAAAGTACATTCATCTCGTTATTCTCCCAATGAGTTTGTACTCTTGATTGACATGGGAGAACCTGAAAGTTTTGATGAGGCCATGGATAGTGAAGAAAAAGAAAGGTGGTTTGATGCTATGAAAGATGAGATTAAATCTTTACATGATAATCATACATTTGATCTGGTTAAGCTTCGTTTTGACAAAAGCTTTTAAAACATGTGAGTTTTTAGGGTGAAACATGAAGATTATAACCCAGTTACACGGTACAAGGCTAGATTGGTTGTAAAGGACTTTAATCAGAAGAAGGAAGTTGATTTTGATGAAATCTTTTCTCCAGTTGTGAAGATGTCATCCATTCGGGTTGTTCTGGGCTTAGATGCAAGTCTAGATTTAGAAGTTGAGCAAATGAATGTTAAAATTGTTTTTCTCCATGGTGACTTAGATGAAGAAATTTATATGGAGCAGCCAGAAGGTTTTGAAGTCAAAAGAAAAGAGAATTATGTTTGCAAATTGAAGAAAAACTTGTATGGTTTGAAATAAGCTCTCAGACAGTGGTACAAGAAGTTTGGTCATTTTATGAGTCAACAGGGCTTCAAGAAGTTTTTTTCCGATTATTGTGTTTTTGTGCAAAAATTCGTTGATAGTGACTTTGTCATTTGTGGCATCAGTCTTTTAATATGGAAAACTTAAAAATGAATTAGTTCAAGACCAATTGGATTATTATACTTTCTATTGCATAGATTACATAGGGAAAAAATGTTTAAATATAGGTGAATGGCATTTTGCTTTACCAACCACGACCTTTGACTTGATAAATAGGTACTATGTACATTCTCCTACCTAGATTCTGAACATGCCCATCGATTTTTCACAAAACCATTGGACACCAACTTTCCTACGCCCACCACGTTGTCATTTGTTACTCATATATATACAACCCCTTGTGCCCATTCTCATAATTCGCCTATCTACAAATTAAACATTGACAAATTTCTCAACAATACCTTCTTTTCCATTCTCTTTACAATTGCATTTCTTTCATGTTCAAAAACTACCATTCACTGTCACTTACATTTCACTTGTTGTCTCTTTATTTCCCCTTATTATTCACTTCCTCTATGCCAACAAGTCCCAAAACATTCTCCTACCGGGCCCACGCGCCGTTCCTATTTTCGGTAATTGGCTACAAGTTGGCAATGATTTGAACCATCGACTCCTAGCCACCATGTCACAAACCTATGGTCCAATATTTTTACTCAAACTCGGGTCCAAAAACTTAGCTGTCTTATCGATCCCTGAATTAGATAACCAAGTCCTACACACACAAGGGGTCGAGTTCGGGTCCGTCCACGTAACGTTGTGTTCGACATATTTACGGGCAATGGACAAGACATGGTGTTCACAATATATGGTGAGCATTGAAGAAAAATGAGGTGTATCATGACACTTCCATTTTTCACTAACAAAGTGGTGCACCAATATAGTGATATGTGGGAGAATGAGATGGACCTAGTTGTTGATGACTTGAAAAATAATGAGAATGTGAAATATGAGGGAATTGTTATAAGGAAACGTTTGCAGTTGATGTTATATAATATTATGTATCGAATGATGTTAGATGACAAATTTGAGTCTCAAGATGATCCTTTGTTCATTGAGGCAACAAAGTTCAATTCAGAGAGTAGATTAGCTCAAAGCTTTGACTACAATTATGGTGATTATGTCCCTTTGCTTAGACCATTCTTGAGAGGGTACCTTAACAAGTGCAAAGACTTGCATTCTTCAACAATAACTATGTAGAGAAAAGAAGGTTACCAACCCCTTTTACCCTGATAATTCTGCCTTTTTTTTTCTTTTAAGGAGGGACATTCATCTCAAAATCTTGCATTATTTAGCAGGCGTTTCGACATGAATTGGTTGATATTCGGAAAAAATAGTATTTGAAGTTAAGTTGAAAAATGATAGTTGAAAGTTAATATTGTGTTTGGACATGAAAACACTGCTAAGTTATGTGAATGAAAACTTGAAAAACTCCTAAATCCTGCTTTTCGAACTTTAAATTCCATATTTCAAGTTTGAAGTTGAAATAATCCGTAAATTTGATAAGTAGAACACTTAGTTGAAATACTTCTAATTATTGTTTCAAATTTTTGAAACAAAATCTATGGACAAACAGGTAAGTGCAAAGTCAAACGAGTTATTTCTTTTAATTATTCGTCTTTTTGTATTTCCCAAATATGGGCTAATAATGTCTGTAATTTTTAAATCATAAATTTTTTATTTGATGTAGTAATGCCTCAAATGAAGAAAACAAATTACTTATTTAACACTTACAGACTGATTTAGGACAAACATTTTGAGTTGAGAGGGAGTACTTTTTAAACTACCCATGTCAATAGTGACTTCATGTTGTGGAAAAGATAATCAATTCATGTTAAACATTTTCTTTAAATTTGTTGAGAACAGGAAAATAATGGGTGAAAATGGAGAAAAACACGAGATAAGCTGCGCAATTGATCACATAATAGATGCTCAAATCTAAGGAGAAATAAGTGAGCAAAATGTGTTGTATATTGTGGAGAACATCAATGTTGCAGCAATTGAAACAACTTTATGGTCCATGGAATGGGCCATAGCTGAGCTTGTCAATCATCCATCCGTTCAACAGAAGATCAGAGATGAAATCTCAACCATCCTTAATGGCAAGTCAGTCACAGAATCAAACCTCCATGAATTGCCCTACTTGCAAGCCTACCTTTACTAGTACCCCATATGAATCTTGATGAAGCAAAGTTACGTGATTACACTATTCCATAAGAAACTAAGGTGGTTGTAAATGCATGGTGGTTGGCTAACAACCCTGCATGGTGGAAGAACCCTAACGAGTTCCGGCCTGAGCGGTTTCTCGAAGAGGATGGTGGTACGGAGGCGGTTGTTGCTGGTGGCAAGGTAGATTTCAGGTACTTGCCGTTTGGTATGGGGAGGTGGAGCTGCCCCGGAATCATCCTTGCACTGCCTATTCTGGAGCTAGTGATAGCAAAACTGATATCAAATTTTGAAATGCAGGCTCATCCAGGTGAGGGAAAAATTGATACAAGTGAGAAACGAGGGCAGTTTAGCTTGCACATTGCAAAACACTCCACAGTAGTGTTCAAACCTGTTGCTGCATAATTACTATGTTACTCTTGAAAGATCTCAAAGAGTTGTATCTCCATATTATTTCATTTTTGTAGTCTAAAATAATGAAAGTCTTCACATTCTGTGCCTTACCAACAGCAGCCAAGACAATTTCCATGTGAAATATTTTGCTTTCCAGCATCAAATTTCTTCATATTTGAGTGTATTACAAAACTAAGACACGTCAGTTACAAAAAGCTACGACTAGGAAAATAACTTGCGCTCCACATCTAACCTCGAGCAGTGGAATGCTCAATTAATTTATCTATAAAGGAAGAAAAAGAAATGCCGGTTAATCCCCATATCATCACTATAAGGGAAAATTTATACATCACTTAATCTAAGGCTAATGAGAGCTCCCAAGTACACACTCCTAGAGGTACAGAGAATTTGCAAACATTATTCCTCGTCGAAGGCTCTCACTGGCAGCAGCAAATTTGTTCTCCAAATCCACTTCTCCCGCAGCATGTGCAGCACCTTTTAACTGTAAATTCAAGAGAGGAATTTCCAGCATTTGATTCCATAACATATATAAAGAGTGGAACTCATATCTGGAACTGGAAGTGTTACATAATGACGACATGATCGTTGTCCAAGTGTTAATATTAAGAAAGAAAATCAACTTTTTCATGGAAGTAAAATCCCTGATGCACCAAACTAGCTAGTCGAACCCATGATATTAAAGATCTGGTTTTTCCCCACATAAGCACAATATTAAGTTTCCTTGAATTACCTGGTTCAAAAATTCATCAAGCCTTCGTACCATCCGAATGATGCTACCTTCAAAGATATCGGTCATTTGTATAACCTCCGCGAAAGATGCTCCCTGAAATAAAGTATTAAGACAAATGAGAAAAAAAGAGTAAAGCCTCACCAGTGTTTTCTTTGTTTTTTTTATTGGGGGCAGGGAAAGACCCTAGGTCAACTCAATGTAGACAAGACAATGCTAGAAATCCTTGTTTCGGGCAATTATTCATTTTTAACCAAGGAAGAATCTTGCAACCCCAAAATGATTCCTTAGAGACTGAACTTGAGTTAACAAAGATTTTCTCTCTCCCACTTTCTAGGATGCAGAAGTTCACCTTTCCGGCAAGGAATTTCGGAATTAGACCTTTTCTTTCAAGCTAACAATAATCACCCACTGTGATTATTGCCAAATTTTTCCTTTTTTCAGAAACCTTCTTCAGTTCTGATCTGGCAGTAGCATGGGGAATAGAATTTACTTCAATGCTGGATTCAAGTCATTTGACATAACTAGGTGGATTTCAGGTAATACCCATCTGGTTTGATTGGGTGGAGAGAAGCAGGAACAGGTTGAGAAGGATAACTATGAGCAAGAAGGCCATGGAGTGGGTATGCTTCATCTTCAAGGAGGCTTCAAATGATCAAAAAAATGGTGAAAAAAATGGTGAGGAGATTGGAGGACAAAAGATCAGATGGCTGATTTCTATGGCACAAGTGAGTACAATGAACATGGCAGGTACATGAGCATTTTGTCCCTTAAAGGTGAAGCAAGATCCGTTATTATCGTACCTGAACTAGCCATCAATGCGGGCTGGAGACATAGTTTTTAAGATTGAAAGATTCATTAATGTCTCACCTCAACCAACAGTCAAGCAGCCCCCACCCCCACCCCCGACTGAATAGCAATGATTTTCTGTACGCAAAGGTTGTTGAAGATGGTAAATGGCAACCCCAAACAACAAAGGATGGCACAGTTAATGAAGAGGGAATATTAGGAAGATGCATAACTAGTTTCTTTGGGAAAAAGGAACCCCCCCCCACCCTTTCAGATATAAGGTGGGCATCTTCCATATGGAAGAAAGCTTTCGGGGTTAATATATACGAGATGGCTGGACATTTATTCCTTTTCGAGTTCCCAAATAGGTACATGGCTGAGCGGATTTTACAAGGGGAATGGGTCTGGAAAAACATCAAGATCAAGCTAGAGTGGTGGAACCCTTTTGTTGGTTGTATACCAATCCAACAGAAGAAAGTCTCGACTTGGATCAGAGCAATAGGGTTACCACTACACTTATGGCCACACGACACATTTAAAGAAATCGGCGACGAGTGCGGAGGGTGGAAGAGGACAGAAGAAGAAACTGAATTGAAGAACCACTAAAAATGGGCTCGAATTGAAGTTGCAGGCGAGGACGGTGCGTAGAGGTTACCGTCCAAGTGGTTTGGGGGAGGGGAGCAAAAAACCGGCTAGGGCAGCTGATGTAGAGTTGACTGATCAAAGAAGAGTACAAGAGCATAGTAATATCCAAAGGTCCAAAGCCTCATACGAGGTTATTAACCAAGTCTGCTCTATGAGAGTTGTTGACTGGAGAACCTGCAATCACATGGTGTGTTGAATTTTTAAATAAAGATGCAGAAGCATGTGAGAGGCAAGTGACCTATTCAGAAAACTTTAGTACGCAGTTGGGCCAGTCCAGCAATTCCAGTGGGCCTGATCTGGCTCAAGTCATATTTAAGTAATTTAATGACTTAAATTCTCAGCCCAATCCACAATCCAGAAATAACAACTGATGTTATTTTTGAAGAGCTATTTGCACACAGAACTTCTTCTCCAATAACTTCACAAGGTTTACTCCAATAACTTCACAAGGTTTACTCTTTACTGCTAAAACAGATGAGTATCACATGCATGCAAAGACGACTATTTTCTTAGGAGTTTCAGAAAGAGAGAAGGACGCAGAAATACAATTGACAAGGGTAGAGGGGGAAAACATGGTGGAAAAAGAGGGGGTTCTTGATTTTCACAAAGAACAACAGTTTGTAAATCTCAATTCAAGCATTAATTGGAAGTTATGGGATGTGGAAGAGGCCATACCTATCCTAACAGAGCAGGAAGTTTTTTCTATTACAAGAAGCGAGATACAACTGCTTGGGTTCGCCAAGATTTTTGGCACTGACTTCAAGGGACATAAAGAAGAAGCTCGGGAACTTCTTATGCAAATTGATGGGTGTAGGCAAGCTAAAAGGATGGAACTGCCACGGAAATTAAAAAATCTAGAGCCAAAGGATCACTGGAGTTAAAGAATTTAATTACTTTTGATGTTAAATTCAAAAGTAATGGGTGCAGGAACAAGGGGAATGGGAAACACCATCTGAATAATAAAGCTAAATCTTGTGGCATGGAATGTTAGGGGATTAAATGATGTGGGGAAAAGGATGGTAAAGAGCCCAGTAGATCACTGGAGGGTAGACATTCTCTGTTTCCAGGCAACCAGAGTATAGGGAAACATTCATGATTTAGTGAAGCAAATTTCGAGGGGGGGAGGGGGGATATGCTTGCCTAGAAGCAAGTGGTACTAGAGGGGGAATTATTATGCTATGGGATGTAGAGTTTGGAAGGGAGAGATCCTACAAACAGGTGTTTACACTTTAACCTGCAAGTTTGTGGCTAAGCTTCATAATTTCAATTGCCATATATCTGGAGTCTATGCCCCAAACAGTAAGGTGGAATGAGTTGTATGGGATGAATTGAGGGCTATTAGAGGTCTTCTGGAGGGGCCTTGAGCAGTTGTGGTGATTTTAATGTTTGTAGGTTTCCTTCTAAAATGAAGAATTGTCAGATGAGATCTTCAGCCATGGTAGAATTCTCAGATCTCATAGAAGACTCGGAGCTTATTGATTTACACCTGGAAGGGGGTACTTACACTTGGTTCAGAGGTGATACTCACACTACAGCCTCTAGAATAGACATGATCTTATTCACTTCTGATTGGAATGAGCATTTCAGCAAGGTGAAGCAAGCAACTCTTCAAAGGCTGACTTGAGGCTAACTTCTGACCATGATCCTATTGCTCTCTTATGTGGACCTTGGGAACACAACAAATCTTATTTCAAGTTCGAAAATTGGTGGCTAAATACTTAAGGTTTTGTTGATAGAATCAGTTCTTGGTGGAATTCTTTTGTGTTTTACGGGAAGTCGGATTACATTTTAGCTTGCAAATTGAAAGCTCTAAAAGGCAAGCTTAAAGAGCAGAGTAGAAATGAACAAGGGAACCTAAATATTCAAAGGTCTAAACTGCTAAGTCAAATGGCAAGTTTGGACTCTTTACAAGATAACAGAGCATTGACAGACGAGGAAGCAATTAGGAAGGCAGCAACACTTATGGAGTATGAAGAACTCCTCAGAAATGAGGAGATTGCATGGAGACAAAGATCCATGACTCTATGGTTGAAAGAAAAGGATAATAATACAAAGTTCTTTCATAATTCAGCCAATGCCCATAAGAGAAACAACTTTATTGATCATCAAGAAGTGCAAGCGGAAACCATAGTGGAATCTGAAAGAGTTAAGGAGGAAATCATATTATTTTACAAAAAGCTCTACACTAAGACAGAGAATTGGAGGCCTGCTGGGAATATGATCAATTGTCCCTCAATAACAGAATCAAAAAGAACAGTTTACAAGCCAGATTTGAGGAGCAGGAAGTATATAGTTGTTTGAAAAAATGTGTTGTTGATAAAGCTCATGGCCCTGATGGGTACACCATGTGTTTTTTAATCAAGTGTTGGGAAATTCTTAAACAAGATATCATGGAAGCTTTTCACAATTTTCATGATCAGGAAATGTTTGAGAAGAGATTCAATGCTACTTATATTGCCTTGATTCCCAAGAAGACAGGGGCAAAGGAACTGAAAGACTTTAGACCTATAAGCTTGATAGGTAGTTTCTATAAGCTTTTGTCTAAGGTACTGACTGGAAGGTTAAAAGGAGTGGTGGACAAGTTGGTAGACTCTCAACAAATGGCTTTCATAAGAGGAAAACAAATTATGGATGTTGTATTGATTGCTAATGAAGCAGTAGATTCAAGAATATCACAAAACAAGCCTGGCATTTTGTGTAAACTGGATATTTAGAAAGCATATGACCATGTTAACGGGGAGTTTCTACTCAGAATCCTAAGACAAATGGGTTTTGGGGAGAAATGGATCAAGTGGATCGGGTTCTATATATCTACTGTGAAATTCTCAGTCCTAGTTAATGGAGCCCCTGAAGGTTTTTTTGATGCATTAGGCAAGGGGACCCCTTGTCTCCTTTCCTATTCATTCTGGCTATGGAGGGTTTAAACAACATGATCAAGACAGCAAAAGTAAATGGATGGATTACAAGTTTTGAGATTTCCACAAACAATGAGAGGTTTTTGGAGGTAACTCATCTCCAATATGCAGATGATACTTTGATTTTTTGTGATGCATATGAGGAACAACTGAAATATTTGAGTCATTCTAGTACTCTTTTAAGGCATCTCAGGGTTTACATCAACTGAGGAAAAGTCATATATACCCTATCAACTCAGTCCCTAACATGGATATTCTATCCTCAATCTTGGGAGGAGAAGTAGGTTATCTACCCTCTATTTATCTTGGGATGCCATTGGGTGCTAAATCAAGGTCAAAGAACATTTGGGATGCAGTTCTGGAAAAGTGTAAGAAGTTGTCTAGATGGAAAGCACAATATTTGTCACTTTGAAGGCAGGCTCACTTTGATTAATGCAGTTCTTGATGCCCTTCCAACATATATGTTATCTTTATTTCCTATTCCCTCGAATGTAGTCTACACTCCAAAGACTGGACCAACTCATAAGGTCTTTTTTTGGGCAAGGAAACAAGGGGAAAAAAGGCTTTCATTTGGTAAAATGTAAAGTTCTGATTAGTAGTAAAAAAAAGGGGGGTCTTGGTATCAAAAAGTTGAAGAATCAAAGTAAAGCTTTAAAACTGAAGTGGTTGTAGAGGTATGCTCAAGGCTCACAATCTTTATGGGGTAATGTGATCAAATTGAAATATGGGGAGCTAGACTTTTGGGCTACCAAGGAGGTTAATAATCCCTATGGAGTAACTGTATGGAGGTCAATCAGAGCATGCTGGCCTTTTTTAAAAGCAAATATGTTACCAGAGTAAATAATGGCAACAAAACAATTGTTTGGAAGGATAGGTGGTTTGGAAACAGAAGTTTGGAGGAACTATTTCCTGATATGTTTGTTGTGGCACAACATCATAACAAAACAATGGCTGAAATGTGGTCACCTCGGTTGGGATTTGATCTTCAGAAGAATGCTGAATGACTGAAAAATATCTAGATTAGTTAAGCTATATAAACATTTGGAATCTTTCCAAGGGCTGAAGGATGGGGTGGACTGCTTGTGGTGGACTGGGCATAACAAGGGGCAATACAAAGTGAGCTCAGGCTATAAGATCATGAACATGGCTGAGCAACAGACCTCAAACTGGCCATGGAGACAAAGTTTGGAAAGCTAAAATACCTCTTAAGGTAGCATGCTTTACATGGTTGCTAGCCAGAGAAGCTGTTGACACATGAAAACTTGAGAAAGAGGAGGATTATCTTAGTTTCCAACTGTTGCTTATGTGGGGAAGCAGCTGAAACAGTAGGACATCTGTTTTTACATTGCAGAATTACTGATCAGCTATGAAAGATTTTTATCAATCTCAGAGGCATATCTTGGACTACGCCTTGCAAGATTGTTGACACTCTTTCTAGCTGGGGAGGGCTGGGATTGGGGCAAGAAATAGAAGTTATTGGAGGACCATTCCAGCTTGCATTTCGTGGAGTATCTGGAAAGAAAGGAACTCCAGATCTTTTGAGGATAGGAATGGCACTCTACATAAGATCAAGCAAGATTGTATTCTGCTGCTCTGTTTTTGGTGTACAAAGAATCCCTATGTAGATGCAGAATCAATCCTAGAAGTCCTTGACTCATGCTAGGATTTTATTTTTCTTACCTTCTTAGTCTTCTTACTTTCTTTTGTAAAGGGGTTTTTCAGTACTACCTAAATATTGGTCTATAATCAAAGTTGTTACCTGTTAAAAAAAAAGACTGAACTTGAGTTGAACTGAATAAATGTCTTCCATGAAATATGAAAAACTAGTTTGATTATAATCAACTTTCCTCCAACTGGTTTCAATCATAAAAGGTAAGCACGAGTAATGAGCAATTCCAACTAGAAAATTATGGTTGCGGAATAAAAATAATTTTCCTGCAGCAGATGAATGTTCCTGAATGTGTCTCTTGTAGGTAAAATATGTGGAGCTTAACCAAAAAGATAAACACTACAAGAACAAACAGAGTGAGGTGACCACCAAGAACTAGAAATCATTTACATTCTAGATAGGAAAACCACACTGAAGGCAGAGGACTTCCAGTAGGTTTGCAAGTAATAAAGAGCTTGGAAGTTAATGGTTGAAAAGACAGATTTTGAATCTTATCTGATAGATTTGGTAAGTTCTGGTGTGATGCCCCCCCCCCCCCCACAAAAAAAAAAGGTGCAAGTTTTTAAAAGATTACCTATCAGATAAGGAAAAGAAAAAGACAAAATATAAAGGAGCTTTTTGATTGCAGCAAGATAATGCCCTGTAGATGGTTTTTCTTTGGCTTGAAGCATGGAAAACTATAACATGTTTGGCCAAGCTCTAAATCAGTTTTTTTTTAAAAAGGTACTTTTGGTGAGAAGCAATTTGTGTTTGGCTAATCAATTTGAAAAGCACTTTGAGCAGCAATTAGTGTTTGGTCAAGCTTCTAAAAAGTGCTTCCAAGTGTATTTTCTCAAAAGTGCTTTTGGGGAGAAGCTACTTTCTTCAGCTTCTCAAAGCACTTTTTTCTCCTAAAATCTTGACCAAACACCTCAACTTAGAAAGAAAAAAAGAACTTGAAAGAGGAAAAAAACACTTTGGGCCTGGGAGACGCTTTGGCCAAACAGGCTATAGTTTCAATCATAAGCTCCTTGAGAGTAGGCTTACAGAAAATGTTGGGAAAAAAAATAAGAAAGAATACATATCTATGATAGGCAAACTGGGAAAGAAACATGAACTTGTATCGTCTAATTCAAGCATGTAATTGAGCAAAACATGGGCATTGAAGCTTTATTCACCTTTGACCAACAGTAAATGACATCCATCAAGAATGGCCGTACTGATGCCTCTACATATTCTTCAACGTTTATATCCAACTTGCATTCACGTTGAATCTGCAAACAGAAAAAAGTTTTAGCTTGTGCTTCTGACATGCAAACATTGAATTCCAAACCCTATATCAGACTGACCTCTGCTATTTTTCTTGCACTATCTTGTAGCTGTTGTAATGGCCTAGTTAGCTCAGCTCTTAAATGTATTTGTTCATTTGTTTTGTCTCCTGGGATAAAGCAACTTGCCAGAGCCGCAGTTTGATGAAGATCAAGATCATTGAATGAACCTAGGAAAAAAATGTTATTCAAAATATCATATATCACTGATTCAAAGCTACTTCTGGCACAATTACATGCCATGCGTCAAAGCGCGGAAGTGTTGAACAGAAGATAAGCAGCATATAAAGGGCCTGATGCCCAGGGAAAGCTAAAGCAACTAGAGGGATTCTAAAATCCAGATAGCAAAAGTACTCGGGGATAATTATCTCTAGGCATAAAAGAGACTACTGGGCAGTAAAAGAAAAAGGAGGGTTTTTTTGGTAATGTTAGTTTCGGTGCAACTATCATGCTTGTCATATTTGAACTCATTTGCTTTTAATCTTAAAGAGTTTCAAAACCATATATTTATGCTTTCCAAACTAACAAACATTGCTCCCACTTTAGATCAAGTCCAAAGAAATAAAATTGCATACTAATATGGAACAAATATTACCATTCAACATTAATTCAGTCACGAGGAGTTCATCCCCAGTGTCTATCAGGCAGGCTGCTCGTCCTTTCAACTGCACAACACCATCAGCATCTATGTGACCCAGCCTCTTCAGGACTTGGGAACGGTTTTTAAGTTCATCTCGAAATTTTTGAAGCTGAAAATTGTCAAAGAGTATCATAATCGTAGAGAAGAAAACTTGAGAAAAATGAGAGCATAAACATGCCGCAAGATGTTAAATGTTCAGAAGATAACATCCTGAACCTTTTAAATGAAAAGAGAATGCCAATCTTGAAAAGAAAAAAGTTGGATCAGAAAGTGAAGCTAAGAAATTGGAAAAAGAATAAAGAAAAAAAATATAAATATACCCCCTAGGTGCTACAGAAAATAAAAATTTTTGATACTCCCTCTCTGTCCCAATTTATGTGGCACTATTTCCTTTTTTATCTGTCCCAAAAAGAATGTCATCTTACTATATTTAGAAACAATTTAACTTTATGAAATGATTTACAGACGCATTTATAAAAGACTTGTTTTTGACCACACATTTCAAAAGTCTTCCTTTCTTTCTTAAACTCCGTGTCAAGTCAAATATATACACACATTGTGTGTATAAAAGACCAAAAATCATAGTTTAGTGATTGAACAACATTAGAGGGAAATAGGCTCGAATAGAATAGGATAGATATAGAGGACTCATGTAGCAAAAACTAACAAGTTTCGGATTGAGTAATTGATTTAATTGATTCATGCCACATCGGAGATTTACCTGTGAATCGCGCATTTTTGACTTGAGCTGTTGAATTTCATGGTTCACTTCTGCTTTCCTTTGGAAACTCTTAAGTTGATGTTCGTCTTGTGACTGCTCCACATGTGTGCAATACCATATGTAGAAGTAGTGACAATAATTAAACCATATTTACCAAAAGCATAAAAAGCAAAAGCTTCTAATTTTCATGCTTCGTCGCAGATTAAACAGCTTATCAAAATAAACTTTTTGTCAAACCTTGTGCAGTGGGTGAGCAAATAATTTTTTTTCTAGTTCTTCAATCTGGTTCACTATATCAACAAATTCAGGATCTTCAAAGCCCATGTCCTGCAATGATAGAAATCAGGAAAAGCAGTAACAAACTTATCTTGATCATAGTTCAAAGTTGATATATACTAAAATCTTTTACTAGGTTCATTCCACAACCAGAAAACCTCTGTTATACTTGACACAAACAGAAGAAAAACTATAGCTGCATATGACGCTAAACTCATGTGAGATTACAAGAATAATAACTGTAGAATTCTGACCAGCATAAGATGAATACCAGAGAAAGTAAGATTGGTTTTTTTATGGATGACCAAGAAATCCGTCTAGAGCCTACCCTTTGGGCCAACCATAGCCTTCAAAACTCAGGGATGGTGGGCCCACCCCTCTACCCCTCCACTTAAATACCAGAGTTAGTTCGCTTAGCGCACGGCTCGAACCTGTGACCTAAGACACAAGTCCCTCAATGTTTGCCGAGAGAAAGTAAATGGTTATTCCCAACAAGCTATAGAAGGACCGTAGAATGGTACTTAGCAATAAAGATAATGTGATAATGATAGTACAATCAGCTGACAAAAGATACTTTCTTTCGTTTTTTAAACTGAGAATTGTGCATCAGCAATTCAAAAATGATCTATAAGTAGGTAGCCTAGACTGCAATCGTATAGGGTACAGATCAACCACAAAGTGCATATAGCCTCTACTGTTTGTTAAGGAACAAGTAAAATACTGCTGGATACACATGGCTCCAGTTTCCTATAAGTGACACTAATTTGTGGTTTTTGATCAATAGTCCTGGCAGATAACATGATTGGCAATCTCTCCTGACAAAGACTTCTCAGTTAACTAGACAAGCATATCACAAAAGGAACCAAAAAGAATATCATTGTTAAGATGTCAATCTTCGCTCAACATCACGTGTTAAGTTTTGGCTTTTACTAACAGATGGCTGGTAAGAAATGGCCTAATTCCACATAAAAATGGCAAATTTCCAATCCAATGTGGAACCAGCAGTAATATTATTCATACCTTTACAGGGTTAAGCTTCGGGAGGCCTTGAGGAAAACGTTTCTGAAGCTCCTGAACAGCAAGCAGGATGCTTTGCCTTGCTTCCAATGGCCGAAGATCCGTAGGAACAGATATTCTAAGCTTACTGAGGGAAGAAATAAGGGGCAATTGAACAGGAACCTAAAATATGGAAACATACTCAGGAATGAAGTCATTATCTAATTTAAGTTGTATGAAATAAATAATTTTGTAGGTGTAGTTCTTGTTTATAATAGAAAATGTTAAAACTGTTTCAAAAAAAAATTGTACTCACCACATGCATTTCTCCCTTCTCCCCTGGACGAGGAGGACATGGTTTGGGTTGAGACCCATTTTCACCAGAACCAAGAGAGCAATGAAGTAGGGTATCCACAATATAGCCAGTGCTACGTGTGGCAGAGAGTGCAGCAGGCAAAGAACCCGACGCTGCTGGAGGCTTCTTTACCACATTGACGACAACACCCCAACCCCAATCTTTTCCACCTTCCCATACCTTGACCTGCCATCACCAATGCAATCTCATGAAAAACATTAAGATGAACAGTCTAACGAGGAAGTCAGGAAACAGCCTCCCTACCTCCCAAGGTAGGGGTAAGGTCTGCGTACACTCTACCCTCCTCAGACCTCACTTCCTCACTTTGTGGGATTTCACTGGGTGGTATGTTGTTGTTGTAGTCTAACGGGGAAGTCAACAAGTTATTGAAAATGAATAAAAGACCACAGAAGCAATCTGTAGCACGCACAATAGCACATCGAATGGGGTCCACTATGAGTACAGCGGCTTAAGTGAATGGAGACTCATAGCAATCACATAGCATCATTATCTATTTTGATAGGTAGCGAGCAGCGATTGGCCCAAGCGTAAGAATTCACAAAGGAAAGTTAGAACGAGAGCAAGAAACTACTGATAAAAATAAAAGAGCAAGAAGTTACTGATAAAAAGAAAAGAGCAAGAAATTACTCATTAAAATAAAAGAGCAAGAAACTATAAGAAATATCTAAAATGTAAGTTGCAGAAGGCAATAGACGAGGACTACTGTTAGTCTCGCATTGGCAGTAGAAGAGGACTACGGCTCATCTCACAAAGAGGTTTAGGTATCAACGGTAATTAGTTATAGTTACATTTCGTGAGCTTACAAAAATATGGCAGATAGATTCATGTGCACCTAAAAATAGAGCTGAGGCACAGAAGTTCCAGAGACATGGCGATGAAATCATACAAGGGGTTAGAAAATGGTAATGTAACATATGTCCGCACTACTTAGAGCTCAGTATTTTCAAGAAAGTGCAGCAGAGAAGAGATGTCTCGCCACTTACCAGCCTACCAGGAAGAAGAAAATGTAGAACCCTTTCAGGCCTTGTTATTTCAGCCATCAGTTTTTTTTCACGTTGTGCTATCTCAAGCTTTAGTTTATGATATTCTGCAACCTCACCCTACAAGTAGAGAAAACAACTTTCAGGATCTATGGCACAAGAAGATAGAGGTACCCGAAAACCACAAAATAACTTATTTACCTCCCCTGATGCATCAAGCTTTGCAGCTTCTTCTTCCAGCTTAGAGACCTTCTTCCCAATGTCAGGCAACGCCTAACAAAAAGACAATCTCACTGTCAGTCATTACATAAAACGCAGTCAAAGAGAGAATGGACGTTGACAAAGAGAAAACCTTCTCATACTGAAACTGGTGGAATGAATTTTTTATAACGTGCTCGGCAGTGAATTGGCCTTGGGCGTGACTCAATAAATTCAAAATTGTGAAGTAACTCAGCCTAAATGTGCTGACTAATGGAGCTGGTTTACCCAAAACCATGTCCTTTATGCTATTCATCTCCATCTGAAATCATCAATCACTACGTAAGCCATCCACCAAAACATCTGAGAAGAACAGATAGGTGCCGTAGATATACTTGACTATATTGTTTGCAATTTTGCATATGCTTAAGTGGCTAAAACTATGCAATTCAAGAAGGCAATAACAGTTATTTCCAAGATACTCTTCAAGTGAGAATATTACTACCAACTTACCTTCTCGTCAATCATGATAATACAAATACCACGGTCATCTTTTCCACGACGTCCTGCTCTTCCACTCATCTGCATGAAAGAAAAAGAGAAGAATCAAAAACCAAAATGAAAATGAAGCTCCCGCTATGCGCGGGGTCCGGGGAAGGGCCGGACCACAAGGGTCTATTGTACTCAGCCTTACCTTGCAAGCCTCTTGTAGAAATGCAAGGTAAGGCTGCGTACAATAGACCCTTGTGGTCCGGCCCTTCCCCGGACCCCGCGCATAGCGGGAGCTTAGTACACCGAGCTGCCCTTTTTTTTATATGGGGAATACAGACTCACCTGTATATACTCACCAGACCCAATGTAACGATGACTATCACCATCCCATTTCTTTACACTGGTAAAGACGACAGTTTTCGCAGGCATGTTTAGCCCCATGGCAAACTATCAAAACATTAGAAGGAAAACAAAGGATAAAAATCATTAGGGCCATCTAACTACACAAGATAACAAGAAACAAAAAGAAATTAAAAGAGAATTCATTACTGTCTCTGTTGCAAAAAGAGCCTTTATGAGTCCTTCTTGGAAGAGAAGTTCCACAAGCTCCTTGATAACAGGAAGCAGGCCAGAATGGTGAACAGCAATTCCACGCTGAAGTAGGGGCAGCATTAATTCAATAGCTGGTAAATTTCTATCTTCCTCGCTCAAGCATTCCACTGCATTACGGAAAACCTCCTTGACTACTTCCTTCTCTTCTTCAGTATTAAAATCAAGCTTGGGCATAGACATTGCATGTTGTTCGCATTCTCTTCTACTAAAACTGAACACAATGACTGGCTGAAACTTCCGTTCCATGATCATCTAAAATGTCAAGAATCAATTGATTCAATAATATGAGGTATCAACATTGTTTTAGTAAATCACTAAACAACTACAAAGGGCAATGTATTACGACACGGAGTTTTTAAAAGCCATAAGGCATAAGAGCAACAACGTCCCTGGGACTTAAAAGAAAAGGCAAAAGTGGAGTGCACTAACAGTATATTCAAAAATATGATACATGAATTTAGTACTATGATAACCAAATAGTAATTAAAATAACTAATTTGAACATCCAATATACAATAGTACATATATTAATCTAACTTCTTGAAGTTAATATTGTAAGAACTGACAATTTTAAACTTGGATCACATTGCGTGTCTTGTTACACAACGTTCTCTGAAGATCATGGCTTCACTTATGAAGCAAGCTTAGTTTATAAAAATACTGTCATGACCAAAAATCTAAGTATCCTCAAAAAGTAAATTGATATAACAAGATCAAAACCAAGATAATATCATCTAGAGAACTGACTGTTAGATTTCATCTACTGTTAAATGCACAAAATTCTCTGAAGAGCATGGCTTCACTCATGAAGCGAACTTAATTTGTAATAACATTGTTATGACAACAACCCTTATCCTCAAAAAGTAAGTTGATATAACAAGAAAGAGTAAAACCAAGATAATATCATCTATGACCAAACTACACACCTTGACAATTTTGCAAATATCTGATGCAGCACCAGAAGTAGAACCACCTTTAGCAATTCTACCTCTAACCTTAGCATTTCCACTGTTGTTTACATCCCCGACTTTCTGCTTTGCAAAACTGTCCTGCATCTTCAAGAAATTGTCGTCCCTAAACTGCTCATTCTCATCAATCACAAGATATAATCCAGAACCACCCATAGGGAACATATAATGCTGCAAAGGGGTAGGCCGAAAATCAGTGTACACCACATGACATGGCTGTTTATGAATATTGCATATCCATTCAGCAAACTCAGTAGCATTCGACATTGTCGCCGAAAGAAAAACCATCTTAATAGCTGGTGGCAAGAATATAATACTCTCTTCCCAAACAACCCCCCGTTCGCGATCTTTCATGTAATGTATCTCATCAAATATAACCCAAGCAACTTCCTTTAATACCTGTTGGAAAAAAAAATACAAAGTGGTAAAAAACAAAATTGGTTAGATTTGGTATTTTAATTCATGTCTAAATAGGAATTAGAGACAAAATTATACAGGAATAGGTTTTCCAGTTTCCAGTCAAAGCAGGTTCTGTGCTATTATAATCAGGGATGCTGCTAGCTATTTTCATGTAGTGTAGAATTGCAGAAAGCATTCAAAGATTACAAAAAACAACATACCCCGTGTAATCCCACAAGTGGGGTTTGGGGAGGGTAGTATATACGCAGACCTTACCCCTACCTTGGGAGGTAGAGAGGTTAGACCCTTGGCTCAAGGAAAAGCATATCAAAGCAGGGCGGAAAATAAATAACGGCAAAATACTAAAGATAGCATGACAAAACATATTGAAAACAAGGAACAGTAACTACAACAAAATAATATTATAATCGAAGTACAAGAAACAAACCGATAGTCATAAAGATCAAAGAACAAGAAACTACAGGAATAAGAGCATACAAAGATTAATGAATAAAAGAATATTTTCCTTCAATACCTCAGAACCCCTGTAAAGCTATAACCAAACACAACTCCAAATAAAATGAAAAATATTTTATTTTCATTGCCAAACGTCTACTAGTTTTTGTACTTGTACTATTATAAATAGGGATGCTGCTAGTTATTTTCACGTAGTGTAGAATCGTAGAGAGCTAGTACCTCGGAACCCCTATAAAGCATACCCCTTAAAATCTCCGTCGTCATAACTAAACAACTTGCATTCGGCGAAAGCGTAACATCACCAGTCATTAAACCAACATCACTAAACTCATGACTTAACTCTCTATACTTCTGATTACTCAAAGCTTTCAAAGGCGACGTATAAATAACCCTTTGTTTATCTCTAAACGACATTGCAATAGCATACTCAGCAACAGCAGTTTTCCCAGCAGATGTATGTGCGGATACAAGAATCGATTCGTTACGTTCCAAGCAAGCAACTGATACTTCTTGAAATGGGTCGAGCTTAAACGGATATTTTTTTGCCATTTCGCCATTGTATGAAGGGTTTGAAAGGGTACCGTGAATTGATTCGTTGTTTGTTGAAGTGTAGTTTGTTGGAACTGCTACTTCGTGAACGCAGGTTCGGACTAAATTGACTCTTTTTGAGGACGGGTTTTGAGTTTCTTGACCGGAGGAGTGTTCGTCCGGTTGCTTTCTTTTTCCTGCAGACATCGGAGAAGAAGACTCCATTTTTTCAGCTTGTTTTAGGGTTTTGGCGTAAACCCTTCTTCTCCCAACAAGTTGATTTCTTGATAACCAATTGTAGCAGACAATGCTATTGAGTTTAAGGTGAATATAAGTATAGGTTTGGACATAGATTTGTTGAAAACTTGAAAATACTTACTGAATGTAAAGTGAGTTTTAGTACAGAATTGTGAAATTTCCGTCAAAATTTATTTGACATTATTTTCTTTTTAGTTTATTTAAAAAAATATTATATAATTTTATTTCATAATTATTTAATGGTGTATCATCTCTATTTTACTTTTATCGAGTCTCAATTAACTTTAAAATATAATTATTATGGAGAAAAGTTAAAAAAGTAGACATTAAAATAAGAGCAATTTATTAAACATAACAAAGTCTTCATGCGGGGGAGTAGTATCTATTTTTAAGTTGAAATGAAGGTTAGAAATTGGGGTTGTTTTCCATGTTAATATAAATTGGAGTTGTTTTGACTTTTTGTAAGTGATTTGGAGTAAAAAGCTTCCCGCACGAGGCTTATGTGGAAAGGCAACCTCTGAAATCTCTCACACTTATCTAGTCTTGTACGTGAATCAAAGGTAGAAGTATAATTGTGAAAATAATTTTTTAAAAATTTTTTAAATTTCGGAAAATTTCATAACGTAATTCCAGGTTGAATTCCAAAAAAAAATATTATAATTATATCTAAACAGTTTTCCGAAATAATATTTTTTTTAAAAGTGAAAATTGGATAGGACAAAAAGGTACTAAAATTGAAGTATTGGGAAGTTGAAGTAGTGTTTGGTATATATTCATTAGAAAAATAAATAAAGTTTTTCGATTGGGAAAAAATTAATTGAAAATTGGTCAAATTTAATATCAAAAAATATTATAATATATAATCAAATAATACTTTGAAAATATTGTTTGATAAGAAGACAAAATTTCTTTGTCCAGATGACTCCTAACTTACTCAGTAGATTAGCCCCTATAGTACTAATAAAATACTTGCTTGTGAGTGAAGTCATTATACGAGTTTGGTTTAATGCATTAGATAAAATAATTTATGTAATAACTTTGATATTATTTTATTTAATATTTGACTTTGTATTTTGATATTCTTGATATAGTTAATGTTGATATAATTTGTATTAGAATTAAGTACGCCTTATGATGAGACGGTCCATGTTTACTTCATTCATGAAGGTGAATAATAACTTCACCACATAATTTCCTATATTAAAGAAGAAGAGTAAGGGAACTCTTAAATAGAGTGGGAGTGAAGTCGATTATGCGGGTTATGACATCTTTGACAATTTGAGAGAAAATAAACCTCAAACTTTTTTATTAGCTTTGTAACCTTTTTTTTTTATGACGGGGAGAATTGACTTTAAAAGACTTACACTCCAGCTTCAAAGTCTTAAAAAATATAAAATAGTCCATACGTATGAATAATATTTTCCCCCAAATTAGAAACAAAGTTAGTTCCCTCTTAAGACTTTTCCTTCAATTCTCATATCTAGCACAAATTTCAACCCCCATATCGAAAAATCACTCCCCGGACGTCGAAAAACAACTCTATTCAGCCAATGTGCTCGCTAACTCTCATAAATCTCATTTTCTCGTTGCTCTATTAGCTCACCTTCAACAATTGTGCTCCAATTCGTTGTAGATGAAAATTATCATTTGCGACACTGGAGGTAGATTTCTCTCTTCTTTCTATTGGGAAGTCAATCCATCGTTCGACTCGCTCATCTGGAAAGTGGTAAGAGCTCTCTCACGTTACTTTGTTATTCTAAAGATTTGATTTTGCTATTGACTGTAACTAGATCAGTCATCTATCCGTCTAAGTTTATTAGGCTGATAACGGAATATATTATAGTGGGTGCTCATCAGATGGTGAATGAACAGAGATTCTAAATAATTGAAATTGGCAATCTAAGAATAAGGTGGTTGAGCCTATTATTGTGTGTCTCAATGGTACGTATAACGTGTTGGTTGAGAGCGTAATAGAAATAGGACAGTTAAATTGTGATTCCAGCGACGTTACACATTAGTTATATGATTAACTAGCGGAAAAATCATCTTACTCTCATATTGAATAATAGGCAGGTGGGAATATATATGCTTGATGTTGATGCTGATAGTCTAGACTCGTGTTAAGGATAAATGTTGTTGAGAGGTCTCAACAACCTTCAACATCAACAGCACCACCGCCACCACAATAGCCAATCGATGAAGACACAACGTAAAATGGGGGATGGAGTGATCATCCAATGAATATGAAGTTCCCTCTAAATGATGATGAAGAGCATCCTCCTGTTGTTGGGCAGGTTATTAGAACACAAGTCAGTCGCAGTTATTCTGATGAAATTGGACTTCTTTTTTGGAAAAACATTCAAAAACAAGTAGCAATTAGTTGTGGCATTGAAGTCAGCTTCTCTAAATAAGCCTTTAGTTTTAGTGTAAATAAAAGTTGCAATCATTGTATTTGGTGCATGTGAATCTCCTAATTGTCGACTGGATGTTGCACTCTACAAAGTATGCTAACTTGGATAGGTTTCACTTCATTAAGTACATTAACCATCATATTTGTGGGGCTAAAAAATTTTACGAGCAATTGTCGACATACCTCGACATACGTTATTGTCGAATTCATAATGAATAAGTTTGTTTATGGAAAAGGGCCAATGACCAAACAAATTGAGAATACAGTTATGATTAACTTCCATTGCATGTTAGATAATTGAAGTGTTGGAAGTGTAGTGAAATTGCTAAGAACTCGATTAGGGAGACACCAGAGCACAATTATCTATCTTGGAGGCTTATCTTTACGTACTTGTGATTGTAAATTGAGATAGAAAGACAGCCATTAAGCTTGAAGAAGATGGCAGGTTCCTATATTTTTTCATATCTTACGGAACTTGCATTCTGAATTTTGCATGAGAAAGGTTATTGTTGTTGATGACACATCTTTATCTGGCAAGTATGGTGGTGTCTTGTTGATTATTGTTACACGAGATACAGAGAACCATATTTGTGCAGACCTACTCGCAGAGCTCAACCAAATTTGATGATTTCAAGAATTTCTTATTCATCATACTATGTGGTGTTGCGTAGATATCTGTTGGACAAATTAAGCATTCTATGTTGGACGTATAGATTCTTTGATGGCCGCAAAATCTCTATTGGACGCAAACATAGTGCAGTTAGTAACAACCCAACCCACTAGTGATATTATCCGTTTTGGGTCTAGACCCGCATGACTGTAAAATGTGTCACTAGGGTGTAAGGTCTGCTTACTTATATACCCAACATCTCTTCTATGTTTTGCCGATGTGGGACATTTTTCCTAAGTTAGGGTGTCACATACACCCCACCGCATGGGATTTGCCTAGACTCAGCACTGAGGTTTGCCCCTACCTAATTAGAATTTGCCTAAACTCAATTTAACTCTGACCCGTATTGACAAGGTTGATACAAGAGTAGCTTTGATAATATATGTAACAACCCAACCCACTAGTGATATTGTCCGCTTTGGGCCCTAGGCCCGCATGGCTTTAAAACGCATCACTAGGGTGTAAGACCTGCTTACTTATATACCCAGCATTTCTCATGTATTTTGTCGATGTGAGAAACTTTTCCTAAGTTGGGGTGTCACATACACCTCATCTATAATAGCACACCCCACTAGTAATATTATCTGTTTTGGGCCTAGATCTGCACGACTTTAAAATGTGTCACTAAAGTCTAAGGCCTGCTTACTTATATACCCAGCATCTCTCATGTATTTTGTTGATGTGGGACTCCTAAGCTAGGGTGTCACATGCACCCCTCCATATGGACTTAGCATCCTCGCTGAAGTTTGTCCCACCGCATGGAATTTTCCTAGACTCAGCATTGAAGTTTGCCCTGCCTAACTGGAATTTGCCTTAACTCAGTTGAACTCTAGTCTACACCAAAAATGTTAGATAGAGAGTGGATCTGATACCATCTGCAACAGCCCAGCCCACTAGCGATATTGTCCGCTTTGGGCCTAGACCCGCACGACTTTAAAATGTGTCACTATGGGCTAGTATCTACTTACTTATATACCGAGTATCTCTTATGTATTTTGCCGATGCGGGACTCCTAAGCTAGGGTGTCACATTAATATCATATAATGACATGTCAGGACGATTTGAATGTTAGCATCCTTTCTTATAACATACATTTCTCGTACTTCTAACATGTGTTTTATGATTTGTGGGGACGGGTGGCACGAGCCTCGGAGGACTAAGGTGCATTTCGGAGAAAAAAACCAAAACTAGGAAATTAAAAACTTAAGAGTTGACCAAAATCAACACTTAAGATTAATGAGCTCGGAATCGTTGTTTGAAAGTTCCTATAAGTCATTATGGTATTATAGGACTTAGTTGAACAATTTCGACGAGTTCTGAGGGGCTAGGGAGTGATTCAGGTGTTTAAGTTGAAATTAATAATTTTAAAATTAAGAGTTGACCATGATCGAATATGTGTCAATATGATCTTGGATTGGTGATTTGACTATTCCAATAGATTGTTATGGTGCTTTTTGAAGGGGTGTGTATATTCCCGAAGGTTTTGGGGGCTAAAAACACAAACAAATTGTCGAGAATTTTATTTTTTAGTTGTTGGTGTTTGGTGCACGCAATCGTAGGAGCTTGCGTTGTCTCGCAAGGAGTTGCGCACATAGAGGCCTTACGGTCATGCAGTATATGCGTACGATCGCACAGGGACACTACATAACGGAGAGCCTTGATTTCGCGCCCCGCCAGCAGGAATTCACGCATAAGAGCCTTGGCAGGAAATGCATGTGGTCGTGCAAGAGTGACTGCGCTCATATGGTAGCTGGAACAGTGAGGGTACGTGTCATTTGTGCTATGTTTTTTTACATGTTTATTAATGTTTGTTGTCTGCTGATGAGTTGTCTTCTTACTGGATGATCTTCACGTTGATAAACTTTCTACTGTTATACGTTTACTTTGGGCAAGCTGAAGTTGTTTTCCTTCTTATGATATGTTATGTATCAGTCAATTTGTCTTTTTATATTTTTGTTGTTGTAATATTTCTTTTTTGTTATTCTCTAACATATGTTATTTTTAGCTCGGTTGTCACGGGGTTGGCTATGACTATGAACCCATTTATTTGAATTAGTAGGTGGAAATTACATGGTGTCTCCTCATAAATATCAGGTTCGGCTTATACAAAAATTTAATTTTTTAGCATATTATGTATGTTGGCATTTTGAATGTTTTTACTTTGATGAACTAGCAAAAAGAATAGTCAATGTATACCTTTTATGTCATGTGATAAGCTATGTTGCAAAGAGCACTACCTGGACTGACTTAAATATTTTTAAAATCATAATTTGATATTTCATTTCATAACTTGAGTTCTAGAGCTTGAATTTTGGGCGATTTTGAGGTGTTCTTCTCGATCCAGCTTAGGGTACGAATCTAGGCTTAATTTTAGTATTTACATAGGATTCATTACGTCTATTAGCGAATTAATATATGTTTTGATTGAGGAATTTGGGGGGTTCTGTCCTAAAACTTAAGAGGGGGTAATTATGGGTTTTGAAAGTCAATTAATAGTTGGAATTGGATGAAATTCGAGAAATGAGACCATTGGGTTTAGGTAAGCCAATTTTAATAGAACTTTCCACTTTTGAACACGAGACTTGAGGTTGACTTTTTAACCCAGTTCTTTTTATGTCAATATGGAAACTTGTCAATTTCGTTTAATCGTATAGAACTCGCTTTTGATTAGATTGGAATCTTTCGAAGGCGTTAAGGAAAGGTAAAACTATTCGTTGAGTTTGTGGCACTTCGCGTCGAGGTAAAGTAAGACTTGACCTTCGATGAATGATAGTTTTATTTAATCAAGTATTAATATAATGAATTAAGTGTAAGGGGGTAACATATAAACGAGGTGGTGAGCGCTTATGCGGGTACAAGTGTCATATTCCAATATTTTCAGTTTATGTGCTTATTGTGCTACTTGCTTGTTGAATGATTAATTAAGCATGCCTTACTGATTGAGGTGATGATTATAACATTGATTCATATGATAGGATACCATTACAAATGTTTTATATAATTGTTGATGCTTGAGCTTCATAGATTTAATTCATGCACATTATATATGCCTTGTGATTGCATATGTAATTCATATTTACACCATGACAATCATTCTGAATATCATGATATTGTTGAGATAAATATGGCCCGATAGGACCGTGTCTTGAATGGATTAGTTGATTATCGCTCAATGGACCTTATTTCAGGCGGATTGGTATGACAATGGCCAATGAGATTTTGTTCTGACAGATGGATATGATGATTATTAGCATGACAGAATCTCATTTCATGCTGGCGTATGGACAACGCGGTTGTACCCATGAGCCACTGGGCCATGCAACCCATAGTCAGTCCCGGTGTATGCGGAGTACTGGGAGTACTGGGAGCACTGGATGAGGCAGCTATGGTAAGAATTCTATACTACATACATTTCATCATGACTCTTGTCTATGCATATAACTCATTTATGCTGATTCGATGCATTTATATCTTGGGTTAATTTGGGCATACTTTCACTATAGGTTAATTCAATGATTTCAATGGTTCTGTTGATTTATTTTATATCTTTGTTGTATAAATGACTAAGTGTAGCCATAAGTATTTCAAAGACCAACCCTCGTCGCTACTTCATTGGGGTCGGTTAATGATACTCATTGAGTACACGTTATTTTCCGTACTCATGCTACACATGTTGTACTCTTTTGTGCATAATTAGATTCATGCACTAGTGGGACCCGTGATTGTGTTTGAGTATTCATTGACTTGGAGATTTAGGGGTGAGTTGCTTAGCTAATCCATAGCACCGAGCCCCTTCTATCATTTACTTCACTGTCTTACTTTATTTTAGACAATGTATTGATCCATTTTAGACTTGCATTATAATAACTCTTAGTCGCCCTTGTATTCATATCACCAGATTTTAGGGTTATAACGACTCATTTGGTCGTTTAGGCAATTTACCCTTTTGCCCTTATTGACCCTTCCCAGCACCGTTAGCAGGCATTTGACCTGCGGAGATGGGAGACACGATTCCCGAGGTCATCGGACTAGTCTTGAAAGGACTCGAGGAAATTGGAGCTTTTAATTTAAAACTGTTTGACCAATAGTTGAATTTTTGGTAAAGTGAGGGCGCTTCCTGAATCGCGACGTAAGGGCGCTTCCTGAATTAATAAGTCGTTAAGGAGTTGCCACCTAATTATTCTACGGTGAATTAGGGCACCTAAATGTTAACTAAATGATGCAAAGTGAACTCCGATTAATGATATGCGAAACTATGAGATTCCATGTAAGGGTTCTCTATTATCTTAAAGGGAAGAGCTTAGGCATCCTTTAAGATCCGCTAACTTGCGGTTATCCGGTCAAACTCATGTTAATTATTATGCTAAGGAAAATGTATCTTTAAAATATAAGGTTTAATTAAAAGGAAGTTTGCAAGTAGTTAATAAAAGGATGTATTTTGATAACATGAAAATTCTTGCAAAGATGATTGCGGTTTTGAGAAATAGATTCTCGACATAAAATCCTAAATTGATTTGATATAAAAATATGCATTTGCATGGCATTTGTTTTAAAATATATGTAAAAATAGATTTGTTGGCAAAAAGTATGTATTGTAGGGCATGACTTATAAAATGCAATGTGAAATTGAGTTTTTGATAAAAACGTGCATGGTTTATAGAATGCATGTAAATTTGATTTTTGACAAGAGTATGCACTTACATAGTATGATTTATAAGATACATCTAAACTTGATTTTTGGATAAAAGCATGCATTTGTATTGTTTATAAAATACATATTTTTATCAATTGATAGTAAGAAGAAAAACAAACTATTTATAATGCAAGAAATGATTTTTATGAAAGTCATTTTTATAGCGAATCGAATAAAAATAAAACCTCATTCGTATGGTTAATAATGCGAGTAAAGGGTGTCCAGGTTATTTTTGAAAGTTTGAAACATGAGACGAGCCTAAAATGAACTAGCGCAGCGCCGGATTTCCTATTTTAAAACTAACCGAGCCTAAAATAAATAAACTAGCGATGAATTTCCAATTTTAAACTATCCTATTAATTATCCGTTCAAGGCCTAATTATTCTAAGTGTTCTGATGACCGTACAAAATTAAATAATAAAATTACAACCCAAAAAAATAGAAAAGGCGGTATTAATGAATTAAAGTTGTGACTAGGGTCATCCCGCCCTATTCGTTTAGAAATCCCGAGGCCGGAAATGCAAGGAATGTGGATGCGGGTCTTCGCTTGACAATAGTCACGATGAGTCTCATACCGAGACTCTTCGTTGCTCCCGATGCGTTTCATGTAAATGAAAGAAAAGAAAAGGATTAGTAAGCGGAACATGAAAATATATACATAAGAAAAATACAAGTAAATGATTCATGAAAAGTAATATGTTGTTGGGCCTGACCCAAGAGACATGTAAACAGAGGAGCCCAAGTGATATACATAGAGGATATATTTGACTTATATACCAAGTATACTTGGTTATATCTTTGTGTATATCACACATGTATTCTAAACATGAAGCACGATAGAAAATAGGGAAGGGAAATGAGATAGGCCAACAAATATACAAGCATAAACAAGCCCTTAATTTTCATTTTTAGAATGTTTACATGATTCTCACACTAGACATCCAAACAAACAATTCCAGTCCTTATTTTAAAATATTAGGCTTGATGTATAAAGCGTAGACAACAATCACATATGCACACAAGACAAACACCTTTTAAGGCATCTCCTATGTTTCACATTCAAGCTACGAGAACCGAGATATGAATAAATGTGTTTCAAAGCTACATGACATAGTCCCAATTAATTATGTTTCAAAGCTACATGACATACCTACATTTAATCATAGATATGAATAAATGTGTTTCAAACTATAGAATGTATTGGGTTAAGGGGAAAATGGGTTGTGGTTTATAAAATAGAAAAGGGGTTTATTATTAAAAAGATGCTTTGCAAAAAAAAGTAAATTATTTAAATAAAATAACGATGTGATAATAATAAAAATATAATATTTATGAAATGCTTATTGCTTAAAGTAAAAATGCGATGCCATTTTGCAAAGATAAAATAACATAGAATATTAGGGTAAAACTATGATTAGGATAGTAAAAGGCGAATGATAGTAGAAAAATGCGAATAAAAATAAATAATGATATTGCGAATAGACGACAATATTAAATCCTTATATATATATATATATATGTTAAAATTGTTTTTGAGGTGTCAAAATATTAAAAATTGTAAAATAATCGGGAGAGAGGGGACAAAATTCGGTGTCAACGAGACTTCTTTCGGAATTTCATCAATTCCATGAGGTCTGGAGGGTTGATTATGACTGAGTGGCGTAATTAATTCAGTTCTTGAGGCATTCAGGATCATTTTGTACCCTTGGTTGGAAATTTGATTTTGGCCATTTGGGGATTGACCCGGTCAAGATGACCTTTGTTGGGAATTCTGAGGGCACGGTTGAGTTCGTAACATATTTTTACATATGTCTGCATGTTTGGTTTGTATCCAGGAGGTCTTGGATGAATGTCGGGATTTCGGGGTGAAACTTGGAGAAACCATATTTTTTTTGATATCTGATGTATCCGCTTCAGCGAATGGTTGGTCGCTTCTATAGGACTGCCTAGGTGAGGCTTGGTCCGCAAATGCGAGCCTCATATTATTGCCTTTCTCCGCATCTGCGGGGATTATTTTCGCAGATGCGCACTCGCTTAAGTGAGCATCTTTCGTCGATGCAAAAATGTAGATACTTAATGAGTTTTGCCTTAGCGGATGGTTGGTTTGCTGAAGCGTGTCCGCGGAAGCGGACGGGGTTCCGTAGAAGCGGACATCACTGAATCAGAAAACCCCTTTTATTTTCCCACTTTTTCATTTCGAACCACTCTTCCCCAAAATGTATTCTTAAGCAAAGAGGCTCGATAGAGAAGGGTTTTTGAAGATATTTAGCAAGCATTTCTTGGGGTAAGATTATTTAACTCCCTTTTGATTATTTAAGTTCTTATGTAATGATTTTAATGGTGGTAACTTGGTGGGGAAGAATGAGTTTAAATATTGAAACCCTAGTTTTTGACAACTTGATTTCTTCAATTAAAGATAAAGATTTTGAGATGATTTTCTTATTCTAAACATGTAGTGTTGATGGAAAATAACTATTAAGTTGAATGTTGGGATTTTAAACTAGTTTCCTAAATGGAGTGGTAAATGGGTTTTCTCATAAAGATTGAGACGTTTTGGTTAAATAGATGAAATTGATGTTAGTTCGGGTTGATGATTAATATTTTGGACCTTGGGAACTTTGGATAAAATGTTTTTGATGTAAATTTACTATTTTGTCCCTTTTTGGGTTCAGATTCCCTTTTATTTGGGTTACTTTATCTACTTGGGGTACTTCCCTTTTCTTTTGGGTTCGTAAGCTAAGATAGAATACTTAGTTGGTAGACTTTGCGTGTTTGGAGGCCCTACGAAAGGGCAGGGCACTTGCTAGATAGTTCGTGACACCTGCTCAGCATTGAAATAGGCTACAGTTTAACTCTTTCGGACTCTGATAGAAGTACGTAGTAGTTATAAATGTTGAGAGGTATTGCGCATGTCTGGGGATCCTACTTTAGTGGTTGTGATGAACGCTTGGGTGAGTACCGTTGTTGAACTGTGTTGATGGGTGTTTTGGAGAATCAACCTTAAGCTGATTCCGACAACTGTTATTTGGGCTTATCGCCATTGTTGATATTGTGTGTTTAGTCATCACATTGCTTTCGATATGATAAATTGATGTACATTAAATTACGTATTGTGGAGCTTCTGCAAGCCTGTGATATTCATTTCTTATGCTTGATAGCTTATTGTGATTTGTCTTGTCATGCATTCATCACTTTATATCTCGTCTAAATTTTTGAAAAGAATTTGATAATACTGATTGTATTGATTATGCTTTTGCATGGTGTAAACATATCCATGTCATTCATACACATTATTATTGGATTTGAACTATTGAGCTACTGATGAAAAGGGCTTGAAAGACGATTATTGGATATGGTACATGTGATCATTGATGATGATACTATAACTACAGAGCTGAGATCCGATGGAAAATTCTGGATGATTATGATACTACAACCATAGAGCTGGGATCGGATGGGTGTATGGACCTCATGAGTCCCCCATGAGTCGTGTGACATCTACTGTAGCAGCGTGTGTATACCGGGACATTTGGCCATTGCATTGCATACATATCATATGCATTGCATTTCATTCATACTTTTCGATGTGTAATTATTGAGCACTCAGTGATGTAAAGCTGTAGACTTTATAATCTTATGACTTTTAAGGAAAGAAATATTGGCACCTTATAACTTATTCTTGATGTAAGACTGAAATACGAGACGGTATGGTAATGATATAAATATGAGATCTTTATGACCTTGATTGCTAGAAATTCTAATAAAGATGGGATCTTTATGACTTGGATTATTAGAAACGATACAGAGATGGGATCTTTACGCATTCATTAGCATAAGAACTAAAAGATTGAATCTTTAATGGTAAACTTGTTTATTTGGATAAAAGATTGAATCTTGATAGTAATTGAAATTTGGGTGATTCTTCTAATTAACTGTACTGGGGTGATTGGATTAATCCTATTGGATTGGTTGCCATAATTAGGTTTGTTCTCTGTGGATTTGGTGGTGTGGTTTACAACTTATGAATCTAAGTATTATATGTCAAAATGTTATTATGGTCAGAAATGCCTACTTATCAGAATTATCATCTAAATCCTGAAAACTATATGTGTGCGCGTTGTTGTGATAATTGTTGACTTGTATGCTAAGTGTATGCAGACTTTCCTCCTTGATCCAAGGGTGTAGGGCGTAGGCTCCTACTTGTATATAATGAAGATGTTAATGAACTAATGTGTGTTATGCCCGTGGACGCCTAGAGTCGTAACTAAGTGTAAAGGCTAAGTTATTAAAATAGCTAAGGTGGTACGTTAGCCTAGGTATCATATCCTTGGAAGGTATTCTTAAAATGATGTTGTGTACTAAGTGTCAACTTGCTTATTGACTGTGTCAAGTTTGATAAGTTGGTGAAATATTAAAATGACTTGGACAGAGGGTTAGATCTGTGGGTATCGGTAGAAAGGTCCTTGTGTGCTACGTGTATTGAAGTGTACATGGTTGTGATTGACCCTTATGTGTACTGAGTGATTTATTTGATTTATGAATTCGTATGTGATTAAGGTGATTTATGTGACTATTTGAATTTCCTAGAATATGACATATTTGAGAGTCAACTTGATGTTTATATCTGTAACATAGCTTTCGTCGTTGTCGACCTATGATGCCTACGGGGGTACGTTGTGTAGTCATGCTATGCTTGCTGCATTTTTATGTGGATACATGTACTCAGTCTATTCAAGTTGCAGCTTGGAGCACGAGAGGGTTAAGGCAGACCGTTCAGTCTCGGTAGCCTTGGTCTTCATCCAGTCAGGTCACCCTTATTCATTCAGGGCGTAGTTATTAATTCTTTCCACACTTTGTATCTTAGAGTCTTTGATGAGTGACAACAGATTCTAGTTAGTAAACAGTTGTGCTTGGTGAACGATGTAATTATCAAAGGAATTTGTTATATATTTATAAACATCTTTATTCTACTTCCTCTTTTAAATTCATGTATTTTCTATGGCTAATGATAGTGATTCTCCTATGGATTAGTGTACGTGCTCTCACAGCACAAATGAGATTTTGAGTCGTGACAGAGGTGTATTTACATTTACGCACTTATGGTTATTGAGACACTTATTATGACTTATAACTATTTTACATGCTTACTTTATGCATCTGAAAATGTAAATGGAATAAAACTGAAAATAGATTTGCCTACCAAGTTGAGGTGTAGGTGACATCGGGTAATAGAAAATTTTGGGTCGTGATATATCACTAGAGGGAGAAATTTTATTTAGAGTGAAACATGCCAATTGACAAACCCACTGATTCGATTTGACAAACAAATACTATCCTCACACAAATATTACTTGTCATATCTCACTCAAAATAAATTTTCTCATGCAGGGACTAAAAAAGAGATCTATAAGAGTTTGAATAGTTTTTTTTTCTATTATAGATGGAGGAAAATTATTGAATCGGACATATTCTATTAAGTTCAAGTTCTGATATGAATAGAACTGAACTTAGATATTGGTCAAAATTGATAAATGTAGACGATCTCTAATTGATTCAACAAATACTTCATATATAAACAAATACCGGCAAAAGAAGTACAGTAAATAAAAAGTTCCAAATGCATTTAGACAGTTATGAACTTACCTCATACACAAAAAACTTACCTTAAACATGTTTTTGATCTTTTGTCGGTATTTATTTATATATAATTTAGCGAATCAATTAGAGATCGTCTAGTTTTATTCAATAACATTCCAAAACTTAAATTGAAAATAATATGCCCAATTCAATCTTTCTCCTCCATTCATAATAAAAAACTAAATATTTTAATATTTTCATTAATCTCTTTCTTTAGTCCTTTCATGTACCCTTCTAACGCTGGCAACATCAATATTTGAAAAAAATCCAAGATTATGATAAGTAAGCTGGACACTCTATTATCTCAAAGGAGAATAATGCTATGTTGAATTTTGACTAACTCAAACTATAGTTAAATCCATATACAGGTCGTGAAAAATTCCAAAGCAACGGTCATGATAGAATTGTTGGGCTAAAATAGTAAAAAAAAAAATATGTTTAACATGGTGTGATGTTGTCTGCTTTGAGCCAAGTCCGCACAGTCTTCCGCAAAAGAACTCACACAATTAAGAGTATTCAACACTTTATAAGTAAATTCTTTTTTTTGTTCAACTACCAATGTGAGATTTCGTGTGCACATCTAATAATCTTCTCTCGAACTATGTTCAACATGGCCTATCACAAACTAAGTTTCATACAACCTATTGTTTTATAGGTCCGGAGATCAATTATGTATCACCGCATCAATTGAGTATTTATGACCACTAAAGCCAATGACTTTTTTGTGTGTATGCACCTTCAAAGCTATGGTAAAGGTCGCAAACAAGCTCATAGACGAGCAAATGCACTAAATTGGGCCCTACATAATCATCCTACAAAATTTTTGATAACCGAGAAATTTCAGAGTACCAAGAATACAATTTTCAAAGATCCTTTCTCAAGTTATGCACATCCTAACACAGTAATACCATAAAACACTACAATTATCAAATTTGACTACTCTAATTTTAACAGACCACTTGTGTGTTCAATGTAATAAAATAGGCTAAAGGACAATTGGTAAGTGGTGATTTTACCACTTATCTTAGTCTCTTTACCTTAATTTTTGCCGATATAATTGGAGATATGAGGTAATTTTTTGGGTTTATTGCTTTTATTTCAGATTTGTTAAATATTAGTTGGTTGTTAGCATCAAAAGAGGTGGGAATGTGCACAAGGAGAAGAGAAATGGAATAATTGCAAAATCCTCCCTAGGATTCGCATTAGCGGCTAAGAAGATGTATCAGCGAAGCTGCACCTACGCAACAGTGGACAGTACATGTGAAGATCCAGCTACTTCCAGTCTCCGCAATAATATGTGTTGGAAATTTGCCTTTGGCGGGAGTTGCGACCGACCAACTTTAACGGCTTAAACACTAGTGTTACGTATGTTGGAGAATTCAGTTCTTCACACATGCATGATCTACTAAGTACGTAGATAACCGTAGGGCCAAGAATCGTCAAATTTCATTGAGAAATGAAAGAGATATTGGTCCACGAAGTGAGGTGTTTGAAGCATGGAAAGTGTGGTGTTGTGTTCAATTCTCCTTCATCGGTAGAGGAAGAAAGAATTGTTGTGTATATAGGACTCGAAATTGGTTTGGGGTTTGGGACCCCAAGGGGTATCCCATGTGTTTAAAGGAGGGAGGACCTAGATGTGCTTCGGTTCGAGGAAAGACCACACGCGCGCCGCCGCCGCCCACCCGTTCGGTTCCGAGTTCCGGGTTCACGGGTTCACGGGTTCACGGGCTGTGGGCTGTGGGCCTTCTGATATTATCTTTTTGGGCCAGAGAACTTTGCCAGAAGTTACAGTTTGATCCCAGAAGTTTCAGATGTACAGTTTGGACCAGAATTCTTTCAGATGTACAGTTTGAAGTTTTAAGATGTCTGATTTGGTCCTCAAGTTTTCAGAAAATCAGAATTTCGACGGTCAAAGCAGAAACGCCCAAGCACTCAATTCAGCCATTTATTTTGGCTGAATTACTCCTCCTATAATGGCCAAATTCGTTGGTCTTTCACCATTTATTTTGGTGGATTTACTACCTCCATAATGGCCATTATTTGGCCAATAATGGCTGTTATGGGGACAGTTAAACAACCCTCTTTCACCTATATAAACACCCCCTTACACCATTGTTGAGCACGACAAATAACAGTTTATACAACTCACGAAAATACACAACCAAAACAGTTTTCTTCCTACAACTTCCAAGCATCATTTCGTTACTCAATATTCTTCACGGTAGCATTTGAGTTTCCTTTGCTCAAGTGTTCCATTGCTGTTTTATCTTGGGAGACAAATTATCCAGGACGTATAAATGATACATACGGGGCAATATTGTCTTAAGGACAGAGTGCCATACTCGACTCAACAAAACCAGTTTCCATTTTTCCGTCTTCAACAAAATTGTAATTTCAGTTTTGTGGTTCTATTGTAATTTTCAGATTTCTAGATGAATTATTGAATCTTTGTTTATCCTTTGGAATACTTGTAATAGTTATATACTTCCCGTACTGCTTTATAAAGTACCATAGAGTAAAATCTTCCAACAACTTAAGACAATATTAGTATAGTATTACTATTAGTGTTCGAAAGATGTCGGTCAAAAGTTGTGTGACCAAATCTGGATATGGCAATGGTTTTCTGGCAGAAGAGAGTGATGATGATGAACGTGTTCATGGTGTCACCGCTACCAAGACTGGTTGGAACAAGCGCTCACGAGAGCCTGAGGATGTCAACTGGGACAAGAGGAGAAGACTGAAGATGTTATTCTATCTTGCAACAGAAGGCCTATATCTGTCCCAGACAAAAGATCCGAATAATGGTGAGAAGGAAATGGACACTCGATCGATGAAGTGGTGAAGTGAGCCAGAATCCGAAATTGGGATAAGTATTTTTCTTACTTGTCAAGAATAAAGATTAAATGATAAGTATTTTTCTTACTTGTCAAGAATTAAGATTAAATGATGTCTGATTAAAAAAGGATTAAAGTAAGGAGGAACATGAAAATAATTTATATTCCTTACTCTTTAACAAATCAGAAGTTTAATATCATATTCTTTTCCGTTTAAAGATTGGATTTTGTAAACGACTTAAGAAGATCCGTTCTTTTAAGTGTAATTATTAAAGTGTGTAAAGTATGTTCGTACATACGAGGGAGAAAGATCCATCGATCGTATAAAATCATATCACACTTAAGTAAGCGCCAAGAATTATCTGGGCACCAATCATAACGGAAGAAGTCTAAAAGTTAATGACGCGTTGAGCCTTGTCATATTATTTGGCGAAGATCCTTCATAGGATGATATTGGACACTCAGTCATACAAAGCCTCAGGCGTGGAGTGGGCCAAAATTCCTGTGATATGATGATATTGGACACTCGGTCATATAAAGCCTCCGGGCGACTGGAGTGGGGCCAGAATTCATTTCATAAGAAAAGTAATGGACACCTAGTAAGGTGGGCCAGAGTTTTCAGGTCTTAAACGATCTGAAGGCCTAAAGAAAGGCAGAAAAGAAATTGGACACTCAGTCTGCCAAAGCAATTGGAGTGGGCCAGAGTATCCAAATCACATATGATCTGGTTACGCCCTAACCACAGGCAAGAGGTTGTTCATGTGAAGCAACGCCACCTCTAAAGTAGAAGGGGCTGGAGAGGTTGTCCTCAATAGGACTTCAGGGAATGGGATCACTCTAAGATGAGGTGATACATGTTCCTAACTTGGTTTAAGGGACGTTGTTGGCCAAGCTGGTTTGAGACTACTCCAACAGGTCTGTAATAACTAAGAATGGTACAATATGTCTGTAGCCATATGAATGATATATTTGTAATTCGTGCATCTATGCCATCATAGATTAAGACACGTTAAATAGCAAGTCATTCAAAAGCTAACGATGTTGAGATTGTTGCCTTCTGTCAACATAAACCCTCAAAATGAATGTGAGGTAGGCGAAGAGGCAAAATCACCTTTCCAAATTCCGTCAAGGGAATAGCGAAAGAAGGAAGTTTAAATAAAATAGAAGGGGGGAGATAAATACGTTGTGATCTTCATTGATGATGGTACAACGTATGAAAGCCTTTGTTTGTTGAACAACAAAGATGAAGTTGTTGAAACGGACAAGCCCTACAAAACAGAAGTTGGAAATCAACTAAGCCTATGGATTGTGAAATTCATAGCGATAGAGGGGGAGAATGTGAAGCATCGCTCATTAAACGATTGTTCATTACTCACCTCAGTTTAACGGTGTTAGCCAAGCGCAAACCCGTATGCCTAAATTATGTGGGGCAAGGCGATCCTTACCGCTAATGAGATTCTCAACAGAACTCCGCATAAGGATAAGGATAACTCTCCGTGTGAGACATGGAAAGGATCTCATATACAAAAGTTGTGATGTGGGGTGGCTTGGTAGAAGTTGGACTACCGAAACAGGTCAAGTTCGACCTAAGACTGTAGATTGCATATCCACTGGATGTAGAATACTTGTAGTACTTATCGCCTCTTGGCGTCAAAGAATGTTGAATTCTTATAAGATAACTTTCCTTGAAAAGGAAAAAGGAGTAATTGCTCAAGGTTAACAAGAACCCGCGAGGGCCTGACTGTCCGGAACTAGACGCTCCGTATCTACAGGACTCGAAAGTTGATGGCTATCCGGAACTTAATATTCCAGATCTGCAGAACTCAGGGATTCTAGATGTTGAACCAAGACGGAGCAAAGAGGGGACAAAGACTTGTTCCAGTCCTTCCAGCTTGTATGGTTAAGAACGAACCATGGACAATTAACAAATAATTGTTATCTCCAAAAGCGCTGCTTTGGAAAGAAGCTAATGAGAGAAATATATTCCATCATATAGAACCATACTTGCGTAATGGTTGATCTTCCTCCGGGAAAAGAACCTTTGGGTTGTGGAAAAGGATACTCAAAAGTGAGTACAAAGTAGATGGATCTACTGACGAGTTCAAAGCCTCGGCTACTTGTATATGTGCTCCCCTGGGAGTAGCTTAACATCATGGGCCATTGCAGTCTTACGTGGCATGAATGTTGAAACAGCCTTCCCAATCGGAGAGTTGGAAGAAGAGAATCAGAGTTGGTTTTCTGTACTGTTGGTCTTCTTCCTGAACTTTCATCTTGGTCCCTAAAATATTTACATTTTGGTCCTGAAAGTTTCAGATAAAACAGAAATAATGAATCTGACCACAGAAACATTGACCCTGAAGTTAGAAAGCCAACAGTTGGAGAATCAACAGTCTGAAAGTAAAAGTCTTATTGAAATAAAGTCTCGATATGAAAGATATGGGTATCATAGATGACATCTTAGGAATTGGATTTCTAAGACATCTAACGGACTGGTCGATAGTTGACAGTCTCGTTGAAGCCACCAATGGATATGAATCATAGAACTGATTGGAATCATGGTGCACGCATAGACAAGGAGCGATATGCACAGGTCATGTGTAGTTCAATGTATTGTACACACTACAACCGACCTGGTATCGTCCTACAAACAGATCAGTTGAACTAAGTTTCACTGATGATCTTAATACATGATCAACAGAAGACGTTAAGTCGGATATGACGATATCTGAATTATTCGCTTATCTTCGGATTATAGTATTCTGGATGTCCAGCGGTTCTGGGAGAACACAGTGATACAAACCGGACATCAGATCTGGAGAACACCAAAGCCACAAGTAAATGTGTATGGTGGGTCTTGGAAAATCCTCTAAGCAAACTTACATCGACCGATTCATGATGGTTTCAGAGTTTATCGCTTTATACAAAGCATGAAAGAAGTTGAGTAACTTCACGACTCATTAGAGGACGTCCCATATTAGGAGAAACCCGTGTCTTCAACAGTTATATACTGTGGCTAGCCGGTCGACTTCAGGAAGGACACGGATGACGGCGTCTGGACATATCTGTCAGGATCTGTCGGAGACATAAGACCGTAGGGCAGTTGATCATCACGGGTGTCACTTCCTTATTTACTAACTAAGGGACTACCCGGAGATCAAGTGTTACACTGTCTAGGGAATGGGCTTAAAACCCAAAATATATGGACCAATACGGTGGTAACTCAACCTTACTAACCGGAGATCCCGGTAATTTGGTTCAATGGGAAAACTAAGTCGTAAAGGTTCGGTTGATCGCGATTGGAAGCATGAGCACTTCGGATAGTGATTTCTGAAAAGAAACACCAAATCCAAAGCCGTTCCCACGATAGACGTTAAGTGTTATCTGCAGTGTGGGTAAAGGTTAAGTTTTCAAAACCTGTAATGCTCCTCAACAGTTGAGGTTAGGTTTTTGGGAAACTTTTAATGGTTCCTAACACTTGTGAAGTGGGGTATAGCAGGATACCTGGTAGGAGACCACCTATTTAAGTGCGAGGACGGGCCGCCTCAAAATGAACGCACTTAAGAATCCAAGACGTTGTCCATGGCCAAAACGGACAAAACATTACGAAGAAGAGAGTAAGGGAATTTGTTGTGTTGGTATCATTGACTTGGCTTACACTAAACACTGACGGTTCAAGACATCACGTTCACCGCGCAGTAAGTAAGTCCGATGGTATTCAACTATGGAAGGTTCAAAGCTGAGGCTACCTCTCCTTATGCAACATCGGTCCGCTGAAATATTGCTGGAAATGAAAAAGACGCCATGTGAGTGCGCCAGAATCTCTTTCAAGAGGGGATTGTTGGAAATTTGCCTTTGGCGGGAGTTGCGACCGACCAACTTTAACGTCTTAAACACTAGTGTTACGTATGTTGGAGAATTCGGTTCTTCACACATGCATGATCTACTAAGTACGTAGATAACCGTAGGGCCAAGAATCGTCAAATTTCATTGAGAAATGAAAGAGATATTGGTCCACGAAGTAAGGTGTTTGAAGCATGGAAAATGTGGTGTTGTGTTCAATTCTCCCTCATCGGTAGAGGAAGAAAGAATTGTTGTGTATATAAGACTCGAAATTGGTTTGGGGTTTAGGACCCCAAGGGGTATCCCATGTGTTTAAAGGAGGGAGGACCTAGATGTGCTTCGGTTCGAGGAAAGACCACACGCGCACCGCCGCCGCCGCCCGCCCGGTCCGGTTCAGGCTCCGAGTTCCGAGTTCCGGGTTCTCGGGTTCTCGGGCTCTCGGGCTCTCGGGTTCACGGGTCGTGGGCTGTGGGTCTTCTGATATTATCTTTTTGGGCCAGAGAACTTTGCCAGAAGTTACAGTTTGATCCCAGAAGTTTCAGATGTACAGTTTGGACCAGAATTCTTTCAGATGTACAGTTTGAAGTTTTAAGATGTACAGTTTGGTCCCTGAAGTTTTCAGAAAATCAGAATTTCGACGGTCAAAGCAGAAACGCCCAAGCACTCAATTCAGCCATTTATTTTGGCTGAATTACTCCTCCTATAATGGCCAAATCCGTTGGTCTTTCACCATTTATTTTGGTGGATTTACTACCTCTATAATGGCCATTATTTGGCCAATAATGGCTGTTATGGGGACAGTTAAACATCCCTCCCTCACCTATATAAATACCCCCTTACACCATTGTTGAGAACGACAAATAACAGTTTATACAACTCACGAAAATACACAACCAAAATAGTTTTCTTCCTTGTATCCATTCTTATAGCCATTGATTATTTTACTTGCTTTCTAGATTAGTTTATATTTTCGCATTAGTTATAATTTTCTCTAAACCTTTATCAAGTGTTTGGCATAGCGTAGAAAGTGATAAATCTCTTACTTGCTTAATCGTCTTTATATTGTTCTCTGTGCGTTCGATCTGGCTCATAGTTAAATTAATTATATTGCATACGATCGTGTACACCTTTAATTAATAGGAGTGGATTTGGATGTTATCACCAATGAGTAGATAATCATCGACAACCAAAACATTACAACATTTACCCTTTGTGCCACATTTTGACAAATATGTTTACTTACTATCTAGAATATACAGTAAAACCTCTAAAAATTAATAACCTTGGGACCATGAAATTTTATTAATTTAGAGAGATATTAATATATCGATAAATTAATATTTTATTAATTAACAGAGAGACTTTTTAAATTCAGCAAATTTAATACATACATATGTATTGAAAATAAATGAATTCATATATGTTTCATTGATTATATTCATGCATCAATCAATTCTTTGTAACTAATTAAATATATTCATGTATAATATCAATTCATTATATACAATTAACTATTATATTCATGGACGCATGTATCAATTCATTGGAATTACTTAAATAATGTATACATGTTTACATTAATTCGTTGCACTTAAATAACTATTATAGCCAATTAAATATATTCATGCATGATGAATGAAACATATACTATATAAATCTCAATATGGAAATAAAATAATTCATAACACCCAACCATGTCTTCTCATCTAAAAGGCATCGCAAAATCATCCATGAATGATCAAATGCGTAAAGCACCATCCCACACGCACTCAAAAAGATTTACAAGAGTGGGTTGATGAAAAATATCGTTTGAAAGTTAGTCAAGGTACAATATCAAACACTCTCAAGAGATCATCGGAGTACCTTTCAGCCAACTTTGAGAAGGGTGGGGATATTAAGCGACACAAATCGGCGAAATATCCAGATATGGAGAAGGTTCTTTATGAATGGTTTCTTCAGTACCAAGATCGAGTCAACATGACCGGAGAGCTTATTTTGGAGAAAGCAAAGGATATAATGAAGCTTTTGCATCCTCAACACCCTCATGAACATCAATTTTCTCAAGGTTGGCTTGAAAAATTCAAGGTAAGACATGGTATTAAATCATTCCGTCGCTTTGGAGAAAGTGGTTCGGTTGACATGCAGGACATGGAAATGAAACTGGAGGCTATAAGGGAGAAACTAAACCAATTTCCCATTAAAGATGTTTTTAATTTGGATGAAACATGTCTGTTTTACAGATTACAAGCTGATCACTCTCTTGCAACCAAGCAACTTGAGGGAAGAAAGCAAGACAAAGAGAGGCTTACAATTGTTATTTGTTGCAACAAGGATGGTTCGGAAAAAAATCCTTTATGGATTATTGGAAAATATGCAAAGCCACGTTGCTTCAAAAATATCAACATGAGCAGCATCAATTGTCATTATCGTGCCAACAAGAGGGCATGGATGACTAGTGTGCTTTTTGATGAATATGTTCGCTGGTTTGATCACAAAATGAATGGCAGAAGAATCTTGTTGATGGTTGACAATTGTCCAGCCCATTCAAAAAATATTGAAGGATTACGGAATGTTGAGTTATTTTTTTTGCCACCTAACATGACATCAAAGATTCAACCATGTGATGCAGGAATAATTAGAGCTTTCAAGATGCACTATCGTAGGAGATTCTACAAAAATCTACTGGAAGGTCATGAGTTGGGGCTACCTAATCCTGAAAAGATTAATGTTTTAGATGCCATCAATTTTGCAGTCTCCGCTTGGACAACCAATGTTTCTCAAGTGTCAATAGCAAATTGCTTTCGGCACTGCAAAATCCGTTCAAATGAAGAAATCTCAAGTGAGACAAACTTTGAAGAAAGCCTACATGAGCTTGAGAATATGGTCAAGGATGTTGGTTATCGCAATGAAATGGACGTCAACAAATTGGTGGACTATCCGGGTGAAAATGATGAATGTTCAATGGTTCAAAGTTTAGAGGAAATTGTTGCTGTTATTATTGAAGATCTTACTAATGATGAAGCTGAAGATGATTCAATACCGTTGGAACCAGTCACGAGAAAGGAGGCTTTGAGCGCGGCAACAACTCTTCAAAAAAATTTGTTGCATCTGTTGACACCCAATTTTGTCCCGTCTTTTCCAATTTATTTGCAATTTTTAAATATTTTTAACACCTAAAAAAACAATTTTAATCTATATACATACATGCGTATATATATATATTATTCTCTTATTGTTATTATTATTCGCATTTTTACTATCATTTACATTTTTATCATAATCATAAATTTTATCCGAAAATTTTATGTTATTTTATTCTCAATTGCATCGCATTTTCCATTTTTTATTAAGCATTAAACATTTCACAAATATTATATTTTTTATTATTATCACATCGTTATATTCTTATTTTTTATAATTTACATTTTTTCTTTAATGCATTTTTTATATTAAACCTCTTTTATATTCTAAACCCATAACTCATTTTATTTTCCAACCCAAAATAATTTCTACCCAAAATATTCTATCCAACAACCAAAGTCCATCTCCCCAAATTAACTCTTATTTTCGGCCCAAAAACCGAAGCCCAACAACCATTCCCCATCACCCAAAACAATATCAACCCTCCACAAAAATCCCAACCAAAACCTCTACGCAAAATCGCACAACCCAATTGGCCCAACACCACAAGCCCAAACTCCCCAATTAAATCCCCATTTCATCGGCCCACACCCTCACCCGTCGGCCCGCAATCCGCAAGCCCAAAACCCATTCCCCATTTTTTCCCTTATACCCAAATTTCAAAACCCCCCCAACCTCTCAACTCGTCGCCGCACACCCTACGCCCCCGACCCCACTCGCCGGTCACCTCGCCCCTGCCAACACCGACCCCTGACACCACCAACTCCCCTTTGTTACGCCGACACCACCAACCTTTCAACCCATACCCCCAAAATCCGCTTTCAAAATCGGATTTTTTAAACCTTTTATTCGAATTTCAAATTCGTCTTTAAGGGGGAATCCACCTATAAATACCCCCATGTTGTTCTTCATTTTAAGGAGGAGATTTGAGGACAAATTTTCGAGGATTTTTCAAAGGGGTTTTCGGAGGATTTTTGGAAAACGATTCAATATATAAATATTTGTTGTGTTTTTGATTTCAAACATTTGCCTTCCTTGTTATTCAAGAATCAAGTCCGAAAAGGTTTGTTCTCCACTTTTGATTCTCTGATTTTTGACACCTGATTCGGGTCGGGTCGACCCGGTTTGGGTAATATTTTCAGAATTCTTGCATTTTCATATTTCTGTATGTTGGTTATCTGAATTTGGTGAATATTTGATTTCGGATTTTGACACCTGATTCGAGTCGGGTAATACTTTCAGAATTATTGCATTTTGTATCTTGTATGTTGATTATCTGAAATTGGTGTTGAAATCTGATTCGGGTTTGGATCACTGATTCGGGTCGGGTCATTGACCCGGGTCGAATATTTTCCGGAATTCTTGCATTACATATTCTTGTTATTGGTTATCTGAAATTGGTGCTGAAATCTGATTTCGGGTTTGAATCACTGATTCGGGTCGGGTCGGTGACCCGACCCGGGTCGACCCGATTTGGATATTTTTTAGAATTCTTGCATTTCATATTCTTGTTCTTAGTTATCTGAAATTGGTGCTGAAATCTGATTCGGGTTTGAATCACTGATTCGGGTCGGGTCGACCCGATTCAGATATTTCCAGAATTCTAGCATTTCGTATCTTATTTGTTGGTTATCTGAAAAAAAAATCTGTTTTCAGAATTGGGTCACCTATTCGGGTCACTGTTCATGATCCGGGTTTGATTTTTCATAAATACTTCTTAATCCTATTTCGATTCCAGAATTTCAGAACTCGGGTCGGATACTTTAATTGCTCACTGCTCGTTTCTTTGGCACTGTTTTACTGTTTTATTAATATCGCATTAAGGCCGATGAAATTGAATTCGAGGCCGCACTTTTCTTTCGTTTCATTTCTCTGTTTTTCAGCACTATTTTAAGTATTCGGGCAACCGATATTTTACTGTTTTAAACTAAACACCGCGTCTTTTTTCGGAAATTAGTTTTTCGCTTCTTGTTTCTGCTTTCTTGCTATTTACATTCGATTTCATTTTTTGTTGATTTGAACACGATACTACACTGGCCGATGAAAAATATCTGTCAATTTTGAGGCCTCCACAGTTGTAAAGACGGAGAATATAACTTCTGGGCAAGGATGAGGCTTAAACCTTTATTTCATCCGAGATCAACATGTTTAGTAGGCGAGGTGACTAAAATAACCAAACAAGTTATATATTCGCAGCCACGACGTGATTATAGTGATCTTTTCTTTTCATCCGAGAGACCAACACGTTTAGTAGGCGAGGCAATCAAAATAACCACATTAGTCATATGTTTGCAGCCACGACGTGATTGGAATGGTCTTTTCAAAATTTAAGTCTGAGCCCTCCGTGATAAAAACATTTACTGTTTTGGACACGGATCCGAAGTTATTTGTATTTAATTATTTCTAACCGTTTATTCTTGACAACTTGCAGGGAATAAAGTAAATAAATGCAGATATTCTCCGGAGTTTTTTTTTTTTTTTTTTAATTTAGCTTTTATCCCGCTATGTATTGTAATATTATTTTCCGCACCTATGTAATTTTTGAAATGCTTAGAATAGGTAGAGTTAGAATTAATTCATAGGATAGTCTAAAGTTGGAAACCCGTCGCTAGCTTATTTACTTGTAGGCTCGGTTAATTCAAACTTAGAAACCCTCCGCTAGTTTATTTATTTTTAGGCTCGTCATACATATTTAAAAAATTTCAAAACAAATTTTGATCATCTTCTATTTATTTTATTAATTGCACAACTAAAAAATGATTTTCAAAAATTACTCATTTGGCATTACAAATGAATTGCTTTTCTCCTTATTATTGTCACAAATGCATACATGTACAAAAATGCATCTCTTTCATTAATTATTTGCAAACATCTTTAACTTCATACTTCAAACATGCATTTTTCCTAAACAATAATTAACCTGAGTTTGACCGGATAACCGCAAGTTAGCGGATCTTAAAGGATGCCTAACCCCTTCCCTTTAGGATAATAAAGAACCCTTACCTAGAATCTCACTAGTTTCGCAGACCTTAAAATTGGAGTTACATTGCAGCATTTAGTTTAATATTTAGGTGTCCTAATTCACCGTAAAAAATAATTAGGTGGCGACTCCTCAACCCTTTTTACCCAGGAATCACCGGATACGCTCAGGTTCGCTTTGACCCGAAAGGTGTCAAAATAGAGCGCGACAATGACTAGAGAACTCGACAGGAACTCTTGGTGCAATTAAAAAGTTAGGGATGAAATCCAATTAGATTTAAATTTTAAGAAAAATCAAGTAACAATAGATTCATATTTTAGCAAATTACCATAATATTTATAATTGTAATATTTATGAATTATTAATTTAGAGTTTTAATGGGACCTAATATTTATAAAGGGATTTTCCAAAAAATTATTATCTTATCAAATTTGATGATTTTTTACAAAGGCCCAAGTCGGGACCGGAAGATTTTATTATTTTAGAGAGTTTATTAATTTATAGAGTATTAATTTATAGAGGTTTACTGTATATAGAGGGGAATGAAATTTCAAAGTCCGTGTAGTGACAGTACAGAATGAAAGCCAAGCGACAAGATTACCTTGTCAAGATCAGGATGTATAAGAGCAACATGATCATTGCATGATATACAGGTTACCAGGGCAGAATGTGGCTTCTCAATGCATCGCATCTCAGTAAAATCTGGCAGACTATTTTTATATCACAACCCGAATTACAAGCCGTGAAAGAACCTAACCCCACCCGGTAGGCAAATCATCCGCAATCGATTAACTCATTTTTAACAAGTATATAATGCAGAAAAAAATAAATAAAGTCATTTCAAGGTCATAACTTAGTCTTATTCTCATAAATAAGCGAAAAAAGTACTACAACTGAAAACCTGGTGTCACAAGTACAAGAACTAATATGATAACAAATACAAGTCTAAAATGTCATAGGAATACACTGTTTGATAGAAGAAAAGATGGAATAATGTAAAAGAGAGAGAATTCGGTGTCGCGGATCAGCCAACAGCCTTTCTGAATCACCAAGACAAACTCCTCAACGATTGGTGAAGCCTCGTGCTGCACTAGTGTTAGGGATAAATTTTGCACACAGAATGTACAACAAGTGTAGAGTAAGTATGAAAAATCAACGTGTACTCAACATCATCATCAACCAATCCTAAACTAAAATGATGACGAGAATTGGTCTTCCAAACGCTTACTTCCACACTTAACCACTATTAGTTCATAAAGGCATACTTTCAATCCAACAAGTGAAAGACGAGAATTTCACTTAATTCAACAAGTATTTAATCAATCAAGTGAGATAATTGCATTTCAACCAATCCTTCAAGTAAGTCAAATATTAAAGAATCATTGAATAATATGATATGATATGTAAATGCAATGCAATGTAAAGGCCTTTTATCACCGGTATACACACGCTCCATAATATGAAATACACGACTCACGCGAAGTCCATACACCACCGTAATCATTTTCCATTAGGTTCTCATCCATTTAGGCTCTCAATCTCAACACTTAGTCAATTCGACTCTTATTACTTGTACTTAGGAAATTCAGTTTTCATCCACATCACTCTGTCCGGAACTATTTTTCATCGGACAGTGTAATATGCATGAATATGACATGTACACTAAATAAGCAGCAATGTTATAAAGTAAACGCTCAACTTAACCTTTTTTTTCATCCTTAAACGAGTATGTTGGAGTGATGTGAACACATAATCAACAAGTAATACATGCATATATCATAAAAATATCAAGTAAGAGATTCATATCTCACATCACGATTCACATCAATTAATTTAAGTTATCAGCTAATGTCAACATGCTTTGGCATTCTTACAAGAAAAATAAACAATTTAATACTACACAACTTTCCAAATCATGACACCGATACCCAATATTAGTGTTCATCACCTCACATATACTTGACCTCTTTATTACCTATTTCTCTTATCATTAGTTAAATTACCAATCATACACTTTAAATAAAGTCAAATGAGGTCTATACTTGTCCGATTTCGAAGCCTAAAGCTCACAACAAAGCCTTGCCTTTTCTTAAGGCTTCCAAACAATCCCAGTTTGTTCAAATACAGATTCTATACAAGCATACGAGTCCATAGACACCCAGATTGCTATGTTATCGCAAAATAGCAAAAAATGTCATTCCTAAGCCCAGAGGGTAAAACTGTAATTTCATCACAAAATTAGTTTACCCATAACACATAATGTCCATATCCCGAAAATGACTCACATATGACTTCTAATTTAAAGAATTTCTTATTTTCAACATAAGCTTAAAATCTCAATTTTACAATACAAATCATGATTTAAATGATTAAATTCCACAAGAATCTAAGATAAATTGATAAAAGGGAGGTTAGATTCTTTCCCTCACGACGAATCTTGAAAATCTCTTCAAAAATCTCCCAAATACGAGGTCTCTAGCTCAAGTTATGAAATGAATTATCAAATCTCATTTTGGAAATTTAAAATATTGCCATAAACACTCATTTTTTCGCGATCGCGGACCATCAGGCGACTGCGAAAACTAAACCCGACGTGACCCAAAAATAGCCTTCGCAATCGCGACCTCTCCCACCACGATTATGATGCGTTGCCCAACCTTCCTTCACAATCGCGACACTGACCACACGATCGAGTAGGGTTAATTTCTGCACCAAACACTTGAAATCTCGATTGTCTTCCAAACTTGGAATCTACACCCGAAACTCATCTAGAACCTCTCAAACACAAATTAAATATGCATTTAGTTATAAAATATATTATGAACCTGCTAGCGCACTCAAAACATCCATTCAGGATTGTCTTGACCCGATATTGATCGAGGTCAATTCTAATTCATCAATTTAACTAGTTTCTTATCCAAGAATCCAAAATATGCCCAAGCCCCTCGGGACACGTCTAAACTATATCATTAAGTTAGAAATCACATTCTGGACCTAATAGAACGATCCAAATTCGTATACTGATTCATTAACCCAGATGTTGACTTTGGTCAACCATTTTCATTTCTTAGCGTACGAATTTTCAAATTTTACTTTTTCTTCTCCAATGCTCACCTAATTGCCAATGGAATTGTATCACCCATTCCTGCAAGTCAAAAACATCATTTTTGTAACGACTCAAAAAGTCATTTTGCTTATTTTGCCTTGAAATTTCTAAATTACCCTTCATAAGTCTTTATTTGCTTGTTTGTGATTTGCGGGGATGGGTGACACAGTTTTCTATATGATCGGGTAGATTTTGAACCCATTTTAGTAGTTTTGAGAAATTTCAAGATAGGAGAAAAGAAGAGTTTGACCCATAATTAACTTTTGCGTAAACACGCTCCATTCATAGTTTTATCGGTTCTATTAGCTCTGGAACGATGTTTATGACTTAGTTGAGCCATTGGTTCAGTTCTCGAGGCAGCCAGGTGAGTTTTGAAGGTTTTGTTGTAAAATTGTGGAATTAGAACTTAAGAATTGACTTTAGTCAAACCCGATCTTTAGAGACCTTTTCCGGGAAATCTGAGTGCGCGAGCAGGTCTGGAATGTATTTTCTGATAGGAATTCATGTTTGGTTTGTATTCGGGAGGTCCCGACAGTGTTTCAGGTGGTTGACGGAGAGTTGGTGAGTTTTGGGGCATTGTTGGTGTATGGTATTCGTCCCAACGCCCTTCTTTCCGCCTCTGAGGTTCTACCTCAGCGAGATTCTTAAGGCGGCTTTTCCAAAAAAATACTCTATCTTTCTCAAAATTTCAACCTTTGCGATAAAACGTCATGGAACTACCCGACTAAGTCATATAATACATTTCAGATCTCATGGAACTGTCGGAATTCAATTACGGGCACGTTTACCCAAAATCCAACTTTTGGTCAAACTTGAAACTTCAAAATTCCAAAACTTATATTTTCTCCTTTGATTCTCATTGATTGCATGAATGACGCCAATGACTCAACTAAGTCATAAGTCGCATTTCAGACCTAATGTAATTGACAAAACTTCAACACAAATGCATTTATTCTTGATGTTGATTTTAATCAAACTTTCTGTCTTCCTCAACTTAAGAATTTCCATTTTCACTGAATCGATTTGAAACTCACCCAATTACCTCAGGAATTGCGCCACCCATCCCGGAAAGTTATGAATACCAAAATGAAGCTATGAGAAGGGTGTTTTGGGGATAAAAGGTTAAAATGAAATAAACGACCAAATAGTTCGTTACAAAGCATTACACTTATATCAACTTTAGCTATTTAAACTAGTACAAAAGAGGATCAAATACTCTAAACAAATACCATCAACAACAACTATATGTATATACTTCAATTCCAAATAAATTGGGTCTATAATATGAACCCTTAATATAATTATGCGATAATTAAAATAAATTTCATTTTTTGGTGGGCCCAAACAGAGCATCGACAATGTGGACCCTTAATATCATAAATGCTCTGTTTGGGTCCACCAAAAATGAAATCTGTTCAATTAATTCTAGAAGAATCCATGCAAAGATTGATAAAAGAGTGTAGTCTTCTTACCATAAAGCATTTAAAATAGGTCTTTTAAATCATAATTTTCAACTATAAAAGGAAATAACTAGGTCTTCTGATTTGCTCGGTGCAGCACCTCACGATAATAACGAGGTTGCTGCACAATTGCCTCACTAGTAAATTCTACTAATTTTTCTTTTATTTCTTTAGCTATGACTAATTTACACATAAATCGTTCTACAGCCTTTAATTTTATGGTTTATCACACATTTCTACATGTTAGATTTGGTTTTACGAGTTTGAGTTCGTTGTTGCTTCTTGTATGGTAAGTTTTTAAATCATTTGAGTCTTTTATTACTATTGTTTTCTTTGGTGTATGAGTTCACATTTTCATTCTTTGTGTTTTAAATATTTCTTCTACTTCAACTTCATATGAGGGCTTAGCTTTTTGTCATGGAAGAAATATTTCGTTAAATACAAAAACCTTGTTAGACCACTGAATCATTAATTTTACGGGAAAAGCAAAAAATGTCTCTAGTTCAAAAGTTCTAAATATACCATTCATCCATCTATTTTGTTAAAAATACCCCTCCGCTCACCTTTTTGGCTCATTTTTACCCTTAAAGATAAATAAAAAAAAGAGGTTTGTTAGTTTTAAGGGCAAAAAAAGAGCCAAAAAGGTGAGTGGAGTGGTATTTTTAGCAAAATAGGTGAATGAAGGATATATTTGGACCTTTTGAAATAGTTCATGGACATTTTTGGCCTCAAATATTTCTTATTAATACTCAAATTGCTATAGCAAAAATTTTATCCACATTTTTAATCAGAGTTTAGACAATATTAGTATAGTTTTATTTACAACATCGAATCAACTTTACTTGTTATAATAAATATTATTTTAATTTTAATATTGCATATCTCATATTTTAAGTAGGTTACCTATAAATATTCATTTGTGGCCTGATAGTATACGTTATTTTTATACTAATGGAGCATATAACTAAACTCATTAAATAAATCTTCTGTTAGATATTTTTATTCCAATTTTTATTAATTTTTAAAAAAATTTAAACATATGTATTTTTTTTAACCATGTGGCATGGTATATATAGGTCGTTTCTCGTTGGACTTGTCACGTTCCGAATCGGGGAACGCGCGGGCACCTACCCCTTTCCCACATGGTAGGCAAATCTGTTATTTAATCACAACTCAATAAGAAATAAAGTAAATCTCAAACCATCTAATATACACAATAAGTCTAGGACAGATAAGGAAATAGTGCAGAAGTAATACAACAATCCCAAGGAATCTGATCTAAGGTCGTACAAGATCCACTACTATATAACTACAAGTCTGAATACTAATATATAGTCTAGAAAGTACAATACTGTCTCGGAGTAGCAAAATAAGACAAGTAAATAAGAGAGACATTCAAACTGCTGATATGTCCACGTGCTCACCCTAGATGCTCGTCAGCAAAGCCTTGGGAATCAGTCACGAGGAAAGGAAGTAGACCATGTCACATACTATGCACTCATATAAGAATGCAGTAAGGTAGTATCAGTACAAACACTATGTACCGGTAAGTATCATAGGCTGACAACAGTTGGTTAACATATATAAAGTAAGAGATCGAAAGATAGGCATGCTCACAATTAGATATAAAGATTACACAGTCCAAGAATAGCATCACAACTACAAATACCAAGTCTGAATTCAATAAGTATGAATATGTGAATATGAATGCAAATGATACACACACGTTCTGGGCGAAATACCTCTACACCTCGATAGTCATGACTCATGGAGGACCCACGAAGTCCATGTACCTGTTGCGGTGCACAACTCGATCCAATATGAGTATATTTTGCGGAACGTGAAACTCAGTCCAATATATGTATATATGTTGCGGCGCAACCCGATCCAATATATGTATATATGTTGCGGCGCAACCCGATCCAAATGTATGATCATAAATGTATGAATAATATCAAATGCCAATGTATGAATAATATCAAATGCTAATGAGAATATATCAACACCAATGGGAAAATATCAAGTCAATCATGCCATGCATGGACACATAACATCATGTCAAGAATGAATCAAACCTTCCTCTATATACGATCAAGTCTAGTATCATACACGTGGCGATGAGCGAATAGGTCAAATAAGGCAACAAACCATAATCCAGCATCGATACCAACATAAGTATTCCATCCCAACTTTATACCCGAAGGTGTAACATTCTTTCTCAGCCAATCACTAACTCTACATATGTTTCGCTAACCGAAGTTTAACCATAAGGTAAGTCATAACCTACCTGGTAGCCGAGTGGGAGCAACGAACAATCACAAATTCGCCTTGCTATTTCGGAGAGCTTCCAAATACTCATAGTCTAGTCATTATCGAAATCTAAGTTAGAAACGAGAAACAATGATACCCATATTGCTATACATTCATTCGAATCAAAATCAACTAAGAAAAAGAGAGAAAATTGCCCACAATGGTAAAACGGGTATTTCAAAGATGGAATAGGTAACCCAACATCCTAGAAATTCAATTATCCTCCCCAATTTCTAAATTAGCTCAAGTATTGATCAATTTCATCATTCAAGTCAAACCCCCAATTTGGGTATAAACCCTAACTTTCAACCCTTCAATCCTTCAACTATAATGGAAGATTCAAGCTTATTGGTTACTAATTCATCAAATTTCATGCTTAGATTAGTCAAACCCATTAATTTATCTCATATTCAAATCTTAAGATTCAATTAACACCATGTAGGTAGAGACTCATCTTCTTTAACTAGTTTTCTAGATTTCCATCATAGATTCAAGCTTAAGAAAGGTAAATAAAGTATAGCAAGGTTGGACAGACTTACCCCAAGGAGAATCCACTTAGAACACTTCAAATCGCCCTTGAGACACTTTGGAGAAATAATTTTGGAAATGGGAAATGAAGAATTTAACTTAGTATTAAATAGAATTTGTTTCTGCATTTTCCGCTACAACGGTAAGGGGTCCACTACAGCAGAATTGCTCTCGCGATTCCCGCCTCGCTATAGCGCGTCCACTGGAGCGGATTCATAAGAATTTGTAATACCCACACCAGCAGACCAACTCTCACTGAGGTGGGTCCGTTGTGGCATACGATGGCTCACCCCAACGAGATATTAGACACCAGCAATTTGCTAATTTTTCACTAACTTCTTCCCAAAACTCGACAATCACTCGAGACCTCCCAGATGCAAACCAGACATGAAAACATATATAAAAACATGCTACGGACTCACTCGTGGTCTCAGAATTCCCAACAGATGTCTATTTGACTGAGTCAACACCCAATGGCCAAAAGAAAAACCAACTTTCAACCAATAACCCAAAACGCTCCCGTATGCCTCGAGAACCGAACTGAACATCCCACCAAGTCATAATCGCCCCTCCACACCTCTCAGAATTGACGGATTCCTATAAAAGGTCCGTTTACTCAAAAGTCATCTATCAGTCAAAGGTTTTTCACTTTAGGGTTCAAATTCTCATAAGTCACCATGAACTAGCCCGATTACCTCAGGAACCATGTCACCCATCCCCGAGGATTAAAATCATACTACCAGGGCTCGAGGATGGGTCAACGGGGGCAAATGGGTCAAAATGCAATAATGATCAAATGAGTTGTTACATTACATATGAATTAAATAAACGTTCATCCTCGAACGAAAAAATGAAAGTATGAAAACCAATGAGTAATAAAGGAATATCCATCATAGCAAGAAATATACTGACGGTAACGCTTGTTCACTGTATCATTCAAATTGTCGTTAACTTAACTTAAAGACTCAAGTCTCAATTCCTTCATAACTGAAATTTCTTTCAAAGCTCATTCTCGAATGTTAGAACTGACTAAGCTCAAATTCTCTGATTTGATCATAATTATACCTCTTTACGCATCTGATTGAATTCATAACTATCACAACAACCACCATCATCCTTTAGTTGTAGCCACAACCGAAGTCCAACATGTACCGATAACGTAATATGATTTTGCTAGCCTTCCTTCTAAACTATTAAGGTCGTCATTGCACAAAATCCCTTAGAAATACATACACACACGTCACAAGTCCAATTTTCCTTGAATATCCAAATCACCATACTATAAGCAAATCTAATGATTATCTTACCATGCTAGATCCATAGAAAATTAACTGATCACTCTACAGTCTTTCCTTAACTATTTGTACCTCCTCAATACATCGCCAAGTACACGTGTAAACTATTAGAACTGTTTGAATCATTACCATCCGAAAAATATCATGAATTCTACTTGCAAACTTCAATGAGAACCGATAACACTGTCATACCTTCATTCCAAATTGAAATCCATCGAACCCATGTCCGTGATTTACTAGAATACTATAAGTCTTTCATGCAATATAAACACAGGCCACCCAACCCTAAATGAACAAATATGACTCAGAATAAAATGTTGAATCTCTAAATTATCAATAGTTATCCGAACTAATTCCATACATAACTGATAGGCTTGCCATAAACATGCAGTGACATATTTCACCCCTTTTCACATGAGTACTCAATCATGTGCCATCACCCACGACTCCAAAGGCTGGATTCCATCCAAGTCATCAACTTAGTACTGAATATCTATACCTTTGATTGTAACCTTCATAATTCTCAACTTCCACCCGATACACAAGTTTGATAGGACCCCATGAACTCTAAATACATCAAATCTTCTTTGTACTCTCTCTTAACTCGCCCACACTCTGGACACCTTATCGAACCTCTATTTGTCATGTCTCGCTATTTACCAGCCTTATCAAATAATTTCACCTATATCTGAAAGATGTGAAAATAATGCCATCATAAACTACATCTAACCCAAGAATTTCCATTGTTCCAAATCCAAATGATACCCTATCTCGAAGAGGCACCTTACTCATTCCAAATTATTTTAATTTCTCAATTTCCATATTCTATCCAAAATCACATTCGCATCTACCGATTGAAAATCACTCAAAACTACTCATGAGTGTATATATATATATCATAAATCCTGCAAAATAGCTGAGTAAATCCTGGAGATAGTAGTAGTAAACCATAAACTCAAATAATTGAAAATTTTCCTTGCCTCACTCAAATCTCAAAACTGGATACTTATCCAAATCAAACGCATCATATGAACAATCTTTCATGAGACATTCTCCCACCAAAAATATTTATCAACCTTTGTTACCCCAACAAGAACCATTATCGCCAATGTAATATTCCAAACCATCACTGTAGGTTCATAACTTGCAGAGCAATCTCACTTACCATTTACAAAGTTCTATTAACACTCTCATACGGTTCCATACCAGTATCCTTCCCTATGATTCATTAAATGACGACTCCTTCTTCTACATTGGCTTTGCAAGCCCGTCGACCAAATATACATATACAAAGTACTATAGTGAATTTACTTTTCTTGGTTTCAACCGTCATCATTGATCCTTATTTTAATTTCGGAAATGTACTTCAAAACTCAAGCCAGTTAACATCTACCATTGATCTACCACTTTAAATATCCTTATTGGCTAACACCTCATTCAAGGGTCCTTAAACGATGCTTGCCTGAGAAGAACCATCTCTTGTCTTGTCTCGCCGATCTAGAATGCCTTAACAAATCATGTAGTTATCATCTTCAACTTGTCAACTTCAGAAAATCACATAGCTATCAATTGTGGAAACTTGCCTAGCCCTAAGCAATAAGTACGATGCACACATCCCCTATCCATAATTAGAAGCAACCACCGATAACTCCTTAAGTAATTAAATCTTCACACCTTTCCATTTTTAGATCCATCATAATTAGCCAATTATGTAGAGAGTTCACATACCACTCGTCTTACTCCACCTCCGCTACGCCATCATGTCGCACTCTACTTAGCCATTTATACTCCCATGAATTAACAGACCTAACATACTCCGCGCTCCTATCAGATGAATACTTTACCATTTTAACATTTTGTCACCAAGCCTGAACAATTCAAATTCTCTTCAGTGTGATTCCAATACGTAAGATGGAAAGAAAACTCCTCATACGAACCTTATAACAAGTCCTACCACCTTTGACCTCATTACCAAGGATCACCTTTCACGTCGTTGTCTTTTATCAAATTCTCTTCACAACATTATCATGGTCTCTACCCTCTCAAGTCTAAGCTTATCTTCAAGATGCCAACCGATGAACTCTTCTGTTACTGAATCATCGACTCATCGTTGATATACCCTCGTCATAAGACTGCCACAATAAATCCGAATGACATTGGAGTATTCCTACATAAATCACACCTCAAGTAAAACATCCTTGATATGTTAAACCTTCTCAAGTATTAACCTTTACATACCAATGCCACAAAATCTCATCCAAAAACTAGATGCAACACTCGGTAACCCTTCAAATATACCTCCACACTTGTACAACACAAGAGTTATTCCTATTAATTGATCATTGGATCCTATTAGTCTACAATGAGTCCATCATACCAACACATATATGACTTTCACACTCACTCAATACTAAACAACTGCGAAATACTCACAAATCAACAGTATTTTGGTTTCAATAATCCCATATCATCACTAACATCAAAAATGCCAAGTGGACCCATAAACACACTTTTAGGTGAAGAAATGCAATTGTCTATTCCACTAAGCTTCACTCATCATAAGTAACACTGCCACCTGATTTCGATCAGGAGACCATTCTTTGAAGAACTCACAACTACTAATTCTACTATACTATAACAGTACTATCAAATCAAAGCAAACTCAACATTTTATAGCCTATATGACATCCTCATACATACACCATACAACTTATCCCAACAAATACGTCATATACCAATTTTCCCTTCATACAACGGAGATTGATCTATCCAACTTAGTTCTCTTGTATCTCTGAATTGTCATTCCCACTTTCCAAAGATGCCACTGAACTAAATAGTCACAAACATAACCCTAATCAACTGTACCCTCAAATCATCGCTGGAGACTAAACTTGGTCACATGCTTGTATCATGGTAACACATCTCATACACTACCGCGCGACACATATCAAACCACTCATGCACAAATTTAAGAGTGTGTTACCACCATCGGTGATATACTAGGAATAAGAAGTTCATATACCGATTTTAACGTTCCAGATACCAATTTGAATAAAGTAGCATGAAAGAATGAAAAATTAAAGTTTTCTAAATGTCTCATAGCCTCTCGCAGATAAGTATGAAGCTTATCATACTGATCCGTAAGACTCTACTATAAATGCTCTTGTACTTATAGACCGAGTAACCTAGGGCTCTAATACCAACTTGTCATGTCCCAAATCGAGGAACGCGTGGTCACCTACCCCTTTCCCACCTGGTAGGCGAACCCGTCCCTTAATCACAAATTAATAAAAAATAAAGTAAATCCCAAACCATCTAATATACACAATAAGTCTAGGATAGATAAGGAAATAGTGCAGAAGTAATACAACAATCCCAAGGAATCTGATCTAAGGTCGTACAAGATCCACTACTACATAACTACAAGTCTGAATACTAATATATAGTCTGGAAAGTACAATATTGTCTCGGAGTAGCAAAATAAGACAAGTCAATAAGAGAGACATTCAAGCTGCTGATATATCCACGTGCTCACCCTAGATGCTCGTCAGCAAAGCCTTGGGAATCAGTCACGAGGAAATGAAGTAGACCATGTCACGTACTATGCACTCATAAAAGACTGCATCAAGGTAGTATCAGTACAAACACTATGTACCGGTAACTATCATAGTCCGACAATAGTTAGTTAACATATATAAAGTAAGATCAACTAGGGGTCAAAGGTTTTTCACTTTAAGGTTCTAATTCTCATAAGTCACTATCAACTCGCCCGATTACCTCAGGAACCATGTTGCCTATCCCCGCAGGTCAAAATCATACTATCAGGGCTTGGGGATGGGTCGACGGGGGCGAATAGATCAAAATGCAATAACGACCAAATGGGTCATTACATTAGATACCAATTAAATAAATGTTTGTCCTCGAACGGAAAAAGGAAAGTACGAAAGTCGATGAGTAATAAAGGAATATCCATTATAGCAAGAAATATACTGACGGTACCGCTTGTTCACTGTATCATTCAAACTGTCGTTAACTTAGCTTGATGACTCAAGTCGTCATTCCTTCTTAACTGAAATATCTTTCGCAGCTGATTCTCGAATGTAAGAACTGACTAAGTTTAAATTCTCTGATTTGATCACAACTATACCTCTTTACACGTTTGATTGAATTCATAACTATCACGACAAACACCAACATCCTTTAGTTGTAGCCACAACCAAAATCCAATATGTACCAATAACATAGTCTAACTCTGCTAGCCTTCTTTCTCAACTATCAAGGTCGTCATTGCACAAAATCCATTAGAAACATATACACATACGTCACAAGTCCAATTATCAGTTGTTCTATTTCCTTACTTGAATTATCACCATCTATGTATTAAAATACATGTCACACCCCAACTTTGGGGGGGGTGTGGTCGGCATCTAGCACCCTAAGGCCTGAGCGTACCAACTGTAGTATCTGAAATCTCTAACATGAAACGTTAGTCGATAAGGCCACCTAGTAACCGTAACAAAAATAAAGAGCATCAATAACCTGGACGCAGAAAGGACCCAAACACAAATATATATGCATAACCTAATGCCGACAAGGCCGTCATGAGTACATCAACGACTGACAAGGGCTGACAAGGCCACACAAAATATATATATAACTACCACTAGTCTGCAAGCCTCTAAGAGTACTAATATGCATCATAAAGTCGGGACATGGCCCCGACATACCCAATATATATATATATATATATATATATATATATATATATATATATAAGAGTCAGTAGGCACTATTGCATATATATATGCAATAATGCCTACCAACTTTATACACCAACTTCGAAGAAATAAAGTGTGACACCTAACCGTTGGAAGCAGATATCCTACTATATAGGCAAGTAAATTTGTCTATCTGTACCTGCGGACATGAAACACAGCACTCCAGAAGGGACGTCAGTACGAAAGATGTACTGAATATGTAAGGCAGACAAAACATATAAATACAAAGATATGATATCAATGAGAAGGGTATAGAATCAACCTGAAACTCAGAGAAAGGCCGATGGGGGCATATAACAACTGTAACATAACCATGAATGTATGCATGTAAGTAAAAATTAGGCCGCTCTATGGGGTCATATAATATCATATCAAATTCCTCTATGGGGTGAGCTCATAATAAACTGCCCCGACCATATAGGACGTAGTGGTATCTACCTAACTGATCAGTGGTGTGCACATGTAGAATGCTTGCCCGATCGACTATAGCACAACGCGGTGTGGTAAAATAGATACATAAATATAAGTGCAATGCAAGACATACTGCAAGAGATACTCTAGACAGAGCTGGAGTGACCTATGGTCATTATCCTCTGACTATTTTATGACTCTTTTATGACCAAACAAAAGAACTTAAATTGCCTTCTATTATCGCGGGGAATTAGCCCTTATATAACTTGGGGTCACTGTTTTGAGTGTGTTATCCTACACATTCTCCTTTAAATGCCACTACACCTAGCCTTAATATAATTCACCCATTTACATTAATAATACCTTGTGGTAATCCATACTTCCTTACACAAAGCGTAGCTATTGGGTTGTGTGTTCATAAGGCATTTTTCTCGTATATGTCAAAGAAAGTTATCGCGAAACGAGTAGATTCTCCGAGTCTTCTTAAAAACTTTCAACAACACCCTCTATATTCCACTTTCACACTTATCTCCAGCTCACCATCCTATTCACAAGACTTCAACCTCCATAGAATCATTAGAAGTAATGTAACATCATAAATTTAGGATCTGTCTAACATAATTATCCGAAAGGAGGGATCATATTAACAACTCCTAGTCGATGAAGTTTCACTCTCTTCCAATCTATCAACATATGTATGAGAATTTAATTAGCGCCTCCCTTCTATAATCATAATTTATTCCCGTCAGAATATCTAATCCCCAAAGTAGTACCATACTATTGACTTCCCAAAATAAAAGGTCAAATTATCATTGTTCAATAAGCCTGGGTCGATACTAAGTCCATAAAATGTAAATATGTCATCAACAATGTAATAATAGCATACCTCAAACAACATCGAGCCTCGAAGCTTCATCCATTCCCTTGCCTTTACCTCTACCAATCACCCACGGACACTCACGTACCTTGTAACCTAGCCTGCCACACTTATTGCAAAATATTGTACCCTTATGGCGTGGTCATATATGCATCCGACCATATTGCTTGCAAGCTAGATAGGATGGCCTGATTCGGCATGCACTCCTATGACCCAGAGATACTGGGTCTGTGAACCTTGCCTCAGCCTTACCCGAGAACTCTGATTATACTCAGTCTATCGCAAAGGTCTAACATGCGGATTATACAACTGCAACTCATTTCCATACAACTACAACTCATTACTATCGACGATCTTTGACCGAAAAGCTCCCTAGGCTGCAAACTGCCCAGCCCTTCAAGGGGTCTATCAATATGAGATGCTCTGGGATGGCGCCATGCATGAGTGGCAACCAACTAAGTCAACACCTGCATCACTCTCCTAATATCCTAATCAGATGGAACCGATGGTGGAACTGGAGATGTGGGAGCTCCCCTAAGCTCCTCTAGTATTACTAGAGTCGATGATACTTGAAAATGTGACTCACCCATCTCCTCCGACTGATCTAACTTAATAGAGGGCATGCTACTTGCATTCCCTTTTAACTCATCCTCAATCTCTCTACTAACCATAATTTTGTTAGAAAAAGATATTCATGTATTTACAAACACGATAAGGGTTATAGAAAGAATCCCTATGACTCAGCTTTATTACATGATTTTAGATCCAAAAAGAGAGATAACCATCCTAAATGTCTTGTAGCCTCCTGCTTATAAGTGTGGTGCACATCACACCCATAAATAAGACTCCACTAGACACGTCTTGTAGACTCCTTGAGACTGACCTGCTCTGATACCAAGCTTGTCACACCCCAACCTTGGCGGGTGTGGCCGGCACCCGACACCCTAAGGTCCGAGCATACCAACTATAGTATCTAAAATTCTTAACACGAAATGTAGGCCGATAAGACCACCTAGTAACCATAACAAAAATAAATAACATCAATAACTTGCACGCAGAAAGGGCCCAACACACCATGTATGCATAACCTAAGGCCGATAAAGTCGTCATAAGTATATCAATGACTGACAAGGACCGACAAGGCCACACAAAACATATATATACAACTACCACTAGTCTACAAGCTCTGCGAGTACTAATATGCATCATCAAGTCGGGACATGGCCACGACATACCCAAAATAACTATATATATGCAGTAATGCCTACAGACTCTGTACAACAACTCCGAAAAAATAGAGTGCGACACCCAACCGTTGGAAGTAGATATCCTACTGTAGAGGCAAGTGAGTTTGTCTATCTGTACCTGCATGCATGAAACACAGCGCCCCAGAAGGGATGTCAATATGAAAGATGTATTGAATATGTAAGGCAAGCAAAGCATATAAATACAGAGATATGATATCAATGAGAAGAGTATAAAATCAACCTGAAACTCAGAGAAAGGCCACTGAGGGCATACAACTACCATAACATAACCATGAATATATGCATGTAAGTAAAATCGGGCCGCTCTATGGGGCCATATAGTATCATATCAAATCCCTCCGTGGGATGAGCTCATAATAAATTGCCCGACCATATAGGACGTGGTGGTATCAACCCAACTGATTAGTGGTGTGCATATCTAGGTGCCTGCCCAGCCGACTATAGCGCAACATAGTGTGGTAAAATAGATACATATATATAAATGCAATGCAAGACATGCTGCAAGGGATACTTTAGACAGAGCCGGAGTGACCTATGGTCGTTATCCTCCAACTATCATTATTGTTGCTACGTCCATCAACACAACTTTCATTAAGATATAATAGAATAAGATATATATGAGTCGATAAACTTCCTCATTAGAACGAAGAACGTAGATACTTCTAGCCTTTTAGAGTAGAGTACTTTGGGAGGAATATTCGCATACGGATCATGCCAAAAGAAGAAAGAGTTAAGCCTTACATACCTTATCCATTAAGCTACAACCGTTCCACAAGTCCTCGAACCTCTTACGGATGATTATCTATATCATACAAATGATTGGTATCAATATCAGCTTCATATTCTATAGGAAGGTTCATTTAGTCATTTTGTCGAACAACTCATGGGCACAGCTTCATAATGTCGTTTATGATTCACGTTCAACGTGTCTTAGCACAACAATCTTCATCATCACTTCTTCTTATCCCCACCATGCTACCCATACATTTACAGTTCCATTTGGTTCCTTAAATCATGTAAAAACTGTCCACACAACCTAACTCAACTTCAAGTTTCATAGCTACTAGTTTCTTCGAGAATTCTCCAACAAAATTCAATCCAACAATTGTACAAACTTAAGAGTAGGCGAGGGAAGATGAAATTACCTTCAATATGTCATGAATCCTTTGTTACTTAGCTTACTTCTACACCAAGATACTTCCTAAATCGTTACAACGAGCAAGAAGAGGAGTTAGTGGTAGCCACATAATTCCTTACGTCGAACTAGCGTGGTTTATCTTTGAATTGAGTTGCAAATTGATGTAGAACCCTTGGAAGAATGTTAAGGGTGATCTAGGGTTTGGGTTGGGGTGAAATGAGATCCAATGGTCGAACAAAGTAATATATAAGACTTAAAATTCTTTCCACAGCATAGAAAAATGGTTTACTTTTACGGTCCGTACAATTTTGTATGGTCCGTAATTTTCTCTGTATTTTTCAGATGAATGAACCGTCAATTGCATTGGAAATTAGACTCTCTGAATTTGCATTTAGATAGGTTATGCACTCCACAATTCCTTATATACTAGGAGATATACCCTAGACAAGTTGAGCTAAAAAGTTAGGTCTCCGTCTTTCCCCGTATTTTGACTAACTTAATTTATTTGATCTATTTAACCCCGAAATCTTACGAAAAATATGTAACACTTGTTTAAACTTGTTTCCATCCAAAAATGGTATGTTAGCCTTACCGGGATTTACGTTACTTTACTTACGACGCATTCGAGTGCGAAAATACAAGGTGTAACAACAGACATCGAAGTTGATTAGGCCAACTATGAGATATTCCCTTTTCCCACCTCAACTACACTATCTACTCAGTTAGGTATATTTTTGATACATAAACGGTGATAGTTCAGTTAGAAAAAAGGAACAACTGATAGTTAAGGTGTAAAACTGACAAAAAGTGATAGTTCAGATGTGTTTTTGACTATTATCTCAATTGAAAAACTTCTTACTCCCTTCGTTCTAATTTATATGATGTAGTCTGACTAGACACATAGTTTAAGAAATAAATGAAGACTTTTGAATCTTGTGATCTAAAATAATTTAAAATATTTATGTAATTATAAATAAAATTTAAAATTAAATTATTGACAAATAAAAAATGCATCATTCTTCTGATACTGAATAAAAAAGTGTGTCATAAAAAAAAAATTGGGACGGAGAGTATATATTAGGGACCATTTTGAGTGAAGTTCCAAAAATAAGTGGCTAATTTGGGGCTTTTCGTATCCAAATTCCAGTGATGGCGTGTGGAATTACTTCTATTTTTCCAGTACACTGTTCTAATTGTGAGTTTTATTATTCTTCCTCCTCACGAAACTATAAGCCATCAGTATTCGCATCACATTATACCTTTATTTTCATCATTTCTTCTGTTTATTCTAGGGCTTTTTTCACTTCCTTCAAATCTCCAGTTTGATCGATTTTCGTGAATAGCTTAAGATGGAAAATGCTTCGTTCGATGTTGACCAGCCTCACTCCATGGGCACCACTATAATCGGCGTTACTTACAATGGTGGCGTTGTACTCGGGGCCGACTCTCGCACTAGCACCGGTAACTGAATTTGCTGAGTTAATGGTTAATTAATTTTTGTTTTAATCTTATGATATGTTTTTATTCATTTGTTTGGTAATTATGTTGAATATTCAGGAATGTATGTGGCGAATAGGGCTTCTGATAAGATCACTCAGCTGACTGATAATGTCTACGTTTGCCGCTCTGGATCAGTATGATGCTTTTAACATTCCCTTTATGCATTTATATTCATCTATTTTGGAACTTATTTGGTATTCCCACCGGTTCAAAATAAGTGTCCACTAGTAAATCCGATGAAAAGAAATACTCCCTCTATTTCAAAATATTTGTTTGGTTTTGACTTGACACGGAGTAAAGATGATTTTTGAATCTTGTAGTCTTAAATTAAAGAGATGAAGAATATATCAAAATGCTCTTTAATCTTATAGTCTTAAATATGTCACGTGTGAAGTAAATTAAAGAGTTGCCAAAAAAAAAAAGCAAACATTTTGAAACGGACCAAAAAGGAAAGTAACACAAACATTTTGAAACGAAAGTAGTTATTTTGAGACAGAAAGAGTTAAAGAAATACTTACAGCGATCTTAATAAATCTACAAAAAGATCTACATCTTCTATTCCTATTTCTTTACACCAAAAGCAGAAAGATACTGTGCAATTCCATTTGACTTTTTGAATGGAATTGGATCTATCTTCAAAACACCTCCCATTCCTTTCTTTTCAAATAGTTCACGAAATTCAGTGAGGGATCATCCTCCACCACTTTTTCTGGCTCTTGCTGCCTCCTCTTCTCATCCAACAGCTTAGTAGATCTGCGGTATGCTCAGGCATAGTCCAATTAGTCTCTGTCTGGTTGAAGAACAAAGACCAGAGTTGTGTTGTGAATTTGCAATGAAGAAAAAGATGGTTGTTGGTTTCATCTGCTTCATTGCAAAGATAACATCTGGATACTATGATGCTTCCCTTTTTCTTCAATACTTCATGTGTTAAACAAGCTCTCTTTGCCACCAACCAAGTGAAACATTTCAACTTGGTTGGGGCTGGACACTTCCATATTTTTATCCAAAATTTTGGCTGCTCCCCATTCTGCACCACGTCCTCCTTTTTATAAGCCCTGTTTACAGTGAATTGTCGATGACTATTGTGCCTCCATCTCAAAGTGTCTGGATCAGTGGTAGTGCCATGAAAATTATCAATCCTATTCAACAGAATAACCAACCTTTCCATCTCCCAGTCATTCAAAAATCTTCTGAAAACTAAGTCCCATCCCTGAGTACTCCAAACTTCATGAATAGTGACCTCTGGATTGTTACACAAACTGAACAGATCTGGAATCGTGTGAAAATATATAGTTTCTTGATAACATAAAAACTCACTTATCTAAATAAGGGTAAATTTGGAAGAAAAATAATTAATTCCTTTTTGATTAGGTAAGTGGACACTTATTTTGAACAAAAATAAAAGGGCTAAGTGAAACACTTATTATGAACCGGAGGAAGTTAGCATTTTATATTAGGGATTTCTCTAAAAGCAAAAACCACTCTTGAAACTGATGTTGCATTATCAATTCATTTATCCTTTACCATCTTGATGTTTTATTATTTGGTTTAAAAATAAGCATATGGTTATTGTACATGATGAAATTATGAAGTTTAAGAAATTTGGGATTTGTGGTAAAGGGCTAAATTTTGCTCTAATGACGGGGAAACCTCGTTAAATAACAGGAGATGCATTCTTGGTTCCTGGAACCTTTTAGGAGTTTCATTGAAACCACATTTTCTATATAATCTACAAGGATGACTTCATATTGCTCTCTCCCAAGTCTCATCTCTCTTGGTGGGATGAAGCATATAGAGAGGCGGGTAGGCATATAAATGTGGTGTTAAAAAAAAGCTGAATGTAACTTACATCTGAGGGAGCTTTTATGTTGATGTCCACTGTTTTTGAGTATAAGGTCAAGACTGCAAGGGAGTCATCATTTGTTTCTGTGCTTAGGTTTTTCTGATTGTTGGAATTGGGTCTATGATTGTGAAGCTGGTTTGATGGAAGAATCTATAGCTCCTTTATAGATGTGAATGCTGTCCACAAAGATCTTGCATTGAAAAAATATTAATTTTAAGAAGTGAGACTAAATCTTGCACTAAGGCTTCATTTGCTGCTCCAGTCTGTAGTGTTTTTAAGGGAGGGGGGTAAGTCAAGTAATTTTCATTATAAATATACTGATGAAAAACAGCATATGTGAACAGGGTTAGTGACTCAACCGCCATCATTTAACAAATCATCCAATCTATGAATTTCAAGTGTGGATTCTCTCTTTGACCCAAAAGTACAAATGAAAAAAAAGTATTTCAATACTTTTAACGTTGTTCTTAATATTATACAATAATCTCATATATTTTTCTAATCCAAATAAGCCAAAAGAGACACAATAATGATGTCCTCCAGGCTACCGTCCTCTCCTTGCCTGTCTTTTCTAGTCTCCAACATGACATTGCTTCATCCACTGTCTCTGTGAAACCCATGAAATTGTTGGACATAGGAAAACCACAATGCATATCTGTGAGGTAAAGCTATAATACGACATGAAGTGGTTTTTGTCATCACTGTACTTCTTACATATGCAATTCATAACAATTTGCTTCTTTTCCTAAGATTTTCTGCCATTAAAAGTGATCAAAACTGACTCTTGTCCTACCACAAATTGTAAAAAGTTACTTTTTTCCTTGGTGGCTTATTACATTCTTCTTCTGCCTCTTTCTAGTAGCTCCATGTAAATTTCTTACTTAAGAGTATTATTCGGCCTTAAGTTCCCTCAAATCATCTTTTCACCCCACTCTTCCCCTATTAAGTAGATTTTGGAATGGCACTCAACCTCGTAATCCACTGTCCTATCCTCTTTATCACTATCTATCGTCAGTAGCTATGTCCCCAGAAGCTTTTGACCTGCAATTCATTTCTATCTAAGCATTGAGCCACATATCTGTCCATCGTATTGGCAACACCTGAAGTGTCGTTGATGCTCGAATTAGCACGCCTTGCATCTTCATACTTTAATGAATCAAGCATAAGGCTATGTCCCCACCTATGGACCAAAGTTTTAATACTTTGTCCACGATCACCAATTTGGTTGACAGAGAACTCCATTAACAACAATATTAGCTTCCACGTGCATAATTACACGTGAAATAAAACCTGTTGAGCGAACTTGATGGTCTAGAGATAAATTTGGACATTCATAAGGTACTGAGAAGTAAAAGTACGTTGATGGTTGAAAATTAATCCTAGAAAGTAGGATTCTTTATGAGTTATATACAACACTTGCTTTTGCAGGCAGCAGATTCCCAAATTATTTCAGACTATGTTCGCTACTTTCTACACCAACACACGTAAGCTTCCTCCCTCGATTAGAACCTATATTCCATCTTTTAATTATTCAAGTGCTTAATTGTGGATCCCACCTTTTACAACTTGCAAGCCCCCTCCACCCCTCCGCCCAAAACTTCCTTTTATGGTATCTACTTTCTTCTTTTGTTTTGGCCTGGTCATAAGCTGCAATAATAATTGTTAGCTTCTTCATATCTATCTTCTTTATTGTAAAATTGGTTCTCTATTTTTGTGTATATTTCTTTAATGTTTGAATGACATCCTCTATAACTTGGGCCATGAATTGGATCTCTTGTTTGTATATCTACTTTTGGAAGGAGGTAAATTTATAGTGTAGCAGCATTGTTTGCCACTTAGTATGCGAAGTTATTTTTAGGAACTTCTAATCTTGAGACTTCTTGTGAACGTAGGATACAGCTAGGCCAGCCGGCTACTGTCAAGGTTGCTGCGAACCTTGCAAGGTTATTATCCTACAACAACAAGGTTTGCTCTATAACCATTATACTTTTTCTTAGTTTGTCCCATTATTATATATTGTTATTAGCCATTTGTCACTCAATTTTGCCTCTTTTACTTGTAATGTAAATATCTTTGCTGTATAGCTTGAAGATTTTCAATCTCTTTAATTTCTCTTTAATGCAAATAGATCAGGGATTTGTACTCGCGAGTCTTGACAAATAGAGATAGCTGGTAACTTTGTTCAAGTAATTTTGTGCCATATTTTGTGTGCGCCTTCGATGGTTCAATAAAATAGATCGTTCTATTCGTGCTTGAAAAACGACCCCATCGGTCCGCTCCTTTTAATGGACATTCTTAGCCGTCCTCCGAGGGTTAACACCCCATAGATCATGATGTCAGCCTGTCACTGTCTAGTAGGACATCTTCCTTTATTACCGGCAATCTCTTACCCATCTGATAGTTGTAAAAATCTGAGTGGTCTTAGCTGCCCTTGTTGTAAGATCAATATAACCCTGACACTTAGTAATGATTTGAATATTGAACAGTGATCATGTTCTAAACAGAGATGGAAAGTTTTTGAAGCTAGATTCATTCTCATGTCTTATTCAGGAACATTATGGTAAATTTTGAGCTGATCTCATTATGTATGTTTTTTCCATACTTTTGCTTGGGTTTTCTTTAATGAACTTAAATTGTATAATCATTATGAATTATTTCCTGGTAATTACGTGACTATAATATTTATAGTGATGTATGCAGTTTTATCACACATGCATTTCTTTTTTCCCTCTCCTGGATATTTATGCTAAATGAACTAGTGCATAAATACCCATTTGATATTTAAATTAATTAGCCCAAAAAGTTTTAAAAATAGCTTTTACTACTCTACTTTACAGGCTTACTGTTGCTACTATGCTGTTATGTAAATAACTATATGGAATTTTGGGTGAACTTGTCTTTTGTGCACTCTTTTCATGTGCTGTTCTATGGATCCACCAAGTGTATTCCAGAATATTTAGCTATCAGTGAAAAAATGAATCATTTAAAAAAGTACATTGTACATGATATTTGTTTGATACTGATGGTGTACGGGCCAACTTGCACGCACCTCGACTGTTTGACTGGGAACCTACTACCTCCCACTAGCATAGGTACCAGGTAACTTTGCCTCGCCAAGGCTTAGGCAGATCAGAAGAAATCACTTAGTGCTTTTTTGTCTTAATTGGGATTTGAACCTGGTCTCCGAGGTTTACACCCACTTTATTGACCACTAGGCCATATATATCATAAATAATATGCGACCTAGGTTAATTTATGATGTGCCTTTTATATTTATTCGACTCGTTGCTCTCTGTATGTCCAGGATAGGCTTCAAACAGGAATGATTGTTGGTGGTTGGGACAAATATGAAGGAGGCAAGATATATGGAATCCCTCTTGGAGGCACAGTCTTGGAGCAGCCTTTTACACTTGTCTATTGAAGTTTCTTTTCAGTTCATAGAAAATTTGTTCTCTTTTCCTGTAACTACTTAAGCAGACTATTCAGATAGCCCCATCGGGGAATTTTTTTGACTCCGTTAATACAAAGAGCTGAAAAACTGGAAAACACAGCAAGACCCAACAGAAGCTAGAAGATGGAAATAGAAAGATAGAATTAGTACTCCATGCCGCAGATCTCATTGCAGAGTTCAAGAAAAACAAACAAATAAAGTGCCTGTTTTTGTTGCTGCATATAAATGGCTGTGGGTGTATGAAAGAGAGACAGGGGGTGGGGGGATGGACAGGAATGCCCATCACTTTGCAAGGGAGATGGGAGCTGCATTGTTGATCAGAAGAAGAATAGGAAGACTTAGATGAAACCAGAGCACAAGAGTGATGGTAGCATATGTTTGTTTCCAACAGGTTTAGATTTATCATCATGATAACCTGGTAGTCTGGTTCAGTGAAACCCATGTTTCTCTTTTGAATGAGAGTGCAAAATATGTTTAGCTATTTCTCGAGATGGCTCTGTTTGTGGAGGATTTTCCTGGAATTATTTTCTTAGACCCAGATATATGCTTCGTCGCCCTTGTTTTTTTCTTTTCTGGAATGACTAATGAGAATGGATAGAAAAGAATTCTTTGAAACTAAATTGAACCCAAAAAAACACCGGAACTAGACATGAACTACAAGGTTCACGTCTTTGGTTTTTAATTACCTAATATGTGATGGAATAGGTTATTTCGTTGTATTCAAGCTTTCTTGGATGATATGTTCTCCTTACATTTTGGTGCTCTAGTGAAATTAAGCTATTATCTGGTAATTTTTGGTTGCTATACATGACAATGGGTTCAATGTTTTTTATCACGCATTGGATAGGGTAAGAGCATTGGATAGGATGAAAGAATGCAATGCCACACGAAAGAGAAAAACCTGCCTTCTGGGAAGATAAGAAGCTGATTTCACACCCTAATGTCTTGTTTGAAATATGTTCATAATTTTTCCCTTGGTGTTGCTTAATGAAGTATATTGAGAGCTGAACTTTACAGCTGATAATCGATTTAATTTATTAGCTTCGCTGTGCAAGATGCTCCAAGTGCTACCAGTTGGCTGAGCAATATTCTGTTGATTGACCGTTACTTTCAGGATCTGGGTCTACTTATTTGTATGGTTTCTTTGACCAAGCATGGAAAGAGGGAATGACTCAAGAAGAAGCTGAGGTTAGTTTCATGTAGTTTGTATTTACAACCTGTCTAATTTGCACGACGTTGGATGCCATCATCTGCACAGCTATGTGTTTATCTTCATCTGTCATGCTTTAGAGTTTATAATGCAGATATCCTTTGAAAAGAAAGCATGTTATGCTAGTTCGAGATGAAACTTATTCAAAAAGTAGAAAATTTCGTTATAATTTGGTACACAGCTTTCAAACCAATGGAAGGGGTACGGAAATACTTTTGGTAGTAAAAAAGGCTGCATACTGTGGTTCACACATTGACACTACAACCAACCACCATGGCCGGTGAATGCACAATAAGATCTTGAACTTGCATCTTGCCTACTGGCTCTGTTATTTAATAAGGTAATAGTTTTCTGAAATTCTCCTCGAGGGGATAGTTTTTCGACTAGGCATAATAGACTCTTCTTTTGGGGACATGTTGATGCTCTGATCAACATCTGCATTTGTATTGCCTCACTATTCACTAATCTGCTTTAATGATAATTCTGAAGATTTCAGTTAGTTGGATGAAGATTTAAGATTGTGTCAGCTTTTCTGCAGAAACTGGTGGTGACTGCAGTGTCCCTTGCCATTGCACGAGATGGTGCTAGTGGCGGAGTTGTTAGGACTGTAACTGTGAGTTAATTAATCTGCTTTATGCTTATTCAAGTGCCGTAATATGGTTTAATGAAACTTTATTTGCTTACTGCGGCTCTAATAGCAAATTATTCAAGTTAAAATAAACAGTCTTGCCTTGTAAGAAATAGAATAAACCAAACTTCCCCCCCCCCCCCCCCCCCACTCCCCACCTATTCCTTTTGTCAAACCAACGGAACCCTTGATATACTTGTCGGTGTAGCTTCAACTCCATGATACTCTGCTTCTAGATGATGGTGATATTCAGATTTCAGAGTCATATTGCTGATCCCAATTTACCTACAAGCTTCGCACATTTCAACTGTGTCCAAGAACCCTTCATTATGCTTATATCCAGGCCTTGTAATTTTGAAGTTTGGACCAATTCTAAGAAACTAGTAGTGTTTATTTTGTTATGTTGTGAAAATGAATTACTTCCACTCTAGATTTTAAAGATTTTTCTATCCTATACTTGCGTTTGTGTGCTGTATTGCTCTTGCAACTCCTGCTTAGCTTCAGCTTTTGTGGGATTGGTTGAGTCGGACAGTTTTTTTTACTGGCTATTGTTTTTTTTCTTTGGAACACTTTAAGCAATATCCTCAATCTTATTGAAATAGGGACCTCACGTTTTCAGTTGTCTCGTATATAATCACGTCTTTTTGAACAATTTTGATAAGCAGATTAACAAGGATGGAGCTACGAGAAAGTTCTATCCAGGCGATTCCCTTAAACTTTGGCATGAAGAACTAGAGCCTGTGAACTCCCTGTTGGATGATGTGTCTGCATCAAGTCCTGAACCAATGGTCAGTTGAAACCGGAGTATGCCCCTATTAACATATTTGAGGATGTAGAATTTTCTTAGCTGTTGCTTCTGCACAAGTACTCTATCGACTATCGGCATGTTCTGGGTCATTGGTTTTTCCCTTCCTTTTGTCCTGCTGCAACTTTATAACTATGTTCTGGATCATTGTATTTGTCCCTTATTTTTATCCTGCCCTGCAATATGTTTACATAGTTCTGAATGTTTCTGCAAAAGGAAGTTCAACAAAAAAGAGCGTATCTTCTTCATCTACTGATTTCATTAGCTCTCGACCAACATGAATCTCGTCAATATAGTGCAATTATCCGTACATCACACATGATTCGTTGAAAAACACGAGTAATAATTACCCCCCAAAAGATGAAGAGAAACATGTCGACAGCAAACAGGGGTGTCAAAATTAGCCCATGAAAATATGATTTGCCCAACCTGCCTAAGTTGGGTTTGGGTTGGTGACCCATATATCTATCAATTCATTTCATCTTGATCGGTCCAATTTAATCAATCTAAGAAGGTAGATTGAGTTGGGCTAAATATGTATCCAAAGTGATGCATCAGAAATCTTGTCAAAATGATTTTAATTTCCTCTTGTTTGATAGTTATACATAAAAATTAAAAAGAAAAAACTAGTTTTATTTGGTAATTAAATAACCTATAGAAAACAAACAAATAAATTAAAGCTTGGTAAGAGCTGAGAGATCAGATTATAATCTATTATTAGTCCACCTTAACTTAATTCATGTCAGCCCAAGTAAATAACCTGCTTATTTATTGACTAATTCAATCTGCCATTTGAAACACCTAATATAACAAATGTAGATCTGGTCTTTCGATCACACATTAGACTTGGTCTTTTAATCACGCATGAGCCGTTTAGAGGCAGGCAAAGAAAGGCATCCATTCCTAACAAATTAGGAATGTGAAGGCTCCGACAAAAAAAAGGCAACACGATGCACTAAGCTCCAGCTATGCGCGGTGTCTGGGGAAGGGACGGACCACAAGGGTCTAATGTGAATGCTCATACAATAAATTGAATTAGTTGAATTTGCCACCCCATTTTGTTGTTAACACTTCCCCTTATCTGTTTTTATTTTATTTTATTTGCGCATCCACATATATGATTTTTTTTATAACCGTGATGTTCGGGCTCGTTTATGCGCACATCGACTAATTTTATGAGGTATCTAGTACCTCCCACCAGCATATGTACTGAATAACTCTATCTATCAAGACTTAGACGGGTAGGGAAAAATTATTTTTTCTTTTATTGGAATTTAAACTTGAAATTTCATGATTCACTACCCACTTCCATTGGCCAATACCTTTCGGTGCCATATATATGGCATTTCCCGTTGTAACAAAATACTAATTGGGTTAAGGTCTCATTTGGACCTACTTTTGTAGAAGTGCAGTAATTCACCTGTATATGGCAGTTCTAATTCACCCCAAAATTATTTCCCTCTAGGCAAAATTTGTCATGTCAAAAAGTTAAAAGTCACATTACATTGTTACTTCAAATTTTATGTACTCCTTTGTCTCAAAATACTTATCATGCTTTATTTTTCTAGAGTCAAACTACATTAATTTGCCAATATTTTAAGATGTATTTTTTCATCATATTGATATGAGAAGAAATGCAACTTATAGTACTGTTGTATAGTTTTTGGATATCTTAATTTTAATTTTAAAATATTAAATTAATTTAATCAATTTAACTCTGAAGATTAATTTAATTGACTCTCGAGAAGCGAAACATGACATTTACTTTGGGATGGAGAGAGTTATATCATTATACATTTTTCGTCTTCAGATGTTATTTTTGTATATGGCTACCATGTAGCTAATGAATAACAATCTCAAACTTTATTGTGTTAATATGGTCAGGCAAGATGGAACATGGAGCACTAAACTTTTATGTTGTTAAAGATTTAAATTATTACTATTTTGATCATAGAAAAGTGAAGCATGCGAGGAATTTTACGCGTAATAATTTAGTTAGATGAATAATTTGTAAAAAAGAGTAATAATACCTATGAGACTGCATAATTGTTTCTATCATTATTATGGTTAGTACTACAACAACTACTTATTAGCCAAACTAAAAGTAGGAAAAAGGGATTTTAAGGATCTTTCCTATTTAAAGCTACAAAATACAATATTCCTTATAATCACCGGCTTGATCTCTTTCTACCTTTTTATTTACTTATTTTAAACTAAAATAAGTCTCTGTTTCATGCATTTCCATAGCAATCCAAATATCAAGATACCGTTTAGGATGCATTTGTCTTAATTAAAAGTCTCGAATTCGAAAATAATTTTTTTGATAAGAAGTATTTTCTATTTATTTTAATGAGTCTTATACATGCAGAATTCGTATTAGTTGAAACTCAAAAAAGGGTACCGGACACTAAATAATTTTGAGGGTCACACATACAAATATCAGCCACATTTACCGTGGAAAATTGGTAGTGCGTGGTAAAGTTCATAATCTCATTTTACTTTCCTTTTTTCTTTTAGTTTAATGCCATCAGTGAATTATTGCAAATGAGTACTCTTTGCGTGACTATTTACGGAAAACACTATTGCCTTTTAGACAATAGTCTCACGGTTGATGTTTTATGGTTTTAAAATTATATAGAGTTCAATTATTTTTAGAAGAGAAATATTCAAAATTTTCATCTCAATCTGTAAATAGCTGTGATCAGATTTATTATTGCCACTATAAAAGTAGGTTAAATCTATTTTTATTGACTAGCGATAAAAACTTAGCGATACATTGCCTTTTTTTATAAAAATAATACACAGTTTATCCTTGAACTACGTAAATGACTCATATTGCCCATAAATTTTGCAAAAATATCAAGATATTTAACTATTATTTTTCTCGGCCACCATTTTGAAAGTATATATGTCCTAGACAATCTATATTAGAGACATAATGTACTTGAATACATTCGTATTATTAATAAAATTAATATTTATGACATTTGCAATTATTGAATTATTGTTTGATTGTTTGGAATTATTCATATATGTGCATCCCTTGAGCTTACGTTGTCATTAATAAAGTGAGATATTAATGATAGAACGTAACTCTCAAAATAGCCTCGACTAGTGATCATCAAGAATGGGATATCGATGATATGCTATAAGTCGACATGTGGTCTGCATCACATTCTTGAAGAATGTAGTATGTCTCACAGCTACGAGTATTGGTTACTCGTGATGGACACATGGATACTTTGGAGGAGTATTGGTGTGCCCTGCCGATAAACTATTTGTTATACATGTCTATAGTGTTATCGGCGTGTGGAATATAAAGATCCTTTGACTTAAGGTCAATACACACCTTGTTTACAGAATGATGTACTTTGACCAAGTTCTAAGCTTAAACTCCTTCTGGATAAGATACGGCTTGTGTTGGGTGCATTAGGATGTAAATCAAGGTGGTAGTTCAGCCAAAAATATGATTCATTCCTCGATTGAAAATTCGAGAGAGCACTTAAGTTCTCAATGTTATTAGGTTGACTAAAGTCACTAGCCAGTGCAAGAGACGTATTTAGAATATGGTCTAGTTGTCAACTAATAAATGTGAGATAAAGTGATTAAGCCATTTGGATAGACACTTGGCAAATCCTAAGCTTAATCGAGTGTGTCGCGAATGAAAGAAATTTATAGTTCCGCATAAAGGTTAAGTTTGTTGGATTCATGTAAACGTACTTCACATATTGAGTTCGTCATACGACGCAGTCTAGGAGTTTCGTATGGACCTTAATTAGATTAATGTCGATATGTGAAGGTTTATAGGGTCACACTATATGCGATTGTTTCTTTGATCTAAGAGTGTATTGAGAGAGTATTAAATATTCGATTTAGAATCGAGATATTTGATTTATAATAATTATGAAATATTTCTATTTGATAGAAATTATTTAATTAAGTCGAATTGAATTTCAGATTTAATTAAATGTGTTTGATATATTATATGGGTATTCGGACAAATACAAGGAAGCAATTGAGCCAGAAATTACTGGCCCAAAATCAGCACATTGGCCGTCCACTTGGATGGGCCAGATTTTCCTATTTTAAATCTGCTTAGGTTTTGTCTTGAACAGATAAACAACACAAACCCCATATTTATGAAGTTAGTCAGTCATACAAAACAGAGGATTCAAGACTTAGAGCCTTGAATTACTTTCTCTCTTCTAACAAAAGAATTCCTAGCGTTCTTCGTTAGATAAATACATTGGAGTTGGAATTTGCAATCGGAAGAACAACTCGCGTGGATACCATAGTTGTGAATCCAGCATACGAAAGCATGTAAGTTTTCTTTTGTAGTGTTTTGAACACTTTGTATGATTATCGTATAAGCCATGCGGGACCATTGTCGGGTAAGTAAAGTTTTAAATTTTCGTTGTGCTTACAAACCCAACAAATCCCTACAGTGGTATCAGAGCCCAGACTGGTTTAAATGATTATACAATAATCATTATAACGATTACGTGGGAAAATTAATTGTTTCAATTTGTTAAATTAATTTTTGAAATAAAAAATAATAATTTACCCTGAACAGTAACTGGCAGCCACTGTTCCGGCGGGGCAGTGGCAGTTTTCGGCGGGTTTTTGGCGATTCGACATGTTCTAACACCGTTTCCACTATTATTGAGAAATCAACTTTATAAGATGGTTGATAAATGTGTTGAGAGGTGACGGGACGCGACGTAGACGCCGGAAAAGCCGCCGATGGCGGGGCTGTTTCTAGCAGCCTCGGGTGTCGAAATTGTGAAGTAATACCATCAGTGTGATCGTCTCGACGAGAGGCAGCGAACGATGGTGGTGTTACACGATGAAAGTGACCGAAAAAGGAGCACCACCGACAATTTTGGAAATCACCGGCGGCGGCTCAATTTCCGCCCGCCATAAGCCACCAATTTGAGAATAAAAACCACCGATGAGTTCGGTCCAACGTGGGCCATTGACCGGTGGTGTTCAATTCCATCAATGTCATCCCGAAATCCGAATTCCAAATTTGATTTGGGGTTGGAATTGATTTTGAAAATTTGAAATAGTTCAAGGACCTAATTTGTAATTAAATTAGGGTTTCTGAAATTGTAATTCATCATTTGGGTCAAATCTGAAAATTTTAGATGTTTCTGGAATTGCATTTTGGTCCCTGAAATTTTTCTGGAAATTTAAAAGGGGTTTTAAAATCAACAGATTTGGTCATTGGGGCAAATCTGTAAATTTCAGAAAAACATATTCAGTCCCTGGGCAAATCTGTAAATTTTAGAAAAGAAGATTTGGTACATGGGGCAGATCTGTAAATTTTTGAAAAGCAGATTTGGTCTCTGGGTGAATCTGTAATTATTTTAAGGTTCTGAAAATTGCAGAAAAATACATGAAAATTAAATTATTAAGGGACTGCTTGGATGAGCAGAAAATTCTAAAAATTGAAAATTGAGTTTTAAATTTGGAATTTAAATATTTTCTAAGTTGAAACAAATTAATTAGCCCACAATTATTAATATTTAGCATGTTATTTGATAATGTGCACTTGAATTAATTGTGTTTCCTAGTTGTTTAATTGATTGTCATTTAAATAATTAGTATAGAGTCCGCATTATATATGTCTGGGTAGGCGGCACCCAATATTTGTCGGACCACATTAAATAATATTTGGGCAGGCGGCGCACAATATGTGCTCTATTTGATCTAGCACGCATAATAAGTATCTTGATAAAATCCAGATTAAAATGTTCCCCAAATTTAATATAAGTCTGATTTGGAATCCACGCGTCATCCGTTATAATAGAATGAGTGCGAAATCCTTTTCAGCTATAAGAGTATTTACACCCTAGTGTTTGCTCTAAGTCTACGAGGACTCAGACTCTTCATAGATGCATGTGTCTGCAATAGCGAGTGAGAAACCTTTGTGAGTATTTACGCCCTAGCGTTTGCTCTACAAGGCCAAACTTGCTTAGATGCACGATTGCAGTCGCGTAACGGGGTTGACTAACTTAGTTATGTCTTGACGCCCTAGCGTTGGAATAATCTAAGGGCGCAGATCGATTGTTTAGAACAGTCGGTCAAACCAAGAGTTGCAAATTATTTGTAATTGATTTGGAGACGTACCAGGTTGTACATGAACTTGGATCTTGGCCCATTATGATCATATTTGATATGAGTCCGTATTCTTCCATGGGTACGTAGAATATGTTAAAATAATGGAAGCTAATTAAACTAAATGCCATGTTAATTAGTTAACAAATGTGTTCATAAAAATTATATTTTAAATTCAGTCTATCTATATTTTTGGATTATTTAAAATGTCGAATCTGTCATTGAAATGCTTGGTTGAGACTAATAAGTTTACTGGAGCTAATTATCTGGTATGGTTGCGTAATTTGCGTTTGGTACTGAGACAAGAGAAAATTGAGTATGTGTTAGACACAGTTGTTCCAAAAGTTCCCGATGAAGAGTCTGTTGAGTATGCTTTGTTTGACAAGGCTGCTTATCAGAAACATTTGGATGATGCTACCTCGGCACATTGTGTCATGTTGTCCTCCATGATTGTAGAGTTACAGAGGCAACATGAGAACATGGACCCCTATTAGATGCTAAAACATTTGAGGAGTCTTTATGATTCACAGTCTCAGACTATGAAGTATGAGCTGTTAAGAGACATTTTCAAATGTAAGCTGAATGATGGGGGCCAAGTGTCTGGTCATGTTCTGAAGATGATTGGGTTGATAGAAAGGTTGGCTTCGATTGGAACGAAGCTGCCCCAGAATGTATTTGTTAACCTAATTTTGAATTCGTTTCTTAGTTCGTTTGAGAATTTCATTGTGAACCTCAACATGAATGGAACCAAGGTGAATCTTCCAGAACTTGATAATATGCTGAAGACTTATGAATCATCTACTTCAAAGGGGAAGACTGTGCTTATGGTGGGATCATCTACTAAGTTCAAACCTAAAGGTAAGAACAAGAAGAATAAGGGTAAGGCTGGTGCCAAACTCACAGTCTTGAAACCTAAAGGAGGTGTTCAGAAGAAGTCTAGGTTGGCCAAGGACGTATGCCTCAACTGCAAGCAGAAGGGGCATTGGAAGAAAGATTGCACCGCTCCAGAAGGAGACAAGGCACTAGGTGCTTCTGGACCTGCTGGACAAGGTATGTTTTTCATTGAGATTAATATGTCTATAAGTAACTCTCACTGGTGGGTATTGGATACAGCACGTGACTCGCACATTTGTAATGGAGCACGAGTTGATGCTGAGCGTGTGAGGACTTATAGATTAGAATTACCTTCGGGTTTTACATTAGAACTTAATAATTGTTATTTTGTTCCCTCGATTACGAGGAATATTATTTCTATTCCAATGTTAGACATTGAGGATTTTTCCTCATATAATGCTAATTGCAATTATATAATATCTTTTAATGTTATTATTTGTGGAAATGCTCCGCTTGTGAATGATTTATATATTCTCAATTGTAATCGTGAAATTCTCAATGTACAAAACAAACGAGCTAAAATAAGTAATCCAAGAAATCTCACCTACTTATGGCACTGTAGACTTGGTCATATCAATTAATCAAGGATAACAAGATTAAGAAAGTTAGACTATCTGGAACCATTTGACTTGGAGTCCTATAGTGACTGTGAATCTTGCTTGAGAGGAAAGATGACCAACAAACCACTTTCTGGGAAAGGTGTGCCAGCCAAAGAGGCACTTGAGTTGGTCTATACAGATGTATGTGGGCCGTTTTCCACTCAAGCTAAGGGAGGTTTTCCTTACTTCATAACTTTTACAAATGATTTCACAAGATTTGGATATGTGTATCTTATGAAGCACGAGTCCGAATCCTTTGAGAAATTCAAGGAGTATAAGTTGGATGTAGAGAAACAACTTGAAAAGAGTATCAAGACTCCTCGATCAGATCGATGAGGTGAATACTTGAGTAGAGAATTTCTAGATTACTTGAAACTTCATGGAGTCCAATCAGAATGGACACCTCCTGGAACACCACAAATGAATGGCGTTGCTGAAAGGAGAAATCGAACCTTATTGGATATGGTTAGATCCATGATGAGTTTTTCAGCTCTTCCAACATATCTTTGGGGCTATGCTTTACAAAACTCAATTTATATTCTGAATAGAGTTCCTTCAAAGTCAGTAGAGAAAACGCCATATGAGATATGGCATGGCAAGAATCCTGCTCTTACACATATGCGAGCCTGGGGCTGCCCTGCATATGTAAAGAAGATGCTTACTAACAAGTTGGAATCTAAAAGTGAGAAATGTTACTTTGTGGGATATCCTAAGGAAACGAGGGGATACTATTTCTATCTTCCTGGAGAACATAATGTCATTGTTTCCAGAAATGCAACTTTCATTAAGGAGGACTATGTCTACAAGGAACATAGTTACAATAAGATAGAACTTGAAGAAATTCAAGAACCACAAAGCAATATAGATGGTGAATCCTTGTCGAATGACCTAGACAAGAATTCAGTGGGAGTATTTGGTGAATGTGTGTTACTTAGAATACAACCTTCAGCCAGTGGGAGTGATGTGGGGATTAATGCAGAAATGCAAGATTCTCATACACAACCAATGGAAGATGATACAATGGTTGTACATCCTTCAATTCAGGAAACACATGTAAATGATATTCCTGAAAGCTTTTATAGTAGTAGAAACACACAAGAACCTTCTCATGATCAGAATACAACAACCACAGAAACCCAAAATAACCAACTCCGTAGGTCTACTAGGACTCATCGTCAGCCTGAAAGACTTAATCTCGTTGTTGAAAGTCAAAATGAGATAGATATTCATGATGATGATGAGCCTACAACCTACAACGAGGCTATGTTAGACATTGACTCGCATAGATGGTAAGAAGCCATGAAATCTGAAATGGACTCAATGTATGTTAATCAAGTTTGGAACTTGGTTGATCTGCCAACTGTGATTAGACCCATAAGATGCAAATGTGTCTTCAAGTAAATGATTAATGCATTTGGCAAGGTGCAAACCTACAAGGCTAGGTTGGTAGCAAAAGGTTACAATCAGAGGCCTGGGGTCGATTATGATGAAACCTTTTCGCCAGTTGCAAAGACTAAGTCCATTCGAATTTTGCTTGCAATAGCTACATACTATGATTATGAGATTTGAAGATGGATGTTAAGACCGCTTTTCTAAATGAAATCTAATTGAGAAAGTGCATATGATACAACCTGAAGGTTTTACATCCAAGTCAAAGCCCAAAGCAGTATGCAAGCTACAAAAGTCCATTTATGGACTTAAGCAAGCTTAAAGGAGTTGGAATATTTGCTTTGACAAAGCCATCAAATCGTTTGACTTTATCAGAAGCAAGGATGATCTATGTGTTTATAGTAAATGCAAGGAAATGAGTATTATTTTCATTATCATATATGTAGATGACATATTAATAATGGGAAACAATAAGTCCCTTATGCAATAAGTAAATGAATGGTTGTCCAGCACCTTCATGATGAAGGACTTAGGTGAAGCCTGCTACATTCTTGAAATTAGAATCTACAGGGATAAACCTAATAGATTGTTAGGGCTGTCACAGTCTACATACATAGACAAAGTGCTAAGGCGTTTCTCAATGGAAAATTCCAAGAGAAGAGGTCTTCATATGGGTCAAGACATCAAGTTATCTAAGAAGGATAGTCCTTCTATTGTTACAGAACTTGAACGCATGAAAAAGATTCCATATGATTCAGCTATAGGATGAATCATGTATGCCATGACCTGCACTAGGCCAGATGTAGCATTTGCACTTAGTATAACTTGAAAATTCCAGCAGAATCCTGGGAAGGAACACTGGAAAGCAGTCAAGAATATTCTCAAGTATCTTAGACGAACTAAAGAATATTTCTTAGTCTATGGTGGGTAAGAGAAGCTATTCTATACTGGGTATACTGATGTTAGTTTCCAAACAGATCTTGATGACTTTAAGTCACAGTTTGGATATGCCTTCATTTTTGATGGTGGAGCAGTGAGTTGGAAAAGTTTCAAGCAAGAAACCATTGCTGATTCGACGATTGAAGCCGAGTACATTGCTGGATCGAAAGCTTGTAAAGAAGCTGTCTCGATATCTAAGTTCTTAAAAGAACTATGAGTTGTTCCAAGTGCCAGTCATCCAATAACGATATATTATGATAACACTGGTGCGATTGCGCAAGCTAAGGAACCAAGATCGATAAACATAAATATGCATGTACATAGGAAGTACCACATACTCAGAGAGATGGTGGAATTTAAAGAAATAGATCTAGACTATATTCCCACTGATAATAATCTAGCAGACCCATTTACTAAACCATTAAGCTTAGCTAAGCATAATGGTCATTTTGAAAACATGGGCATTAGATACATTGGAGATTGGCTCTAGGCCAAGTGGGAGATTGAAACTATATATGTCCTAGAGATAATCTATATTATGGACATAATGTACTTGAACACATTCACATTATTGATACGATTAATACTTATGGCATTTACAATTATTGAATTATTGTTTGATTGTTTGCAATTATTCATATATGTGCATCCCTTGAGCTTACGTTGTCATTAATAAAGTGAGATATTAATGATAGAATGTAACTCTCAAAATAGCCTCGACTAATGATCATCGAGAATGGGATATCGATGATATGCTATAAGTCGATATGTGTTCTGCATTACATTCTTGGAGAATGTAGTATGTCTCACAGCTACGAGTAATGGTTACTCGTGATGGACACATGGATACTTTGGAGGAGTATTGGTATGCCCTGCCGATAAACTATTTGTTATACATGTCTATAGTGTTATCGGCGTGTGGAATATAAAGGTCCTTTGACTTGAGGTCAATACGCATCTTGTTTACAGAATAATGTACTTTGACCAAGTTCTAAGCTTAAACTCCTTCTGGATAAGATACGACTTGTGTTGGGTGCATCACGATGTAAATCAAGGTGGTAGTTGAGCCAAGAATATGATTCATTCCTCGATTGAAAATTCGAGAGAGCACTCAAGTTCTCAATGTTATTAGGTTGACTAAAGTCACTAGCCAATGCAAGAGACATATTTAGAATATGGTCTAGTTGTCAACTAATAAATGTGAGATAAAGTGATTAAACCATTTGGATAGACACTTGGCAAATCCTAAGCTTAATCGAGTGTATCACAAATGAAAGGAATTTACAGTTCCGCATAAAGGTTAAGTTTGCTGGATTCATGTAAACATACTTCACATATTGAGTTCGTCATACGACGCAGTCTAGGAGTTTCGTATGGATCTTAATTAGATTAATGTCGATATTTGAAGGTCTATAGGATCACACTATATGCGATTGTTTCTTCGATCTAAGAGTGTATTGAGAAAGTATTAAATATTCGATTTAGAATCGAGATATTTGATTTATAATAATTATGGAATATTTCTATTTGATAGAAATTATTTAATTAAGTAGAATTGAATTTCAGATTTAATTAAATGTGTTGGATATATTATATGGGTCCTCGGACAAATACATCGAAGCAATTGAGCCAGAAATTACTGGCCCAAAATCGGCACCTTGGCCGTCCACTCGGTCGTTTGAAGTGGACCAGCTGGTCCACTGAACATTAAAATGGGCCATATTTTTCTATTTTAAATCTGCTTAGGTTTTGTCCTGAACTCCTAAATAAACAACACAAACCCCATAATTATGAAGTTAGTCAGTCAGACAAAACAGAGGATTCAAGACTTAGAGCCTTGAATTACTTTCTCTCTTCTAACAAAAGAATTCCTAGCGTTCTTCGTTAGATAAATACACTGGAGTTGGAACTTGCAATCGGAGGAACAACTCGCGTGGACACCATAGTTGTGAATCCAACATACGAAAGCCTGTAAGTTTTCTTTTGTAGTGTTTTGAACACTTTGTATGATTATCGTATAAGCCATGCCAGGATTATTGTTGGGTAAGTAAAATTTTAAACTTCCGTTGTGCTTACGAACCCAACAAATCCCTACACATTTCTCATTCCTTTATACTAATCACTACCATAACATTGATACTATACCTCCAAGTTCAAATTAACCACTCTCAAGCAGCTAAAATGAAACTCAAACAATGATATTAATTGTACCATCAAACTAAATCCCCACCTTTATTGTAACTCCATTGATAAAACTCCATCACCAATCCTTCTCATATCACCAATAACTATATTAGAGCTCCACATGGACCTACTAATTCTAAAACAAACCTAGATGTACGGAATCAACTTCAAAATTATTTGCATCGATACCACTCTCAAAATACCACTTGAAGACCATCAATACTCTATGACCACTTCTTATTCATATAACACTCATAAAAAGAGCACAAGAATTCACATAGTATCCTAGAGTAGTGGCGAAGCACTACTGAGCAATTTGAAAGAAATAATCCCTTGATTATTTTCTTTAATTGAAAGACTATATATACAAGTTACATAATAGGAGAATCCTATTCCTATTCTATTCCTAAAACCTTATTCTACCTTATTCTATACATTTATAGTAATACACTAATTATGGTAATACAATACTAATTATATTACAATCTTACCTAAACTAGGATATTAAATATTTACCATAAATTACATATAATAATCAGCCCATCCGAGGGCCAATCCGTGAGCATAGCCGAGACCTAATACACACAATCTACAACACACCCCCGCAGTCATAGCGGGCGGTCTTCGAACGTTGAGACTGTCCCTAAAATCTTCAAAAAGGACCGAGGAAAGACCCTCTGTAAAGATGTCAGCAATTTGATATCTCGACGGGACATGACATACGCGAACTTGACCACGGGCAATCTTTTCACGGACAAAGTGAATGTCTATCTCGATATGTTTAGTACGTTGGTGTTGAACCGGATTACCAGAAAGGTAGATGACACTAATATTATTGCAATATACCAAGGTTGCCTTCTGAATGGGACAATGAAGCTCCAAAAGCAAATTACGTAACCAACATGATTCTAAGACCACATTGGCCACCCCTCTATATTCAGTCTCGGCACTTGAGCGGGATAGAGTCGTCTGATGCTTCGTAGACCAGGAGACCAAATTATTTCCAAGGAACATACAGTAGCCAGACGTAGACCGTCTGGTGTCTGGACACCCACCCCAATCAGCATCTGTGTATGAGGCAAGTGTGGATGTCGATGAAGGATACAAATGCAACCCATAGTCCAGTGTACCCTGAATATACCGGATGATGCATTTGAGTGCATTCATGTGCTCAATTCGGGGATCATGCATGAATAAACACACCTGCTGGACAACATACGTAATATCCGGTCTGGTAAAGGTAAGTTACTGAAGGGCCCCTGCAAGACTGCGATAGCGGGCCGGATCCTCGTAAGGGACTCCGACCGCAGCACCAAGCTAGGGCTTGGTATCAACTGGAGTGGAAATGGACTTACAAGATGACATCCCAGCCCTCTCGATGATCTCAGCTGCATACTTCCGTTGTAACAAGAACAACCCATCGGAATGACGAGTGACAATAATCCCCAAAAAATAACTCAAGGGCCCCAAGTCTTTTATAGCAAACTTGGAGCTGGGTATGGTCACGATGGACTAGCGCAAGGCATCGGAAGAGGCAGTCAAGATAATATCGTTCACGTCTAACAGAATGTAGGCTACAGACGAACCACGATGGTAGATGAACAAGCAATTATCCGACCTGTTATGAGTAAACCCAATAGTTGAAACATAGTCAGCAAATCTTGTATACCAGGCCGTGGAGACTGCTTAAGCCCATATAAGGACTTCTTCAACAGACAGACACGATGAGGATGGTTGGGATCCCTGAATCCCATCGGCTGATGCATATAGACAGTTTCCTTGAGATAACCATGTAGGAAAGCATTTTTGACATCCAACTGATGAATAGGCCATGTTTTCGAAAGGGCCAAGCTAAGCACAATGCGAATGGTAGACGGTTTGACCACCGAACTAAACGTCTCCCCACAATCTATACAAACCTGCTGAGTCTTACCATCACCTACAAGCCGCGCCTTATGTCGAGCAAATGAACCATATGAATTCTCCTTATGAGCAAAAATCCACATAGACTTGACAACATTAATGCCATATGGACGGGGCACCAACTCCCACATCTTATTATCAATAAGAGCATTATATTCATCAGTCATAGCAATTTTCCAATTCGGGTCCTTTAAGACAGACACAGGATTACGGGGCAAAGGGGATTTAGAGACATTAGAATGTAGATTAAAATGTCTTTTAGGTGTAACAATACCCCACTGACTACGAGTGACCGGTCTATGACTCGAGGAAGAATTGAGTGGATGTCGGGAATTTGCTGGGCTCGGGACGGACTGGCGGCGAGGCAATGGGCTTTCTTGGCCCAACTCGAAGCTTGATACGATGGCGGAAGCAGAATCGACTGGACGGTTCGATATTGGGTGACAGCCCAATTATCAAAGCGCCCATGACAAAAGCAAGAGAGGACTGTGACGGGCCAGTGGGACCAGCGGGTAGTGGGCCCGTTGGAGAATTTTGGATGCGGGAGATGTCCGAAAAATGCTAAATAATATACGGGGATATTTGTTCATCCAAAAAATTATACGAACTAGGCACGGGAGAATGACTTTTAGCAAATGGAAATTGGGATTCATCAAAAATTACATGACGATTAGTGATGATTTTATTGGAGGATAAATCAAAGCATTTGTAGCCACGATGATTATAAGAAAAACCCAAAAACACACATGGAGTAGACCGGGCCTAAAGTTTGTTAATTGTGGTGGATGAAAATAACGGATAACATAAACACCCAAAAACCCGAAGATGAGAATAAGAAGAAGATTTATTATATAAATTATGAAGAGGGGAAGAATATGTCAAACCTTTGGAAGGAGTTATGTTAAGTAGGTATGTATCCATTTGAAAAGCGTGATGCCAAAAATATTGGGGTACGGAAGCATGAATTAATAGAGTGCGGATAATGTTATTTATGGAACGAATTTTACGTTCGGCTTTTCCATTTTATGAAGATGTATGAGGACAAGAAAAATGAAAATTTATCCCATTAGTAGCACAGAATTCCCAAAACACCCATCGTCATACTCTTTTTTATTTCACGGTCGATAAATTTTAGGAAGATGGAAAAAACTTGAGATTTCTTCACTATTAGAAATGTCCATAAAAATTTAGAATAATCATCCAGTAGTTGAAACTAGAGCTGGCTAGCGGGCCGGGCTCGGGTCAGACGGACAGGGTCGGGGTGGGACGGGTGAATGGTGGGGGATCGGGGCTGGCGGGTCTGGCGGGATCGGGTTTGCGGGATTTGCCGAAGTCCCGTCCCGATCCCGATCCCGTCGGAATCGGGTAGGGGCGGGATCGGGATCGGGTTCCAGCGTTTTTTTTTCATATTGTCACGCCCGTTTTTTAACCGACCCAGCGAGAGGTCAGAAGCGGAGCACAACGTGTTCTGTGATTCCTGGATATTGGATTGAGGAGTCGCTACCTAATTATTTTACGGTGAATTAGGACACTTGAATATTAAATAAATGCTGCAATGTAACTCCAATTTTAAAGTCTGCGAAACTAATGAGATTCTAGGTGAGGGTTCTTTATTATCCTAAAGGGAAGGGGTTAGACATCCTTTAAGATCCGCTAACTTGCGGTTATCCAGTCAAACTCATGTTAATTATTATATTAAGAAAAATGCAAGTTTTAAAATATAAACTTAAAATGATGTTGCAAGTATTTTAGCAAAAGGATACATTTTGTACAAGTATGCATTTTTATGATATTAAAGAAAAAAGACATGTAAAAAGTATGCATTTGTGACAATTAATAGTAAGGAGAAAAATGAATTATTTATAATGCCAAAGAAGTAATTTTTGAAAATCATTTTTTTGAGTTGTACAATTAATAAAGTGAACAAAAGATGATCAACGATTGTTTTGAAAATTTTAAATATGAATGACGAGCCTAAAAATAAATAAACTAGTGAAGGATTTCTGTGTTTGAATTAACCGAGCCTATAAGTAAATAAGCTAGCGACGGGTTTTCAGTCTTAGACTACCCTATGAATTAATTCTAAGTCTACCTATTATAAGCATTTCAATAATTACATAAGTGCGATAAATAATATTACAATACAGAGCGAGATAAAGGTAAATTAAAGAAAGTAAAAACAACAAAATAAATAAACTCCGAGGAGTATCTGCCTTCATTGACTTTGTTCTTTGCAAGCTGTCAAGAACAAACGGTTAGAAACAAGTAAATACAAATAACTTCGGATTCGTATCCAAAACAGTGAATGTTTTGATCACGGAGGGCTCAGACTTAAATTTTGGAAAATACCATTCCAATCACGTCGTGGCTGCAAACGTATGGCTCGGTGGTCATTTTGATTGCCTCGCCTACTAAACGTGTTGGTCTCTCGGATGAAAAAGAAAAGATCATTATAATCACGTCGTGGCTGCGAACATATAACTTGTTGGTTATTTTAGTTGCCTCGCCTACTAAACATGTTGATCCCTCGGATGAAATAAAAAGGTTTAAGCCTCATCCTTGCCCAGAAGTTATATTTCCGTCTTTACGACTGTGGAGGCCTCAAAATCGACGGATATTTTTCATCGGCCAGTGTAGTATCGTGTTCAAATCAGCAAAATTAAATCAAAGCAGTAAGCAGTAGGCAGTAAGCAGAAAAAAACAGAGAGGCAATTCCCGAAAAGACGGGATGTTTAGTAAAAAAAACAGTAAAACAGTAAATCTCCGTTGCCCGGATGTTTAACCCAGTGAACAGAAAACAGAGAAACAAAAAAGTAAATAAAGCAGAAGAAACAGTGAATTAATTCTGAAAACAGACCCGAATGAACAATGACCAGAATCGGAATAAAAAATTTAGATTTTTCAGATAACCAACAACAGATAAAAAAAATGTCATAATATGGAAAATACCCAAACCGGGTCGACCCGACCCGAATCGGATACCAAATCTGAAATCAAATTCTTGTAAGATTTTCAGATAACCAATACAAAAGATAAAAAATGCAAGAATATGGAAATAATATCCAAACCGGGTCGACCCGAACCGGGTCAGTGACCCCACCCGAATCAGGTGTTCAACCCGAAATCAAATATTTACACCAATTTCAGATAACCAACATACAAGATACGAAATGTAAGAATTCTGGAAAATACCCAAACTGGGTCGACCCGACCCGGGTCTGTGACCCGACCCGAATCAGGTGTCAAACCCGAATCAAATTTCTTCTTAGCAATTTCAAATAACCAACATACAAGATATGAAATGCAAGAATTCTGGAAAATACCCAAACTGGGTCGACCCGACCCGGGTCAGTGACCCGATCCGAATCAGGTGTCAAACCCGAATCAAATTTCTTCTTAGCAATTTTAGATAACCAATAACAACAAGATATGAAATGCAAGAAATTGAAAATCAAGCCAAGATTCGGCAGACCGAATAAGATGTCGAACCCGAATCAGATTTTCAACAGATTCTTCAGTTAACCAACATGATATACAAACACAAATCTAATTCTTACCCCTATCCGGGTCGACCCGCCCCGAACATACCCGAATCGGAGAATCAAAAACAGTGGAGAACAAACCTTTTCTTTCGATTTTGGGTTTTATTTTCGGACTTAATTCTTGTATAACAATGAAGGCAAATGTTTGAAATCAAGAACACAACCAAAATATTTTATCTCGAATCGGACCTCCGAAAAATCCTCCCCTTGTAGAACAAAAATGGAGGTATTTATAGATACTCACCCCGACGTTCACCCCCACCCATACCGCTTACAAAATCGAATTCGAATTTCAAAATAAAGGGGGAGACAAAAATTGATTTTTTGGGGCGATTTATTGGGGCATGTGTTGCGGTGAGAGGTGATGGGGTAGGTTGGTGGTGTCAGGCGGTGGTGTCGGCGATTGGTGGTGTCAGGCGTAGGGTGCGGCGACGTAGGGGTAGGGGTGTAGGGTGGGCGGTGATTGGGAGGGTTAGGGGCGTTAGGTTTTTTTGATTTTGGGTTTTTGGGTTTTTTTTTGTTTTGTTTTGGTTTAAAAGGGAATGAGTTTGGGCTTGTGGGTCGACCGGTTGGGCCTGGGTCTTGGGCTGCTGGGTTTCGGATTGGGGTTTCGGCTGGGTCCGAAAAATGGGCTTGGGGGGAATTAAAAGGAAAAAGGGGTTGTTGGGCTTAGGAGTTTTGGGCTAGAGCGATGGAATTTCGGGTGGGCCGAAATAAGAGAAGGGGGAGTTGAATTGTTTTGGGTTGAGTAGAATTTGTTTTGGTAGAAATTGTATTTGGGTAGAAATTATTTTTTTGGGGTTGGGAAATGAATGGGTTATGGGTTTAAAATATAAAAAGGTGTTTAATATTAAAAAAGCATTGAAGAAAAATGTAAATTATTTTAATAAAAATATAACGATGTGATAATAATAAAGATATAATATTTGCGAAATGTTTAATGCTTAATAAAAAATGGAAATGCGATGCAATTTTGCGAGAATAAAATAACATAGAATTTTCGGATAAAACTTATGATTATGATAAAAAATGCAAATGAGAGTATAAAATGCAAATAATAATAATAATAAGAGAATAATATATATAGATTAAAATTATTTTGAGGTGTTTAAAAATATTTAAAATTGCAAATAAATTGGAAAAGACGGGACAAAATTGGGTGTCAACACATATGTATATAAAAAAACTCAATAATTAAACAAGACAAGATAGTGTAATAAAAACATTCCAAGGCTGTTTTTGTGTCTCTTATATTATTTAATGAACATATGATTTTTTTTGTAATACAAATACAATTGTCGAAATTGCAACTTTGTGGTGTTGTCCAAAAGTTGCAAATTACATAATTAATTCAATAAAAAAAATATATTCTAGAAAAAACTTGTTCTAATTGCTTGATAATTTCCTGTGGTTCTTCGGTTGAAATTGATATTTGTTGGTCAAATTGATCCACGTCACTTCCACCACATTCGTATAAGATTTCGTTGTAGTTTTCGTCTTCTTCTTCATTGATCTCCGGTTGACCGCACCTTCTCCGCGCCGCTCGTATCCAATCTCTGAATAATACTGCAATTTCAAGCTGTCTCCGGCTAATGAGTGTCTGTGGTCTCCTATTTGATATCTGCAAGCAGAAAAAGCGCTTTCAGACGCAGTTGAAGACGCTTGAATGTTCAAAAAATCTCGGGCCATCATTGAAAGTGTTGGAAAGGTCTTCTCATTCCCCTCCTGTATTTCAGCAAGTCTTCATGTCCATCTTCATTGATAACTTCTTGGTACGGTACAGAACCCTGCAAAACAAAAATATCAAACTCGCTAATTTGGTTAGTAGCGGTACGGCCGTACATTATATTTCTAAGGCTTTCAATACTAGCCGCAGAAACAACATGTCTTTTGTGAGGTTGTGTTGAAGATGAAGAAGATGGTATGGAAGCCGGTAGGTTACTAGCACTTTCTTGTTGGTAAAACCTATATATATTTTTTGCATTGGTCTTCTACGCTAGACAACACTTCTTCTTTAGTTTGTTCAATAAGTGGTGGGTGATTTGGATTTTTTGGACTTGGAGGTGGTAATACGTCTATACAATCGTAAATAGTTTCAATAAGTGATTTAGTACCGTCTATTTTAATAGTCGGATTTAATACAACACCAATAATATAAATAATGAGAATAGAAATAAAATATTTTTTTATTTTGACAAACATTTTCTTAATAGCTTCCATATAAGCTGATTTTTCCATATATTCACTAAGTAATAAAAATATTAGAGTTATGTAAAACAACATAGTTGAAATAGTAGGATAATATATACCGAAAAATTCTTTTGTTGCTTGAAAAAATTTCTCTAAAAATACAATAAGTTCAAAAAATTTTATCCAATCACTATCTACAACCATATCAACTGAATTTTGATTATGAGAGTTAAAAAATAAAGTTATAGGTTTTCTATAGTCATAAGCAACAAGTAGTTGCTCGTATAAAGAATTTCACCTAGTGGATACTTCTTCTGGAATTTTTCTATAAGGTAGTCCACAATCGTGACAAGTTTTTTTATATTCTTTTCTTCGTTGTACTCTATTACTTTTAAAAATAAAATTTATAGCAAATTGTATTTTACTAAGAATGTCTTCAAAAAGTGATAGACCATCCTTTACAATTAAGTTATATATATGGCATGCACATTTTATATGAAAATGATCTGGAAAATATGGGGTTAAACTATTTTTTAAAATTGTAATAGCGTAATTGTTAGAAGAAGCGTTATCTAATGTAATAGTCATAATTTTATCAGTTATTCCGTAATAATGGTACACTTGATAAATATTTTCTGCAATAAAAGTACCAGTGTTATATCTATACGCTAAGATACGTTTTTGCATAGCCCATTTATAATCTATCCAATGACAAATTACCGTTAAATAATCATGGCCGTTAGTACTACGACCTATATCAGACGTGATAGATACTTTGCCATTAAAATGATATAATGAATAACGTAAATATTGTTGATATTCATGTGAGAATTTAAATACATTTCTCTTAACAGTTGATCTAGAAAAACCGTTAAAAGGTGGATTATATATATCTCTAATGTAATGAAAAAAATCGGGAGATGAAGGAAATGAAAAAGGCAAACCCTCCTCATCAACTAATTTTGACATTGCTTCCCTATCTCTATGTTTATTGTATTTAGGGCCTATAATTCCCCCCGTCATAGGGTTAATTTGACCCTGTACTTGATCCGGGACAGTATCGGTATGTGAACCTTGTCCCGATGGAGCGGGCGTTTGCGCACCCAGTTTTGAAGTCTGGTATTGGGCATACCTAGTTGGATGAGCCCTTACTACGTGTCTCATTAAACCCCCCGTCCCACCGTGACCTTTTCCAGTTTTAAATTTTAAAACATCTTTACAAATTTTACATCTAGCTACTTGATTCTCTACGTCCCTATCAAAAAATGTCCATGCATCTGATTTTAATAGTAGTTTTGCTGGACCTCGTCTCATACTAGAGGGAATATGAGGCATTTCAGTTGAAGGTGCACTAGTGGGTGTGTTATCATCAACATTAGTGGGTGTATCATCTAGATCATCGTCTAAATTAAAGTCTTCTTGAGTTTCAGAAAATAGCTCCTCGTCTAAATCTAATAGTATTGTAGGAAAATGTTCAGTATCAACAAAATCATCCTGTGTAGGAATAGGATGACTAGAAGAAGTATCATTGCCCTTGTTGCCCCTACTAGAAGAAGCACCCTTATCCTTAAACATAACTCTTAATCATTCTATTTTAATTATGATAATAAATAATTAAAGATAATAAAATTAAGTGCGCTAAATAAAATAAACAGACAATAATAATTTAATGAAGGAACGAATGTACCAAACGCCGACGTAACGTCGACGTGTAATCGAGAGGTTGAATATTGAAACTTTGCTCGATGGAAGATCCTCAAGCTAGTTGCCAACTTCACTCCCAATTCCCAAATGCATAAATAAAATTGAATATTTAGTAAACAATGTAGACTTGTAGAGAGATAGATTGAGAGATTGTAGGAAGATTTGTGAGAAAGATGAAGAGAAAATGAGTTATTTATAGTTGAAAAATTGGGTTAAAGTGTAAATATAATAACTTATGGATTAAAAATAAATATTAAGGGGTAGGGGGAGGCCAAAAATGGCCGTTGCACAACGGCCAAAATCTAAAATGGTCGTTGGTGCAATGACTATTTTTTCAAATGGGGGGCTACGGGCGGGATCAGGGCGGGCTCGGGATCGGGTCGGGATTGGCGGGACTGGGGCAGGCCAGGATAGGTCGGGACGAGACATTGTCCCGTCCCTGTTCAAGCCCCGATATTGATTTTTTTACTACTCGGGTTTGTGGCGGTGTCGGGGCAGGACCGGGCCGGGACCGGGCCGTCCCGGCCCATTGGCCAGCCTTAGTTGAAACATAGTCTGCAAACCTTGTATACCAGGCCCGTGGAGACTACTTAAGCCCATATAAGGACTTCTTCAACAAATAGACATGATGAGGATGGTTGGGATCCCTGAATCCCATCGGCTGATGCATATAGACAGTTTTCTTGAGATCACCATGTAGGAAATCTTTTTTGACATCCAACTGATGAATAGGCCATGTCTTCGAAAGAGCCAAGCTAAGCACATTGCAAATGGTAGCCGGCTTGACCACCGGACTAAACGTCTCCCCACAATCTATACCAACCTGCTGAGTCTTACCATCACCCACAAGCTGCGCCTTATGTCGAGCAAATGAACCATCTGAATTCTCCTTATGAGTAAAAATCCACATAGACCTGATAACATTAATGACATATGGACGGGGCACCAACTCCCACGTCTTATTATCAATAAGAGCATTATATTCATCAGTCATAGTAATTTTCCAATTCGGGTTATTTAAGGCAAACACAGGATTACGGGGCAAAGGGGATTTAGATACATTAGAATGTATATTAAAATATCTTTTAGGTGTAACAATACCCCGCTGAGTATGAGTGACCGATCTATGATTCGAGGAAGAATTGAGTGGATGTCGGGAATTTGCTGGGCTCGGGATGGGTAGCGGCCAGCAATGGGCATCTTGCGCCCAACTCGGAAGCGATACGATGGCGGAAGCAGCTGGACCCGATTCAGATTGGTCGACAGGCCCAATTAGAAGCGCCCGATGATAAAACTGGGAAGAGAGGATTGTGACGGGCCAGTGGGACCAGCGGGCAGTGGGCCCGTTGGAGAATTTTGGGCGCGGGAGATGTCCGAAAAATGCTGAATAATATACGGAGATATTTGTTCATCCAAAAAACTATACGAACTAGGCACGGGAGAATGACTTTTAGCAAATGGAAATTGAGATTCATCAAAAATTACATGGCGATTAATGATGATTTTATTGGAGGATAAATCAAAGCATTTGTAGCCACGATGATTAGAAGGAAAACCCAAAAACACACATGGAGTAGACCGGGCCTGAAGTTTGTTAATTGTGGTGGATGAAAATAACGGATAACATAAACACCCAAAAACCCGAAGATGAGAATAAGAAGATTTATTATATAAAAACTGAAGAGGGGAAAAATATGTCAAACCTTTGGAAGGTGTTATGTTAAGTAAATATGTAGCCATTTGAAGAGCGTGATGCCAAAAATATTGGGGTACGGAAGCATGAATTAATAGAGTGCGGATAATGTTATTTATGGAATGAATTTTACGTTCGGATTTCCCATTTTGTGAAGATGTATGGGGACAAGAAAAATGAAAATTTATCCCATTAGTAGCACAAAATTCCCAAAACACCCCATTGTCATACTCTTTTCCATTATCACACTGAATATTTTTTATTTCACGGTCGAATTGGGTTCTGATGAATGCTCTAAATTTTAGGAAGATAGAAAAAACTTGAAATTTCTTCGCTATTGGAAATGTCCATAAAAATTTAGAATAATCATCCAAAAAAAGAACATAATACCGATGACCCATAGAACTAGGAATAAGAGACGTCCATAAGTCGCTATGAATAATATCAAATGACATTAAAGTATGAGATTTTGAATCTACAAATGACAACTTAACAATTTTTTCTAAAGAATAAGATTGACAAATTGGAGTACGACTCGTACCCTTACATGAAATAAAACTATTTTTATCTAAAGCTGACAAAATAGAGGACCCCGGATGACCAAAATGAGCATGCCACAAGGAAGGAGAGATGGCTGCAAAAACTGATGGCAGGGTTTGACTCGATGGATCGGGACTGGGTGTGATAGGATAAAGATCTCCCCTACCATCACACCTCATGAGATGACTCCCCGTCTTGAAATTCTTTACAGAGAAACCAAATGGATCAAATTCAATAGAAACATAATTGTCAGTAGTGAATTTACGGATATAGACTAAGTTTTTAATCAATTTGGAGGAGTGTAGGGTATTTTTCAAGATAAGAGGGGGATGAGGGGGAGACAATGTTTTATGACCATAATCACGAATTGGAACAAAATTGCCATTACCAATAATTATACCGCGAGGGTTGCTCAAATTGGAATAAGACGAGAGAGTACCTGCATCGGATGTCATGTGGGTAGTGGCACCGGTGTCCATATACCAATTTGGGTCCGATTGAGTCAAACACAGTGTGTGCATTGCGGCCTCGATATCTGTCCGAGTGGGACCTGCTGCGTGATGGGCTTGCGGGGGCCGAGGCCCAAGCACCCCTACTTGCGATCTGGGCCTGCATCGCCGTCAGAATCGACTAGGCCGAATTGGGCCTGGGCTGGCTGGGCTTGCGCTTCTTCTGGCCGCTCTGACCAGCCGGGAGGTAAACTGGCTGGGCCCAAACTACTGTTGTGGGGCCCACTACATAGGGGCCCACTGTGGGCCCCAGAACTGTTGTTGTTGCTGCTGACCACTGCGATGACCCCCACTGCCACCACCATTCTGCCGGCTGCCGCCGTTGTTGCCGCCCCGATTTTTGCCATTTTTCTTATTTCTACCCTTTTGCCGCCATCGTTGTTGCGGTTTTGGCTCGAGTTGTTGGAATCAGTAGGATATACCGTGGACTCGGTCATCATGACTACGGGACTAGTACCGGTATCCGCTCGTTTCGCTATGCCTGCTTCTTCTAGTGTAAGCATAGTACGCGCCTGATAAAATTGTGTAAGCGGATTGCTTTGCCGAAGAAGTATTCCCACACCACTATAGGCCTCGGAGAGGCCGAAAACCATTTGGAGGACCAAACGATAGTTCAAAACCGGCGCGCCAACGTTGCGAAGTTGGTCCGCCAATTTCTTTAATCTTTTTCAATAAGCCGAAACATTAAGGAAATCTTCCATATTGACGTGGGAGAAATCCTGCTCAAAGGTAACAACTCTAGAATTTTGATTATCTTGGAATATATCACGCAGTCTATCCCAAGTCGCATGTGCCGTAGCGTCAGGCTCAATAATTGTTTGCAAAAGGTCGGTAGATATTGTGGAATATATCCACTGAAGGATGGTAGCATCAATAGTCGTCCACAACTTAGGATCATCCTCGCGTTTTGGCACCTCCATAGGAGCCGCGGGGATTATGTGATGGATGACTTGATGCGATCGTGCGTGAATTTTGAACAGTTCGGCCCACGTCGCATATTGGACGTTTTCTATTTCAAGAACGAGAGGGATGTTATTCTTGATGTTAGAAACTGTAAGGGCCGGATGAAACATGTTCCGGGATGTAGACATATTGATAGAACAATATGTGATTGAGGGATTAGGGAGAAAATTTTAGGAAGAAAAGAGGTCCCGTCAGCACACAAACCGAGAGCAAAACGTCTCGGAAGTGGAGGAAAGTCGACGGAAAATTTAGGAGAGTAGAGAGAGGATTTTAAGACCTAGACTCTTGATACCATGAAAAAAAATAATCCCTTGATTATTTTCATTAATTGAAAGGCTATATATATAAGTTACATAATAGGAGAATCCTATTCCTAAAATCTTATTCTATACATTTATGGTAATACACTAATTATGGTAATACAATACTAATTATATTACAACCTTACCTAAACTAGGATACTAAATATTTACCATAAATTACACATAATAATCAGCCCATCTGAGGGCCAATCCGTGAGCATAGCCGAGACCTAATATACACAATATACATTTGATACGGACGACTTCTGTTTTTCCGTCGGATCATAATAATGACCTTTGATCAAACTACGAACATAAGTAGATTGGCGGTTATGGGGTGATAAGGCCGGCGCACGATATTCTCTCTCACACCTTTATCTTCACCGCTTTCCTCAATCATCATTTTACCTCGCAAAAAAATTATGAACCTCAACCACTGTAATCAACTTGATTGTCACAATATCGATGCAAATAATTTTGAAGTTGATTCCGTAGGTCTAGGTTTGTTTTAGAATTAGTAGGTCCATGTGGAGCTCTAATATAGTTATTGATGACATGAGAAGGATTGGTGATGGAGTTTTATCAATGGAGTTTCAATAAAGGTGGGGATTTAGTTTGATGGTTCAATTAATATCATTGTTTGAGTTCCATTTTGGCTGCTTGAGAGTGGTTAATTTGAACTTGGAGATAATATGCATAAAATTTGCATCCTGTTAAATTTCTAGTGTTATTTTTGAATGTCTAAATATTATATTACATCCTATAAGTGACGGATTTTTTTGGTTAAGTTAACCCTTAATAGAAAACAAACTTACAGAAGATCAATTTGCCATTTGTATATATGATGGCTTGCGAATGCTGAATTGCTTAACAATGATATTGACCTTTAGCAACGGAGCCTATATATAGGAGTGATAACTAGATCGATATTCCTGATCTCTATTTGATTTAAACTTTTAGGATCATTTTTTCGATTGTCAATTGTAATTTTCTTAGGGAACAGATTCAATTTATCCGTGAAGTATTCGTTTGTCTTACATTGTTTTCTCCGTTTATCTTTTAGTCCATGAAAAGCATTGCACTATTAATTTCGTTCCATATTTGTCTGTTTCTCTAATGATTGTTCAACTTGGCTATAACATCTACCACGGTAAAGTCACCTAAACAAACAAGAGATCCAAATTTATCTCTAAACTATCAAATTGTTTTATATATATATCCTCTGTAATAATTTAAAGCATGCACGTAAACAATTGAAAATGTTCAGACTAAACTAATCGAAAAGATCCAAAACGACAAATGTACTCCCTCGTGGTTTTCACCATATCAACCAAATCAAGTCGAGTTTTTCACAGTAAAAAATCGTAATCGTAAGGAATATATTTCAGAGGAAAGAAAACAGTAAGGACTTTCATGGACCAAAAGATAAACAAAAACAAGTATATTTGGACCTTTTTCCTTTTGTGTGCCGTGGACGGCAATCCTTTCAAGCTTTAGTTCACTATCAAAAATCAAAGGTAGGAGAGGAAATTGAAAGGACCCTGAAAACTTTGGTTTATCTTGGATTCTTGATTCCTTTGGCCCAAATAGTGGTGCCAAATCCTAGATTCTTTCTTACTGTAAAGTGTAAAGTCACTTTTAAGGGACTAGGAAAATAAAAGTATTATAGCTTTTTTTGAATTATGAACCTCATAGACCTATACTTTTCCAAGAAAAGCTATCACGAAACACACTTTTAGACAAATGTTTCTTTTTCAAACTGGCACCCCATTAATTTTGTCATTGTCTGTTATGGACCATTTTGATTCGATTTGATAGAGAATACGTAAATATTCTCAAAATATTTTATAATTATTATTTTATAGTAATTATGTAAAATAAATATTTTCATATGATTAGGATTACAATTGTAAACACCTAAATATATTGTATTAATGAGAAGATTCCAGACAATGAGAATTACACTATTCTACATGGTATCAAGAGACAAACCCTAAACACCCTCCCTACTACTATTATTTTCGCCGCCCCCCTTCTCATTGCTTCCGGCGGCGACAAACCCTTCCCCCTAACCCTAATTTTTTTTCTCTTGAAACCACCGAAACAGCCACCTCATGGCTACTCCCGAATCTCCTGAGGGTTCCTCCTTCACCCCCGACGTCACACATCCTCCTCCTCCTCCCCCCTCATCTCCTAACTCATTTCATCCGGCCTTCGCCATAACAAATATCAAGAACGTTATCCCTTTGGTTCTTGATCATGATGATGGACAATACTCATCGTGAGTTGAACTATTTTAAATACATGCTTGTGCATACAACATCCTTTATCACATCAATGCCACCACGCCTCGTCCACCCGACGTCGACAACCCGACGTGTAAGCGGCTAGATGCAATTGTTAAACAATGGATATATGACACCATATCCAAGGATTTGCTTCATACTATTATGAAGACAGGTCTGTAGGCTCATGAACTATGGACCAGGCTAGAAGAAATCTTTCAAGACAACAAATACACACGTGTCGTGTATATGGAGGAGAAATTTAATAACACCCATCTTGAGAATTTTGCTAATATGTCCGCATATTGTAACAATTGAAAGTAATTACAGACCAGTTATCTAATGTTGGCAATCCAATTTCAGAAACAAAGATGGTCCTACTATTAATGGTCTGTCAAAGGGTGAGTACGACACATTTGCGACGATGATCCAACAGGTTGATCCTCTCTCTAGTTTCAACAAGGCCCGATCACAATTACTTTTGGAGGAGACTAGACGTGCCAAACAAGACAAACACACTCAGAAGGTGTTAGTAGTTGATGCACCGCCGACCGTCGCTGCACCCGCCGGACCACCGCAGCCCGCCGACCACCACAATCAACGTCGCAGCCGAGGCCGCAGATGCAGAGGAAGGGGCCAGGTCCAATTCCGATGGACAGCCACGACAGGTAATTGGGCCACATACATGGGACATCCCAATGTTATGGCCCACCACCGGTAATTGGGCCTTCCCTTGCCCTTACCCAATCGCCCCAGCCCAACACCTGAGTTCGAGTATATTGGGCCCTGCTCCTAGCCTACAACATATGGGTCAACCGAACCAGGCCCACCTCTCTGTGGCCCAACCAGAACAGCATGCATACTGTCTTATGACCCCTACCGAACTTAGTCAGGCCTACAACACTATGAATCTCTAGCAACACGATGACGCATGATACATGGATACATGGATACATGTGTCACTTCCCACCTCACTTGCGACTATGGTAATCTCTCTCAACTATTTAATTTGACGAATCCTTAATTTATTTTGGTCGGCAATGACAATCACATTCTAATTCAAGGCCATGACACCATTCAAACACCACCACCTCACCCTCCTTCACCATAAAAAAATGTCTTCTATGCTCCTAACATCATTAAAAACTTAATCTCTGTTAGAAAATTTACTAGTGATAATTCTGTATCTATTAAGTTTGACCATTTTGGTTTTTCTGTGAAGGACGTACGTACGGAGACAACTCTTACGAGATGCAATAGTGTAGGGGGCCTATATCCTTTCTCATTTAATTTCGCTGCAAGTGCCAATCCACCAACCTATCTAGTTGCAATCTCTCCTACAACCTGGCACAGTAGACTCAGGCACCCAGGAGCACCAATTTTTAATTTCCTTAGGAATCAGAATTTCATTCAATGTAATAAAGGGAAATTTGTCCATGCTTGCTACTCTTGTCCTTTAAGGAAACATGTTAGACTCCCTTTTCAATCTTCATTAAGTGTAACATTTTCTCCTTTTGATATTATTCATGCGGATTTATGGACATCTTTCATTACTAGTAAACTGAGTCACAAATATTATTTGGTATTTTTGGATGATTTTTCGCATTTTCTTTAGGTTTATCCTCTAAAATATAAGTCTCAAGTTTACACAATTTTTCTTGAATTTCAAGCATATGTTAAAACTCAATTTGAGAAGACCATCAAAACGTTTCAATGTGATAACGACCGTGAGTTTGACAACCATCCTTTTCATAATTTTTGTGCAAACCACGACATGGTGTTCCGATTCTTTTGCCCTCATACCTCACCTCAAAATAGTAAAGCCGAAAGAATCATGCGCACCATCAACAATAAGATCCGTACTATGCTCTTCTGTGCTTCCACCCCCCTTTATTTTGGGTTTACGCACTACACATGGCAGCTTACCTCCTTAATAAATTACTAACATGAACTCTTCAAAATAAAACTCCAACTGAAATACTCTTCCGTCGGATCCCCTCTTATGATCACCTTCAGATTTTTGGTTGTCTATGCTACCCGAATCTCGCCTCCACGACCCCTCACAAATTAGCGCCTAGGACTACTCCTTGCATCTTTTTAGGTTTCTCGTCAAACCATAGGAGTACTTATGCTATGATCTGTCTACAAATAAAATCCTAGTCTCTCGCCATGTCACATTCGAGGAGACCGTTTTCCCATTTGCAAACGTCCAAAAATTTTAAGTCACTGATTACGGCTTCTTTGATGATCCGGACACTCCACCCCTGCCAGCTGTCCTGCCACCGCCCCATAACCCATCGACCCTCCCATCCAGTCGACCACCCTCCTACCCACTACTCTCGCCACGACCCCAATGTTCCTGAATCCCGTGACGTCACTGCCCCACTGCCCGAATCCTATGACATTAGCCCCGCAACCTTGGTTGACCACCCCAGCCACCGATAACCCCACTGCTCTCAGCCCAACTCCATTGCCCCCGATTCCCATCACCCAACTAGTCCCGACCTTGACCCACTGTATGGAAACTCATGCCCAGCATATGATTTTCAAACAGAAAGTCCACTTTAACCTATCCACTCAAACTATCTCACCTCTACCTAAAAACCCAAAGTTAGACAACCTTAACCTAAATTGGAATACGGCCATGCGTGAGGAATTTGATAAGCTTAGTACACATCACACGTGAGATCTTGTCCCGAAACTAGAGGGGGTAAATGTGATTCGTTGCATGTGGCTTTATAATCACAAATTCAGAGATATTGGTGAGCTTGAACGCCATAAAGCGAGACTTGTGGCAAATGGCACAAGGCAACAAGAGAGAGTTGATTGTGGCGAGACTTTCAATCTAGTGGTTAACCCAGCCACCATTCACACTATTTTCAGCATTGCTATGGGCAAGAATTGGCCGATTCATCAGCTTGGTGTGAAAATGTGTTCTTACATGAGGATTTGAAAGAAACCATTTATATGCATCAACCACCTGGCTTTGTGCATCCTTCGGCTCCTCAGTATGTCTGCCGGCTTTGAAAGTCACTTTATGGCTTGAAACAAGCACCAAGGGCTTGGTATGACCGCTTTGCCACTTACATCTCGCAAATTTGGTTAATGTGCAGCAAAAGTGATAACTCACTTTTTATTTTTCATCGAGGTAATGACACTGCATACCTTTTTCTCTATGTGGATGACATTGTCCTGACTGCCTCCTTAGATGTGCTGAAAAATGAGATCATTACTATGTTCAAATCCGAATTTGCCATAACAGACTTGGGTGAGTTGAGTTATTTCTTGGGAATTTCTGTGACTAAATTCGAGAATGCCACGTTCCTATGTCAGCGTAAGTATGCCGAAGAGATTATTTACAAGGCTAAAATAGCTAACTGCAAGATCATGCTCACTCTAGTCGACTCCAAATCAAAGCTTAGTGCGGATGACGGAGATCTGGTGCTTGATCCTTCTCTTTATATGAGTACTGTTGGTGTGCTTCAGTATCTTACTTTCACTAGGCATGATATTGCCTACGCTGTTCAGCTAGTATGTCTGTTCATGCATGCTCCCACGGAGCCTCACTTCATAGCTCTTAAATGTATCATTCGTTACGTTAAGGGCACGATTGACTATGGGTTACATCTTTATCCATCTGCACTGACCAGGATGATATCATATATGGACGCCGATTGGGGCAACTGTATAAACACACGTCGATCTACTTCTAGCTATTGTGTATTTTTTAGGAGATAACCTCATCTCCTGGTATGCCAAACGGCAAGCCATGCTTTCCCATTCGAGTGCAGAAACATAATATAGAGGTGTTGCGAACGTTGTTGCTGAAATTTGTTGGCTAAGAAACCTCCTTCTAGAGCTCCATTGTCCCTTACGTAGGGCATCTACTGTCTACTATGATAACATATCTGCTGTCTACTTATCTCATAATCCGGTTCTGCATCAGCGAACCAAACATATTGAGTTGGATATTCATTTTGTTCGTGAGAAGGTTGCCATGTGCCATATTCGGGTGTTACATGTTCCTTCTTCATACCAGTACGCATATATATTTACTAAGGGACTTCCTCTGCAGTTGTTCCTCGACTTTAGATCCAGTCTGAGCGTCCGACCTCCTCCCGCTCCGACTGCGGAGGTGTGATAGAGAATACGTAAATATTCTCCAAATATTCTGTAATTATTATTTTAGTGTAATTATGTAAAGTAGATATTCTCATACGATTAGGATTATAATTGTAAACACATATATATCGTATTAATGAAAACTGATTACAATTGTAAACACGTATATATATTGTATCAATGAGAAGACTTCAGATAGGAGAATTATACTATTCTACACGATTAGATTGGAATATTATCACCATTACACACCATCTCAAACCAATTCCATGTGGACTTTGTTGTCACAATCCTTGCTTCAGTGATCGAGCTTTTTGGAAAGTATCATGATCATTCAATAAGTAGAAGGATAATTATTTCAAATGAATAATTTGAAGACTTATTAATTCTAATAACTGATTGTAAAGTTGATTATCAATTTTATTGCGTATGTTATTGTTGTACTGTCATATATATTTTATTTTAGTTATATGACACTTTTAATAGAAGATCGGTAAAGAAAATACAAAGATCATTAAATTATTAAACACGTAAAATCTTTATTGAATTATTTTCTTTTATTTAGATTATAACCTGTTATAGGACATTATTTTACTCCATTTTTTCATCGAGAGAATCTAAATCCTTCTGTATCACATATTATATATCTTTGACTAAATGTTGGTTTAGAATGCAGTGTGGTATCTATCACCAAGTTTGGGGAACTAATTAAGTTTCAAGAAAACCTAATTTCTGAAAGAGATTGGTGGAATGTAGAGACATTATTGTGCCTTTCAGATATCTATTTTATGTCGGGATGAGGTCAAAGATACACCATCAAGGGGTTGTAGTATGATGGATAAAATTTATGCAATTTTAATTAGAGATCTCGGATTTAAGTCTTGAGTATGAAAATCTTGGTAAGAAGCATTTCTTTTATTTAATTCTGCAAAAAAATAATTAATCGAAATCCAATACAAATATCAAATACAGAATAAGAAACAAAAACAAGATACACTTAACCTATCAGAAAACCGTCATTATATATAGGGTGCCCTACAAAAACGAAGGTGGGAGGAAGTTGTGTAAGATCAAATGGCACATACATTATTTGATTGTGAATGATTTCTATCTATTGAGCTGGCTTGTATAGGATCCATTGAAAAGGAAAAAAACCATTATTAGAGTTGGAAGTGTCTGTTAGAGCATTTATCTTTTTTGGCTTATCATATTATAACAACAAATGCTAGCTACGTCCCATCCCATAAGGGGTGGAGGATTGTGTGGCACATTAGGAATCGCTTAATTCATCGGAAGTAATTTGTACATGCGATATGAAATCTCATGATTTTAAATTAGTATTTATTTATGGAGTTAATTTCAACTTCAACTTTATATCATAATTTTAAATATCAAATTATCTAAAAAGGCATGATTTGAGATTTTAAATTATGATTTCAATTTTTTAAATATAAACGTGACTCATAAGTTTATATTTTATAAAAAAAGACCATAAGTTGATAGATATAATATACCAACTATATTTACTAATCATTTATATTAAATATTAATCTACAAATTGGTATGATATTCTTAACAATCACTCACACCAACCATTTATCAACCTCATTAACTTCTAGTCATGTTAAATTTTTCTTTTTTAATTGAACTAAAGTTTGATCAATTGATGTATTTTTTAGAAAGGTCTTCTAGTAGAGTATTAATTTTGTTATAAACTATGACTTGCTCATTTGGTAAGATTGTATAAGAATTGGAAAAGTTTTGATGATTTTTATAAGTTGTGGGTTTTATGTCTATAAGAAAAAAGACCACTGAAAAGAAATCCAAATTTCATGTCCAAACAAAACTTCAACTTCAAATTATCATGATTTCAAATCATATCCAAACGGTTCCTAAGTTTGAGATTAAATTTTTACTTTGTTTGGTTGAACGTTTGTTGTCAAATTAGTTCTGAATATCCCACCTTATCTCATTAAACTTGGTGTTATTTTATGCCTTTATGAGGGATAAATTAATCCAAGAATTATTATCCCATAGCTATAATCTCGGGACGAAAAGTTATCCAATTTTTGGAATAACAAATTTTGAATTTTGTCAACTTCAGAGTTAACAAGTTTATCATGAAAACGTCGGTCAAAAATATTTTTTTTTGATGAATTAGTAAAGTTGATTATTTTGTAAAAAAAACGTAAATATTCATGTATTGTCTAATTTAATAACTATACTTTTTTAAAAAAATCGAACAATATACTTTTTATTTTTTAAGATTAAAAGATCTTATTCTGAATATATATATAAGTATATAAGATGTTAAATAGATTGTGTCTAAATATGAATAGTGTATATATGATTAAGACTTTGTTTTCTTTCAGCATTTAAATATGTATAATTTATTTTTATTTAATAATAATAAGGATAAACTTCAACTATACACAAATAATTAAATTATATATTCACAAACATTAGAGAAAATCTTGATTTACATGATGTTGTAAAGAATATATCTTTGATGAAATACAGAAAAGTTAGTGGCAATGATGTGGGTGGTGGATATTTTGGCATTGGTGATTGATGGTGGTTATTCAAAGGCGGCCAAAGGTAATGGCTGTCTAGAGATAGCTGATGGTGGTTAGCAGTGGATACTGACATTGAAGGCGGAAATGATTGACAGTAATAATCGAAATGTGGAGATAATCGGCAATAGTAGAGGTAGTTGGCATTAGTGGAGGTTGTTAGTAGCGATGATTGTAAAGTGGTGTTAAATATACAATGAATATACACGTGTATACTCATGTAGATGTGGTCTCGGATTGGAGATTATGAAGCCCACGGTATGGGCTGATTTGTTTGTAATATTTTAGTGTAAAATTTACCTTAATTAGTCTTGTACACTTACCATAGTTATAGGAGTCTTGTACTACTAGAATAAGGTTTTGGAGTTAGAATAGGAATAATATTCTCCTATTATGGAAATATATAAATTATATATATTCTCTTTGAATTAATGAAAATAATCAAAATATTATTTCTTTCATTGTATCAATAGACTAAGTCTAAATTGCTTCGGCCTTTGTTCTCCAAATATTGCTTTCGGTTTTTGTGCCATTTCTCGGCCAAACCTGCCTCGATTTCCGCCACCTTCACCGGAATTCGTGATAAATTTTACCTCCACTCTTTCCAAATTTTCCCTCCAATCCCTTTGTTCTTTCGTTATGTCTAGGAACACGTTTCATCTTGCCCTCACTGTTTCTAACATCAAGAATAACATCCCTATTGTTCTTGAGATGGAAAACGTCCAATATGCGACGTGGGCAGAATTGTTTAAAATTCACGCTATCTCCCATCAAGTTATCCATCACATAATTCCTCTCACTGCCCCTACTCCCGCGGAGGATCCTCAGTTATGAATTACTCTTTATGCTACCGTTCTCCAATGGATTTATTCCACTATTTCGGTCGACCTCTTACATACGATCATTGAGCCGGACACTACGGCTATGGCTACCTGGAATAGATTGCGTGATATATTTCAAGATAACCAACATTCACGTGTTGTCACCCTCGAGTAGGAATTCTCTCAAGTTTGCATGAAAGAATTTCTGACCATGTCTGCATATTTCAAGAGATTCAAGGAGTTGGCGGACCAACTCTATAACGTTGGCGCACCTGTGACAAATAATCGTCTGGTTCTACAATTGGTTGCCGACCTGTCTGAGGCCTATAATGGCGTTGGGACTCTCATTCGTCAAAGTAACCCGCTTCCCGCTTTTTATCAAGCCCGCTCCATGCTTACTTTGGAAGAAGACGGTTTGGATAAAAAGGCGGCTACCGGTGCGAGTCGCGTAGTCATGATGACGTCCTCCACAAATTCTTCGGGTTTTGTTGATAATTCGGGCCAAAATCATGCTCACGGTGGCGGCAAAAATAATCGTAAACACAATGGGAAAAATTGTGGTGGCAAACGTGGTGGTTCCGGTGGAGGTAACGGCGGCAGTGGGCCACGACCCAACTGGTCCCTGCCTTGGGCCAACTGGCCGTGGGCTTGGACCAATGGGCAGTGGCCCAACAACCACTGGTCCCCAGTTTCGCCGTATCCAGTGAATAATCAGTGGGCTGGTCAGCCCATCTCTCGGCCCAACATGCAATGTCCATCTTTCGGTAACCCATCTGGGCCGAGGCAGCAAACAGGGGTGCTTGGGCCTCGGTAGGAGCCCATCATGCAGCAGGCCCCACTCTTACCGATATCGAAGCCGCCATGCACACGCTTGGATTAACTCATCCGGACCCAAATTGATATATGGACACCGGTGCCACTACCCACATGACATCCGATGCAGGTACTCTCTCATCTTATTTCAATTTGAGCAACCCTCGTGGCATCATTGTTGGTAATGATAATTATATTCTAATTCGTGGTTATGGTCATAAAACTTTGTCTCTCCCCCCATCCACCCCTTATGTTGAAAAATACTATATATGCCCCCAAATTAATTAAAAACTTAGTGTCTGTCCGTAAATTCACCACTGACAATTCCGTATCTATTGAATTTGATCCGTTTGGTTTCTCTGTGAAGGATTTCAAGACGGGGAGTCCTCTCATGAGATGTGATAGTAGGGGAGATCTTTATCCTATCACGCCAAGTTCCGGTCTATCGAGTCAAGCCTTGCCGTCAGCATTTGCAACCCTTGCTCCTTCCTTGTGGCATGCTCGTCTAGGCCATCCAGAGTCATCTATTTTGTCTTTCTTAGATAAAAACAATTTTCTTTCTTGTAAGGGTACGCGTAGTACTCCGACGTGTCAATCTTGTTCTTTAGGAAAAAATGTTAAGTTGCCATTTGTAGACTCTAATTCTCATACTTTAATGTCATTTGATATTATTCATAGTGATCTATGGACGTCTCATGTTCTTAGTTCTTTGAGTCATCGGTATTATATTCTCTTTTTGGATGATTATTCTAAATTTTTGTGGACTTTTCCAATAGCGAAGAAATCTCAAATTTTTTCCATCTTCTTAAAATTTAGAGCATTCATTAGAACCAAATTCGAACGTGAAGTAAAAAATATCCAATGTGATAATGGCAAAAAATATGACAATGGGGTGTTTCGGGAATTTTGTGCAAATAATGAGATCAATTTTCATTTTTCTTGCCCTCATACGTCTTCACAAAATGGAAAAGCCAAACGCAAAATTCGTACCATTAATAACATTGTCCGCACTTTACTAATTCATGCTTCCATACCTCCGTCTTTTTGGCATCATGCTCTACAAATGGCTACATATCTTCTTAACATTATTCCTTCCAAAGGTTTGACATATTCGTCCCCCCTTCAAATTTTATATAATAAGACTCTTTCGTATTCACATCTTAGGGTCTTTGGGTGCTTGTGTTATCCACTCTTCCCGTCCACCACAATTAACAAACTTCAGGCTCGTTCTACCCCATGTGTGGTCTTGGGTTATCCGTCAAATCATCGTGGTTATAAATGTTTTGATTTATCTTCTAATAAAATCATCATTAGTCGCCATATAATTTTTTATGAATCCCAATTTCTGTTTGCTAAGGTTAGTAATCCCGTGCCTAGTTCGTATAATTTTTTGGATGATGGTATATCCCTGTATATTATTCACCATTTTTCGACGTGTCCCGCCCCCAAATCCTCTAGCGGGCCCACTACCCGCTGGCCCCACTGCACCACTAACACCTATTGTTCCCAGTACCGTCACTGGGCCAGTTTCAACATTTGGGCCAGTCCAGCCCAATATTGGAACTGGTCCAATTTCTGCATTCGAGGCTGCTTCTGATTACTGTGTTGGGCCAGCAGGCCCACTGCCTGCTGACTTGTCCGTTCTGAGTCCAGAAAATTCCCGGCAACAACCCAATTCTTTCCCGAGTCAAAAACCAGTCACTCGTAGTCAACGAGGAATTTTAAAACCAAAAAGATATTTTAATTTAAATTATAATATTCTTAAATCTCCTCTGCCCCGTAACCCAGTGTCTGCTTTAAATGACCCGAATTGAAAAATTGCTATGACCGACGAATATAAGGCTCTTATTGATAATAAGACGTGGGAGTTGGTGCCCCGTCCATCTGGTGTTAATATTATTCGGTCTGTATAGATTTTTGCTCATAAGGATAATTCTGACGGTTCGTTTGCGAGGCATAAGGATCATCTTATAGGTGATGGTAAGACTCAGTAGGTTGGTGTGGATTGTGGTGAGACATTTAGTCTGGTGGTCAAACTGGCTACCATTCGCACTATGCTCAACTTGGCTCTTTTGAAAGCATGGCTCATTCATCAGTTAGATGTTAAGAATGCTTTCTTACATGATGATCTTAAGAAAACAGTTTATATGCATCAGCCCTTGGGGTTTCGAGATCCCAAATTTCCTCATTATGTCTGTTTGTTGAAGAAGTCCTTGTATGGGCTTAATCAGTCTCCACGGGCCTGGTATAAGAGGTTTGCCGATTATGTCTTGACTATTTGGTTCACTCACAGCAGGTCGGATAATTCCTTGTTCATATATCATCGTGGTTCGTCCTTGGCTTATATACTATTGTATGTGGATGATATTATCTTGATTGCTTCTCCCGATGCTTTACGCTAGTCTATTATGAGAATGCTCAGTTCTGAGTTTGCTATGAAAGACTTGGGGCCCTTGACTTATTTTTTGGGGATTGCTGTCACTCGTCATGCAGGTGGATTGTTCTAATAACAGAGGAAGTATGCAGCCGAGATCATTGAGAGGACTGAGATGTCATCCAGTAAGTTCACTTTCACTCCAGTTGATACTAAGCCCAAATTGGGTGCTACGGCCGACGCACCATACGAGGACCCGACCCGCTATCGCAGTCTTATCGGAGCCCTTCAGTATCTCACATTCACGAGACCAGTTATTACGTATGCGGTACATCAGGTGTGTTTGTTTATGCATGATCCTAGGGTTGAGCACAATAAGGCGCTCAAATGCATCATTCGGTATATTCAAGGTACAGTTGACTATGGCTTGCATTTATATCCTTCATCGACGTCCATACCCGTCTCGTATACAGATGCTGATTGGGGTGGCTGTCCGGACACCAGACGGTCTACGTCTGGCTATTGTATGTTCCTTGGCAATAACTTAGTCTCATGGTCTACGAAGCGTCAGTCGACTTTGTCCCGATCCAGTGCCGAGACCGAGTATCGAGGGGTAGCTAATGTGGTCTATGAGTCATGTTGGTTACGTAATTTGTTGTTAGAGCTTCATTGTCCTATTCAGAAAGCGACATTGGTTTATTGTGATAGTGTTAGTGTCATCTACCTTTCTGATAATCCGGTTCAGCATCGGCGCACTAAACATATCGAGATAGACATTCACTTTGTTTGCAAAAAGTTTGCTCGTGGTCAAGTACGCGTTTGACATGTCCCTTTCAGGTATCAAATTACAGACATCTTTACAAAGGGTCTTCCCTCGGTCATTTTTGAAGATTTTCGAGACAGTCTCAGCGTCCGAAAATCACCCGCTATGACTGCGGCGGTGTGTTAAATATACAATGAGTATACACGATATACACGTGTATACTCATGTAGATGTGGTCTCGGATTGGGGATTATGAAGCCCACGGTATGGGCTGATTTGTTTGTAATATTATTGTAATATTTTAGTGTAAAGTTTACCTTAATTAATCTTGTACACTTACCATAGTTAGGAGTCTTGTACTACTAGAATAAGGTTTTGGAGTTAGAATAGGAATATGATTCTCCTATTATGGAAATATGTAAATTGTATATATTCTCTTTGAATTAATGAAAATAATCAAGGGATTATTTCTTTCAAGTGGTGACTAGCAATGAAAGTAATTGGTCATAGTGAAGTTGATACTGGTGGTTGTGAATTGTATGAATATCGTAGTGATAAAATGGTGCATTCATAAAATTTCGACGTGGAGTGTGTTATAATAACTTTAAAATTAATTTATATATGATCCAAATGAATAAGACTTATCTTGAACAGACGAGTGATTGCAAACAAAGGCGAATCTAGAATTTCTAGGATATGAGTGCACCATTAAAAAGGGAGGAAAAAAGTATTAAGTGGGAATTGATCCTTGATCTTTTAACTAAATAACTCAGAATTCAACCAAGTGCATCATTCAACTCTTTTGCAGCACGGGTCCTAAGCAAGTAATATTAAATCAATATTAGAAAACATATATAAAAATACTTAATTTTTCAAAATGACCGTATATTCACGTGCCCCATTTTTCTTACCTAAATTCGCCCCTGGTTGCAAACAAAAACAAATTAATGCACATTATTCAAATTAAACATGCAATTGCTATCAGTTTTTCCGAACTAAATTTTGGAATTTCTTTTGAATTACAACACACATAATGTGACCATACCCCCAATTGCCCGTAGACATGGAATCTTCTTAATGGCTATGTATTTAGTGTAAAGAATTGATCTTGGGCCTAACGCAACCCCAAAAGATAGCTCGTGGGATGAGAATTGTCCAAGTCCATATAAGGAGTCTATGTTCCCATCTTATATCTGACGTGAGACTCTTAACACTTCTCTGCACGGCCAGATCTTGTTAACTAGAGCGTGAATAATATGATTTGGGGGCCCAACATCGGTGAACAAAGATTTGGAATGTGACTGGCTCTGATACCATGTAAAGAATGAATCTTGTGACTAACTCAACCCCAAAAGTTAGCTCATAGGTTGATGATTGTCCAAGTCCATATAAGGAGTCCATGTTCCCATTTCATATCCGGTGTGAGACTCTTAACATTTAGCATAACTTTAGTCCATCTTGGAGACACATGATCCTATTTGGAGCAGACATGTCAAATGAAATGAACCTGCAAATTTCCGAATACTACTCTCTGTGTCCCTTTCTACTTGATCTTGTTGATTGGTATTCTCCTTATGAAACTATTTATTAGAAGTTTATTTTACTAAATTAATGTTATTAATTATATTTTGAAAATCTAAGTTTAATCACTAATACTTTATGTAATTACTTAATGACAAGAGTAATATTGAACAATGAAAAAACAAATTTTCTCAAAAAAATTAGACAAATAAAGAAGAAACTATACATTTTAATATTAGGGACAAGTGAAAGGGAATGAAGGGAGTAGTTACTATTTAACATGAGTAATATTGGAAATTTGATTCCCCCTACCCTCTTGAGGAAACATTCAAGCGTATTGTTCCCTTACGGAGAATGACTATCCTTTGAAGAAGTCCTGAGATATTCAAGCCAATGGCTTGAGTATTACTTTCTCTGTTTATTTTTATTTATCCATTTTTGTTTATTTAATTTTAAAAATTAAGATAAAATTTATCACTTAATTTCTAATTTTTCCTTATTATTAATTATAATTTTTTCAAAATATTAAATTTATTACATTCAAAGGCTGATATGGTAAACTTATCATTTATTAATTATTTATTAAGGAGTATGTCAAGTCAAACATGGACAAATAAAAATGGACGGAGTGAGTATTTCCTCCGTTTTCTTTTATTAATTTCATATACTAGTTTCTCTTTTACTTATTCATTTTAGCAAATTAAGAGAGATTTATTATTTTATTTCAATATTATTGTTAGTATTAAGTATCTCCGTTGTTAAGAGAGATCCAACAACTCAAGATACTGCTAACATGATATGATGTGATATTGTACGCTTTGAGCCAAACCTATGACTTTTTCAAAATGCCTCATACCATTAACAATATCACTACACCTTATGTGTAGCTTCTTTTTCTTTTCAGCTACCAATATAAGACTTTGTTCACACATCCGTTATATCTCCCCTCAAACTAAGTTCCACATGACCCATCACCTCTTGAGCTTATATGGAGATTAAATGTGTCTCAGCTATAACAACTAAGCATTATGGCGGCCAAAGCCCGCTGAGTTATTTTTGTATACGTCTCCAAAGCTACGAATAAAAGTAGTAAATCAGTCCACAGACGGGCAAAAGCACTAAATTTAACCTCATACCATCAATTTGCCATCTCCATACTCTTCTTGCTAAATTATTGGCTCTGATACTAGTTTTTGACTAACATAACTCAAAGATACTCTTAACATGATATGATATGATATTGGCCGCTTTGAGCCAAGCATATGACTTTCTCAAAAGATATCATATCATTAATAATATCGCTACACATTATATGTAGTTTATTTTTCTTTTCAGCTACGAATGTATGATTTTGTTCACACCCGATAATTTTTCCGTTGAACTAAGTTCTACATGACCCATTACTTCCTGAGTTTATTTGGAGATTAATTGTGTGCCACCTATATCAACCAATCATTATGTCCAGTAAAGCTCACTGACTTATTTTTGGTATGCGTCTCCAAAACAACGAATAAAGATAGTAAACCGGCTCCATAGACGAGCAAAGACACTAAATCGTGTCCCAGGCCATTATTATTCCATCTCAATACTTGTCTTCCTGAACTATTGGATCTGATACTAATTGTTGGCTAAAATAACTTAAAGATACTCTTAACATGATATGATGTGATATTGTCCGCTTTGAGCCGAACCTACGACTTTACCAAAAGGCTTCATACCATTAACAATATCATTACACCTTATATCTAGCTTCTTTTTTCCTTCATCTATTAATATATGACTTTGTTCACACACCCGATTATCTCACTCTCGGACTAACTTTCACATGACCCATCACCTCTTGAGCTTATCTAGAGATTAACTATGTGTTACCTATATCAACCAAGCATTGTGGCCGCCAAAGCCCACAAATTTGTTCTTATATAAAGCTACGAAAAAAGTAGTAGACTGCCCCATAGATAGGCAAAAGCACTAAATTAGGCCTCATGTCATCATTCTGCCATCTCAATTCTTGCATTGCTAAACTATCGCCTCTGATACCAGTTGTTGCTAAAATAATCTTAACATGATATGATGTGATATTATCCGCTTTGACTCAAGAATACGATTTTTTCAAAAGGTCTCATACTATTGACAATATGACTAGACCTTATATGTAGCTTCTTTTGCTTTTCAGATATCAATGCATGATTGTGTTCAACACCTGATAATCTCCCCTCAAACTAAGTTTCACATGACCCATCATCTCTTGAGCTTATCTAGAGATCAACTCTACATAACCTATATTAACTAAGCATTATGCCTGCCAAAATTTCACTGGCTTGTTTTTGTTTATATGTGTCTCCAAAGCTATGAATAAAGATAGTAAATCGGTCTCATGGAAGGGCAAATGCACTGAATTGGGCCCCACACTATTATTCAGTCATCTTTATACTCGTCTTGCTGAATTACTGCTCAAAGATACTATTAACATGATATGATGTGATATTGTCCGTTTTGAGCCAAGCCCACGACTTTCCCAAAATGTCTTATATCAATAACAATACCGCTATAACTTATATGTAGCTTCTTTTTCTTTTCAACTACCAATGTATGACTTTGTTCATACACCCCATAATTCCCCCCCCCCCAACTAATTTTCATATGATTCATCACCTTTTGAGCTTATCTGGAGATTAATTGTGTATTCAACCAAACATTATAGCCGCCAAGGCCCACTGACTTTCTTTTTGTATGTGTCTCCAAAGTTACAGATAAATGTAGTAAATCGGTCCATAGATGGGCAACAGCAACAACATACCCAATATAGTCCCACAAGTGGGTTCTGAGAAGGGTGAAGTATATGCAAACCTTATACATACCTTTTCGCAAGGTATTGGGAACTACATCATCCTTCTACCATCTCCATACTCGTCTTGCTCAATTATTGGCTTTGATATCAGTTGTTGACTAAAACAACTCAAAAATACTCTTAACACGATATGATGTGATATTGTCCGCTTGGATCCGGCTCACACGATATTTACCCAAAAGTCTCACACTATTTAAAGTATCATTACACTTTATATGTAATTTATTTTTTCTTTTCAGCTATTAATATGAGACTTCAATCACACATACAACACTCATTTGCAATTGAACCTTCAACTTAATTATGCTACTGAGTTTCCAATTTATTATAATATACCCATATATTTAGGGAATATCTCAATACTTACCTGATATAGGTTAAAGCTATTGAGTTCCATATGCTTTACATCCGCCGCCCTATAGATATGCATTTCTAAAATCTGTTACAAATTTATAAGGTCTAAATTTTGAATCTGAAACCACAAAACATTTCAAATTTATAATTCTAACAATATGTAACTAATGTACATGTATTTCACCACAATTCTGTCAAATTTATTTCTAATGAACCTAAAAGTTGTAAGCTGTACTCTGCCTATGTATGCTTCCGTTTGAAACAGAAAATAAAGCATATAAACAATGAGAAAATAACATAAAATTGAGACATTGAGGTGATTGAATCATGTGTCCACTTGGTAACACTGAAAGCCGAGCTTTTATTTTATTGGAACTGAAAAGTCAATACATCCAATCTAAATCCAAATTGAAGGTACATAATATTAATTAATATATACATTAAACAATTGACACTTGCATATTTGATACGATTTGAACTTCACCCTTCTTGGTTGTAGGCCTTAGCCTTTGCTGGTTGAGCTAGGTCGGTCAAGAACAAGAAGTCATATAATTATTATTCCAAATATATTGCATGTTGTCATAGACTAATTTAAAGTTGGAGAAGGAAATCTAAATTGTTAAGGATTTAGCATTTTCTAGTTTCTTTTAATTGTCTAAATAGATTTCGTAGTCAAATTTATATGAAAATGAATTTTAGTTTCTACTCAAAGTAGAATCCGTGCTATTATAATACATAAATATAGATGTGGCTAGCTATTTTCTTTGTGAAGAATATTAAGAGATGTGTTGAGTTTATGAGTGAATTTCTTTTTTAGGGTAATTTTATCTTCAAAGAACCTAGTAAAGATAATGAATTAGGGCTCGTTTGGTTGATGGTTAGGAAGGACATTAGTAATGTATTAAAATTAACATAGTTAATATCATATTTAGTAGCTTTTTAGTTATTTTGTATAAAATTCAGTATATTCAGTAAGATGTTGATTATCATTTTACAATCGCACATGGAGTATAAGTTATGAGTCAATTTATGTATAACTAAACCTTGAATAATTAATCTCTATATTACTAATACTCATTCCGTCTCATATTACTTGTAAACTTTCTCCTTTACACGCCCATTAAGAAATCATAATATAAAAGGTGTATTTTTACTACATTACCCTCAGGGGTGGATCTAGGACCCTGGGAGGGTGTTCACCCAAACACCCTCGGCAAAATATTATACCGTATATATAAGATATTTTGTTTATTTTTGTGTAGATATATAAATTTTGAATACCTAAACACAAGAGAAGATGTTGGTTTAGTAGTTTAGGAGGTCCAAAATTCACCTTGAGGTCCAAATTTCATATCCTAATCACTACATTTTTATTTTTTGAACCCGCTCATTGAAAATCTTAGATCTGCCACTGTTTACTCTTATCTCTCTCCAATAAATTACACTCTAATCAATACTGATTATTTTTAAGAACACTTAATATTAAGGGTAAGAAGGGAAAGATTTAATTAATTCTATTTTGTTTTTGTAAATTGATAAATAATTTATGATATATATATTTTTAATAATATGGACAAGTAATATGAGACGAAGAAAATACCTATGTAACTCTAACCGGCCACCAAACTATCCTTAAATGTTAATAGTAGCTAGAATAAATGTATGCTACGAAGTTTAATCTTGTATTGTAATTTAGGGACAGGCTTGTTCACTTTGCTACTTAACAATGCAACAAAATGATAGGGATAAAATGTACAACTATCACCTATTTCAAGTCTCTTAATTAATGGCTTAGTTAAAAAAAATGAGAACATTGTCGATGTCCAACAATTATTGGCGTGTTCTTTATCTAAACTTTGATACGTACCAATTGCATTTTGTTTTATCACTTGTAACTTGAGTTGTATAGTTTATTTTCTGTTTGATATTTTCTCCGGCTACCCTTATTTCTGTAGGATTTTATTGGGTTCAAAACATATAAGTAAGGCACTGCGAAAGTTTAAAATTTTGTTCTTACTTACCCCAACAATTACTTTCGGTATGATTATGTGACAATCAAAGAATCAAGGATAGCAAGACTAAGAAAGTTAGACTACCTGAAATCATTTGACTTGGAGTCCTATGGTAACCGTGAATCTTGTTTGAGAGGAAAAATGACCAACAAGCCACTTTCTGGGAAAGGGGTGCGAGCCGAAGAGGTACTTGAAAATGCCCCACAAACATCAGTATGGACCAATTCAAGTACCTCTTCGGCTCACACTCCTTTCCCAGAAAGTGGCTTATTGGTCATCTTTCCTCTCAAGCAAGATTCACAGTTACCATAGGACTCCAAGTCAAATGGTTCCAGGTAGTCTAACTTTCTTAATCTTGTTATCCTTGATTTATTGATGTGACCAAGTCTACAGTGCCATAAATAGGTGGGGTTTCTTGGATTACTTATCTTAGCTCATTTGTTTTCACATTGAAAATTTCATGACTACAGTTTAGAACATACAAACCATACACAAGCGGGGCATTTCCACAAACAAAATCATTAAAAGACAGTACATAATTGCCATTGACAATAAATGATGAAAACCCCTCAATGTCTAACACTGGATAGAAATAATATTCTTCGTCAATGAGGGAACAAAATAACAATTATTCAGTTCTAAACAAAAGCCTGAAGGTAAATCTAGTCTATAAGTTCCCACGCGTTCAGCATCCACTCGTGCTCCATTTCCAACGCGCAAGTCTACCTCCCAAGGTCCAACCTTTCTGCTGTCAATCAGACCTTGCACATTATTACAAATCTGTGAGCCTTAAGCGATATCTAATACCCAGCAGTGAGAGTTACTTATAGACATATTTATTTCAATGACAAACATACCTTGTCCAGTAGAGCCAGGAGCACCTAGTGCTTTGCCTCCTCCTGGAGCTGTGCAGTCCTTCTTCCAGTGCCCCTTCTTCTTGCAGTTGAGGCACACATCTGAAGCTACCTTTGCTTTCTTCTGATCACTTCCTCTAGGTTTCATGACTGTAGGTGCAACAACTGTCTTACCCTTCTTCTTCTGCATGTTCTTACCCTTGGGTTTGACTTTGCTAGAAAAGCCCATTATGATCACAACTTTACCTTTAGAGGTAGATGATTTAAAAGTCTTTAACATATTGTGAAGCTCTGGAATAATTGCCTTGGTTCCATTCATATTGAAGTTCACAATGAAATTCTCAAATGAACCAGGAAGTGAATTCAGGATCAGGTTGACAGAGACATTTATAGGCAACTTCGTTCCAATCGAAACCAACCTTTCTATTAACCCAATCATCTTCAGAATATGTGCCGACACTTGACCCCCATCGTTCAGCTTACACTTGAAAAGGTCCCTTAACAGCTCATACTCCATTGTCTGGGACTGTGAGTCATAGAGACTCTTCAAGTGTTCTAGCATTTCGTTGGGGCTCATGTTTTCATGTTGCCTCTGTAACTCCAAGGTCATGGAGGACAACATTACACATTGTGCCGAGGTAGCATCGTCTAGGTGTTTCTGATAATCCACCTTGTCAAACATGACATACTCAGCAGAATCTTCAGCAGGGATTGTGAGGAACATTGTGTCTAACACATACTCAATTCTCTTCTTCCTTTCCCTTGTCTAACAAGAAAACTCTATTCTAATAATACTACTATAATTATAATTTACCAAATATACTTAGACTAGGATTCTATCATAAAACTATTAGAGTTAGAATGGATTTCCAATTCGGGTCCGGACTAGGTTTGTCCGTCAATACCCCCCCCCCTTAAGTTGGAGCATGGGATCTCGAATGCTCAACTTGCCAAGCAGATATTCATGTTGTGATTTTTCAAAAGCCATTGTAAATACGTCGGCCAATTGTTCGTTGGTTGACACATAACTCAGAAGAATTATACTCGATTGGAGTGTGTCCTGAAAATAATGACAGTCAACTTTAATATGTTTAGTTCGTTCATAAAATACTGGATTTCGTGCAATATACAATGTTGTTTGACTATCACAATACGTTTTAATCGGAGATTTATATTCGACCCCCAAGCTATGTAAAATTCCCTTCAACCATTTCAATTCACAAATTGGCATTGCCATTGAACGATATTCCGTCTCTACTGACGAGCGAGAGACGACATATTGCTTCTTGATTTTCCATGATACCGGTGAATTCCTGAGGAAGATAAACGATCCGGTGAGCGATCTTCGAGTCAACAGACGTCCATCCTAGTCCGCATCACACCACCCATACAACTGGAGATCACAATCCTTACTTAACATAATTCCTTACCCAGGTTCCCTTTAAAGTATCTTATCACCCGGAGGGCGGCTCTCCAGTGTGCTTCATTCGGTTGGTACATGAATTGGGACAAACCATGTACACAATATGACAATTCTGGTCACGGAAAACTAAGGTATATCAATCTGCCGACCAAATGTCGGTATGGTTCTGGATTTTCCAAATTAGTCCTTTTGGCCAACGCCAGATTGTGATTTTGTTCCATGGGAGTATTAATTAGTTTTGCTCCCAGTAGCCCGGACTCAGAGATTATATCAAAGGCATACTTTCGTTGACAAAGGAATAATTCGGTTGGTCCACACGCAACTTCAACCCCTAGAAAATATTTTAGGAGACCCAAATCCTTCATGTGAATACAGGCTCGGAGATAGTCTTTGAACCGTGCAATGGCACCATGATCATTTCTGGAGTCATGCTCGACCTTGGTTGAAACAATTATACCACATAAACTAAAATGTTAAGTTGTATACTTCTTTGATACATCGTGAAGAGAGAATAATCGGAGTATGACTGTTTGAACCCATATTTCATCAAAACACTTGATAATTTTGCAAACCAGCACTATAGAGCTTGTTTTAACCCATATAAAGATTTTCGGAGTCAACGTACTTGCTCTGGATCAGACACACGGAATTCCAGTTGTAATTTCATATAAACTTCTTCTGCCATTTCCGTGCAAGAAGGTGTTATGAATATTCATCTAATGCAACTCCCAATTTTGAGCGGCCGCTACCGCTAAGAAAATGGTCACTACCTTCACAATCTGAGCAAACATTTCATTATAGTCAATACCTTTATTCTGCTTATTACCGAAGATGACCAACCAGGCTTTATATTATTCAATTATTCCATTCGAGTTGTATTTAATCTTGTACACCTATCTACATCCAAGTGATTTCTTATCCGGCGGTAACGTTTTCAATGTCCATGTGTCATTGTCCTCTAATGCTTGGATTTCTTAGTGCATGACTTTTCTCCAACATTGCTTTTCTATAGCTCCCGAGAAGGATTTTGGTTCAATTTCTGTGATAATTGCTGCAAGGAAGCTTTGGTGTTGTGAGAAAAACTTATCACGGGATATATAGTGAGCTAAAGGATAAGGTACACCTGAGGGTTGCTGAGGATCAAGCGAACTCGTTGATGGACTTTCTTTCCAGAGTGTTTCAGTAACATAGTCACGTAATCGAACCGAGTCATGCTTCTGACATTTACCTCTACCCAATTGTTCCTCCAATGGCTTTTCATTGGTCCGGGTACCTTTCGTCTGTACTTCTTCCATATTTTCATTATTTAGACTAGCATCTAATCGGTCTAATTCTGGTTGATCAGTAGGTTCGGTATTCGGTGTCCGAATTTCTTCTATTTGAGCTTTGTTCACACCTACATTATTTGTTTGTTCTTCTTCAAAAATATGTTGATTCCTTTTGTCCTTTGCTTCGTCCGGAATCCCTTCTATGTTGTCGACCAAGTTACATGTTCCTATGGAAAAAGGGAACTTAGTTTCGTCGAAGCCCACATCTCTTGAGACTAAATGTTCATTTTTTCTAAGTTATATAGTCTACAACCTTTCTGTCCGTAGGGGTATCCCAAGAAGATACATCTATGACTCCGACTCTCAAACTTGTCTCTTGTTCGTCCCTTTGTGTGTGCATAGCATAATGACCCTAACACCCTTAAGTGATCATAATGAGGCACCTCTCCATATAAAATTATATAGGGGGTTTTTCCATTCAAAATTAAAGATGGTGTTCTATTGATCAAGTATTCCGTAGTCAAAACGCATTCTCCCCAGAATTTAATCGGAAGATGGCCCTGAAATCTCAATGCTCATGCCACATTAAGAATGTGATGGTATTTTCTTTCGACTCTTCCATTCTTCTGAGTTGTCCCTGTGCAAGATGTTTGAAACAGAATTCCATGTTCGAAGAAGTAAATCTTCATACACATGAACTCAGTTTTGTTATCACTTCTAACTATCTTCACCCATTTTCCGAACTACCTTTTCCACAAGAGCGATGAATTTTTTCAAGGTTTGAAAAACTTATTTCTTATCAACTAAGAGAAATATCCACACGGATCGTGAACGATCATTCACAATAGTAAAAAAATATGAAGCACCACAAGAGGAATGGGTCGTATATGGACCCTATAAATCGCAATGGATCATCTCAAAAGTATCCGAATCAATATTCTCACTTAAAGAAAAAACACTTCTCGTTTGCTTTGCTCGTTGACATACATCATATTCTCTATCCAATCTATCACCATTCTCCTTTAAGCCTGATGTCGTAATAGACTTTGTTACATTATATTCAGCCTGGTTGTTCTTTCTTTTTTAGACACCGAGCTACTTCCATCCGAAAGCCCTACCGAACATTCAAGAATGTCCCGCTGATCGCTCAGTTTCTCCAGATTACCTGTTACATGATTGGTAGCTCCGGAGTCAATAATTCAGGATGAATTTTCGGTCTTGCCATTTGAATTTATTCCTTGTGAATTCAACACGTGAATCACCATTTTTCGGATCTCCTCACTCAGATTGTGAGGTCTTATCCCGCATGTGTTCATCTGTTTTATCTCCGCCTGTGTATCCTTGATAACAACGATGTTAGCCTGATAGTTGCCTCTTCCGCGATCAGATCCCAGGCCTTTCCTCTGTTGTTGTTGTTGTCCTCGTCTCATTCCTCAGGATTTTCTGTCTTCTTTTTTATTTCTTGACCACTATTTCGGATACCTAATGAGTTGAAAACAGCATTTCACAATGTGTCCGGATCTCTTGCAATGTGTGCAGAATGCACCATTGTTCTTCCCTTCACCTTGGTCATAGTAAGTATTTCTTCCTTGTACGACAAAGGCCACAGTTTCACTCAGTTGTTCCATTTTTCGTGTGAGTCCTCTCACACTAGCTTCGAATAGAATTTGTTTAATGATGACAATGATTTCTAGGCCAATATATTCAATCTCACTGTTCCATACATTGCCTCATCCAATTCCATGAGGAAAAGATGCATTTTTTCTTCTTTTCTTTTGATTTCCAAGATCATCCCCAAATTGCACGTGCACTTTCCGCACTTGCAAGTCGGAATCCGTTCGTAGTTTGCCAATTCTACCCACAACTTAGTTAGTTATCCATAGTAATCCACTATAGTTCTTCCCTTCTGCTTGCACTCCACAACTCCTGCCTTCAATTGTTGCATCTGATGGCTGTTGATAACATCGAACTGCCCCCGATGCTCGTCCATAATGCTTCTGCTTTCTCTTTATGTGAAATCGTTGAGCGAAGTGTTTGTTCGATGGTGTCGCGAATCCATGACACCAACAAAGATTTCATAGTCCGCTAATCTTTTTAGTTCAGCGACTCTTCATCCGGCTTTTTGATTATACCATCAACGAATCCGAATTTCTTCGTTGCTCTTAGGGCCGTCCTCATGGATCTAGCCCATTCTTCGTAATCCTCTCCCTTCAATTGGACTTGTGTCACCATAATTTTGAGATTATCGTTTGACGTAATGTCATAAGGGGAGATTGCATTTCTTTGAATTTTGTTTTCTTCACCGGAGATTCCTTTATTTTTATCGCTCCGTCACCCGTCATTATTTAGGGTTTTCGTGTTCTTTTAACGTGAATTTGATACCATGTTAAATTTGAGAGGTGACGAAAATTTAGAGAGATGACAACTATTGGAAGAAATCTTTCTTGCTTTCATCACAATGACCTCCTTATATAGAGGTAAATTATTCTTTTCCCTAGTCTAACAAGAAAACCTTATTCTAATAAAATTACCATAATTATAATTTACCAAATATACTTAAACTATTAGAGTTAGACTGGGTTTCCAATCCGAATCCAGACTAGATTCGTCCGTCAATATACGACAATTCCTTTAGGAAGAATTAACAGGTATCAATATGAAATAGCAACACTTTTTTTAAAAATAAAAAAGTGTGAACTGAAAATAATTTATTTCTTATTTTGGCAGATTTAAAAGCACATGACAAAAAATAAAGAAATCATTTCGTTATGATTTGAGGATCATGAGCAAATATGGCTAACCCGTGAGAATTCAGTTACATGATCACGACAAAGAATTAATAAATAAAATTAAGTTATGATGATATGATGTTGAGGTATGCTTTGATATAATTAAATAATGCATCTTTATATTGAATTTATTTCTCCAAAAATGTACCTAAACCATGTTCGCTAAATAATAAAACAATTATTTTTCTCTGAAATAATGTTTCTGCCTGTTGAATATCCTACAGTTGCATGTGACTCTGGTGTGGGGTACTAAAACTTTTTTTGGTGTACTACAAATTAAATATTTTTCGAACAATCAAGCATAAGAATTGATTCTCATCAAAGAAATAAGTGTTTTTTAATCTTTTTGAGTTGGTTTAAGATTATTAAAATTTGTAATTGAAGGATTACACTTAACACATTAATATAAACTAATCAGATAGCGTGTAAGCATAAAATAAGGTCACGATTATTGGAACAATCCCCTATAGCCCAGTTTAAACCCTAATTTTTATTATGAAAAGAGAGCGTGAAAAATTCTATTTCTAGTATGTCTCTTAGTTGTACTCAGTAGGGGAGAAAAATATTAGGACAGTAATTACTAAAATTATTATATTTACCTTAATGGACTTTTACAGGAGCACCTTATAGCCGGTGGACACTTATTTTCAGCCGTAGCATTAATTTTGAAATGTTTAGTGATATCCTTACCCATTTACGTTGAATGATATAAGTATTCAAATATGAAATGGTCCATGATTGCTTCAACAAATTTTCTTGAAACAGATATTAGTAGTATTCATCAGAATCATTTGGATGATGAAATTATTGACTTTTGTGTTGTAATATTGGTATAATAATATTTTATATGTCCCATTCTTAATAGAGTCAGTTTGGTGACAATTTTCTTATTAAAATAAGTTTACTCAAATGACAATTAATAAGATAAAGAACGTCTATTCTAAACGGAATTGACTTAGACTACAAAATAATAAGGAGAACAATATGATTAACATCAACTTTGAGAAGTTTAAATTTCTACACTTATTAGTTATTGTCGAAAAATTATGCTACATCGACATGTAATGCTTTGATGTCTCCTAAAATTAAGAAATTATATTGTTTTGTCGTACATCATTTGAACACAAACTGATTTCTTTGTATACATCTGATGGAGCTAGAAATCCATTAAATAAGGAGTTATTGTGGCCAAGTGTTATTTTTTATCACATGTTTGTTTACATACAACAATGATGATATTTGTATTTATTAAACTACAAAAACTTTCATTTCAAGTAATTTTTCACTGATTGAAACATCAGTGCTATTACTGTCATTATCCACGGAGGTGGACTCAGGATTTGAGCACAACAGAGACACCGTTATCTTTAGTACGTCAATTATTGTTGGAAATTTACTAATATGGAATTAAGTTTATCCCATTATTTATGACTCGAACAATTGGGGCCCCGCACGTCGGAAATGTCGTTTTCACACACGTGCAATCTTAGTGCCAAGTATCGCAAATTCCGTTAATAAAAGAGATATTGGTACGTAAGTGAAATGTTTGAGACATAGAATGATGGATGGTTATTGGATAAATAACAAGTGTTCCACGCTGGTAAACGAAGGAAGAATTGTGCGAGGTGTAAGATGGAACGGGTTGCAAAGGGCCGCGGCGCCTCCCGGACTGGGCCGCAACGCCAGAGCGCCGTGACGCTAATTCCATGTTTGGCTTTTGGAGCCGCGGCGCTTCCCAGACAATGTTTGCTCGACGGAATCCCAAAAGTTTGGTTGTTAAGGTGGTTTCAATGGCATTGAATCCACCCAATAATGACCATTACTTGGACCATTATGTTCCTGCATTACTTGGAGGTTAAATGTCATCAATTACATGGCAATTGAATGCCATTATGGGGCATTTGAAAGGTCATCTTGCACACCTATAGTTTGAGGCCTTTGGCTCAATTCTATAGAGAAACAAAACAGAAATGCTCACAATATACATACAAGTATACAACACCACAAAGAGATCAGTTTTCCTGATAAGCAATCATTCTCTCAGCAATCTTCATTGTTCGTGTTCTTTGTTGAGGTCTTTTGTGTAGACTTTGCACATTTCATAGTTTGTTGTTTCATCTTGAAAGACTATTGTCCACACTTTCGTAAAGCCTATATACGGGGGCAATCTTGTCTTAAAGATAGAGAGTCGTCTCTCGACTCAGCCGGTGGTGTTGTGATTATCTAATTGGTTGTTAAGTGTTTCAGGTGTGAACTTGATTCTCAAAGGAGTTTAACTTTTTGGATTCTCAGCGGATTTACAAGCCACAAGTGTAGTAGTTCATATTTTTGTATTTCCAAATACAAGATTCATATTTGAAGTTCCAATTCAAAATCAAGATATTGACAACTTGTTATTGTAATCATCGTTGTTTATCATTTCGATCACTGTAATAGTTATTTACTATTCCCGTGCGTGCTTTACATATCCATAAATTTTAAGACACGATTGTATTAGTGTTCGAAAGATGTTGGTCGACAAGTGTGTGATCAAATCTGGATGTGGGTTTCTTCTTGAAAACAGTTCTGTTAACAGTTCAAACATTGTTTCTGTCAACAACCGTGCTTTAAAATTTGGTCCTAATTTTGATTCTCTCTTTGACGACAGTTACAAAACTGTTTCCATCAAAGGTAGGATCTGTGGATCTGATGCTGAGCTTCAAGATACTGCTGATAGTCATGCTAGTACGGCTAAAGATCAAGAACGAGTTGATGTCACCGCTCTCGAGGGTGGTGGAAACAAGCGCCCACGACAGACTGAGGATGTCAACTGGGATAAGAGGAGAAGGCTGAAGATGATGTTCTATCATATAGCAAAATGCCTATATATGTCACAGACAAAGGATCTGAATTATGGTAAGGAGGACATGAACGCTCAGTCTAACTGAAGTGGGCTAGAATCCAAAAGGTCTAAGTTAATTATCCTTCCTTATCTATAATGTGTTTAGTTAATATCTGAATAAAAGCGTGTAAAGCAAGGCTGGGAATATGAAAGTGTTTTCATTAAAACTTATATTCCTTACACTCTAAAATCAGTTATTGAATCTCCTTCCTTTCCGGTTAAAGATGGACTATTGTAAACAAAAACTTAAAAGATTCGTTCTTTTGGGTGTAATTATTAAAAATGTGTAAAGTATGTTCGCACATACGAAGGAGAGAGATCCACTGACTGTGCGAAAACTGTTACCACTCTTAAGTAAACGCCAGGAATTGTCTGGGCACCAATCTCAAAGGAAGAAGACTAAAAGCTAATGGCTTTTCTTAAGACGTTGAACCTGTCACACTATTTGATAGAAGATCCTTCATTTGATAGGATGATATTAGACACTCAGTCATACAAAGCCTACGGGCGACTGGAGTGGGCCAGAATTTATTTGATAGGATGATATTGGACACTCAGTCGTACAAAGCCTACGGGCGACTGGAGTGGGCCAGAATTTCCAGGTCCAAAATTATTTGAAGGCCAAAAGAAAGGCAGAAAAGTAATGGACACCTAGTGAGGTGAGCCAAAGTTCCAGGTCTTAAATGATCTGAAGGCCAAAAGAAAGGTAGAAAAGAAATTGGACACTCAGTCTGCCAAAACAACTGAAGTGGGCCAGAGTATCCATATCACATATGATCCGGTTAAGCTCTAACTATGGGCAAGAGGTTGTTCATGTGAAGCAACGCCACCTCTAAAGTAGAAGAGGTTGGAGAGGTTGTCCTCAATAGGACTTCAGGGAATGGGATCACTCTAAAAGAAGGTGATACATGTCCCAAACTTAGTTTTAGGGACGTTGTTGGTCAACCTGGTTTGAGACTAGTCCAACAAGTCTGTAATAACTAAGAATATTACAGTATGTCTGTAGCTAAATGAATGATATATTTGTAATCCGTGCATCTATGCCATCATAGATTAAGACACGTTAAATAGAAAGTCATTCAAAATCTAACAAAGTTGAGATTGTCGCCTTCTGTCGACATAAACCCTCAAATGAATGTGAGGTAGGCGAAGAGGCAAAATCACATTTCCAAGTTTCGTTAACGGAATAGCGAAAGAAGCACCGCTCCTCTAGAACTTAGTCACACCTACATGGGTGATTTGAAGTTTATACAAAATAGAGGGGGGATAGAAGTACTTTGTAACCTTCAGTGATGATGGTACAACGTATTGCATCCTTTGTTTGTTGAAAAGCAAAGATGAAGTTGTTGAAGCGGATAAGCGCTACAAAGCAGAAGTTGAAAATCAACTAAGCCTACGGATTGAGGAATTCGTAGTGATAGAGGGGGAGAATGTGAAGCATCATTCATCAAACGACTGTTTATTACTCACCTCAGTCTAACAATTTTAGCCAAGCGCAAAGTCGTACACCCAAAATATGTGGGGCAAGGCGATCCTAACCGGTAATGCGATTCTCAACAGAACTACGCATAAGGATAAGGATAACCCTCAATGTGAAACATAAAAATGATCCCACCTACAAATGTTGTGATGTAGGGTGGCTTGATAGAGGTTGGAATACTGAAACAGGTCAAGTTGGACCTAAGACTGTAGATTACATATCCACTGGATCTGTAAATAACAGTAGCGCTTATCGCCTCTTGATGTCAAAGAATGCTGAATTCTTTGAGGATAACATTCCTTGAGAAGGAAAAAGAAGTAATTGCTCGAGGTTAACAAGAACCCGCGAGTGCCTGATTTTCCGAAACTAGACGTTCCAGAGCTACATGACTCGGAAGTTGCTGACTATCCGAAACTTAATGTTCCAGATCTACAGAACTCAGGGATTCTAGATGTTGAACCGAGACGGAGCAAAGAGGGGACAAAGACTTGTTCCATGCCTTCTAGCTTGTATGGTTGAGAACGAACCATGGACAATTAACAAAGAATTGTCATCTCCAGAAGTGCTGCTTTGGAAAGAAGCTACTGAGAGAAATAGATTTTATCATATAGAACCATACTTGTGTAATGGTTGACCTTCCTCCGGAAAAAGAACCTTTGGATTGTAAAAATAGATACTCAAAAGTGAGTACAAAGTAGATGGATCTACTGACGATTATAAGGCCTCGGCTACTTGGACATGTGCTTCCCTATTAATAGCTTAACATCCAGGGACATTGCAGTCTTGCGTGACATGGATGTTAATGCCGCCTTCTTAACCGGAGAGTTGAAAGGAGAGGATCAGAGTTGGTTGGTGGACTGTTGGGCTTCTTCCTAAACTTTCATTTTGGTCTCTAAAATGATTACATTTTGGTCCTGGAAGTTTCAGATAAAATAGAAATAATGACTCTAACAACAAAAACATTGACTTTGAAGTTCGAAAGCTAACAGATGAAAAAACCAACAGTCTGAAAGTGGAAGTCATATTGAAACAAAAGTCTCGATATGAAAGATATGTGTATCACAAATGACATCTTAGGAATTGAGATTTCTAAGACATCTAACGGACTGGTCTAACTCCAAACTCAGTTATGAGATAGTTGACAGTCTTGTTGAAGCCACCAATAGATATGAATCAAAGAACTGATTGGAATCATGGTGCACCCATATACAAGGAGCGATATGTGCAGGTCACATGTAGTTCAATGTATTGTACACAATACAACTGACCTGGTATCGGCCTACAAAGCAGATCAGTTGAACTAAGGTTCACTCGTGATTCTAAAAATGATCGATAGAATGCGTTAAGTCGGATATATCTAAAATATTCACTTATCTACGGATTATGGTATTCTGGATGTCCGGCGGTTCTGGGAGAACACAGTGATGCAAACTGGACATCAGATATGAAGAACACCAAAGCCACAAGTAGATGTGTATGGTGTGTCCTCTAAGCAAACTTGCATCGGTCGATTCATGATAGAATCAGAATTTATCGCTTTATAAAAAGCATGAAAGAAGTATAGTAACTCTACGACTCCTTAGAGGACGTCCCTTATTAGGAGAAACCCGTGCCTTCAGCAGTTATACACTATGGCTAGCTGATCGACTTCAGGAAGGGCACAGATAACGGCGTCTGGACATATCTGTCGGATCTGTCGGAGACATAAGACCGTATGGCAGTTGATCATCACGGGTGTCACTTCCTTGATTACTAATCAAAGGATATAGCAGACTCTTTAACTAAGGGACTACCCGAAGATCAAGAGTTCTGCCTGTCTAAGGGAATGGGCTTAAAACCCAAACAATATGAACCTTTGTGGTGGTAACCCAACCATACTGACTGGAGATCGCAAGAATTTGATTCAATGAGAAAACTAAGCTGAAAAAGGTTCAGTTGAGCGCTTCGGTGGAAGCAAGAGCACTTCGGATGATGATTTTTGTAAAGAAACATAAATCCAAAGCCTTTTCCGCAATAGACATTAAAGTGCTACCTGCATGGTGGGTAAAGGTTAAGCTTCTAAACCTTTAACAATCATCAAACGGTTGAGGTTAAGGTTGGGGAAACTTTTAATGATTCCTAACACTTGTGAAGTGGGGTATAGCAGGATACCTTGTAGGAGATCACATATTTAAGTGCGAGGACAGGCCGCCTCAAATGAACGTACTTAAGAATTCAAGTGTGTTCACGGCCACAATGGACATAACAATAAGAATAAACAAATAAATGAGAGGTATTGTGTTGGTACTGTTGTCTTGGCTTATATTAAACACTGATGGTTCAAGACATCACGTTCACCGCGCAGTAAGTAAGTCCGATGGTATTCAACTAGGGAAGGTTCAAAGCGGAAGCTACCTCTCATGATACAATATCTTTTCGCTGAAAGATTGCTGAAAGTAGACACCTTGTGTGTGCGCCAAAATCTTTTTCAAGAGAGGATTGTTGGAAATTTACTAATATGGAATTAAGTTTATCCCATTATATATGACTCGAATAAATAGGGCCCCGCACGTCAGAAATGTCGTTTCCACACACGTGCAATCTTAGTGCCAAGTATCGTAAATTTCGTTAATGAAAGAGATATTGGTACGTAAGTGAAATGTTTGAGACATAGAATGATAGATGGTTATTGGATAAATAACAAGTATTCCACGTTGGTAAACGAAGGAAGGATTGTGCGAGGTGTAAGATGGAACGGGTCGGAAAGAGCTGTGGCGCCTCCCGAACTGGGCCGCAGTGCTGGAGCGTCGCGACGCCTCCTTGTAGCGTCGCGGCGCTAATTCTATGTTTGGCTTCTTGAGCCGCGACGCTAAATGCTACAGCGCCGCGGTGCTTCGTAGGCAGTGTTTGCGCGACGAAATCCCAAAAGTTTGGATGTTGAGGTGGTTTCAATGGCATTGAAACCACCCAACAATGGACATTACTTGGACCATTATGTTGCTGCATTACTTGGGAGTTAAATGTCATATATTACATGGCAATTGAATGCCATTATGGGGCATTTGAAAGGCCATATTGCACACCTATAAATTGAGGCATTTGGCTCAATTCTATATAGGAACAAAACAGAAATGCTCACAATATACATACAAGTATACAACACCACAAAGAGATCAGTTTACCTGACAAGCAGTCCTTCTCTTAGCAATATTCATTGTTCGTGTTCTTCGCTGAGGTCATTTGTGTAGGCTTTGCACATTTGAAAGTTTATTATTTCATCTTGGGAGACTATTGTCCACACTTCCGTAAAGCCTATATACGGGGGCAATCTTGTCTTAAAGACAGAGAGACATCTCTCGACTCAGCCGGTGGTGTTGTGATTATCTAATTGGTTGCTAAGTGTTTCAGGTGTGAACTTGATTCTCAAAGGACTCTAACCGTTCGGAATCTCAGCGGATCTACAAGCCACAAGTGTAGCAGTTCATGTTCTTGTATTTTCGAATACAAGATCCATATTTGAAGTTCCAATTCAAGATCAAGATATTGACAACTTGTTGTTGTAATCATTGTTGTTTATCCTTTCGATCACTGTAATAATTATTTACTATTCCCGTACGTGCTTTACATATCCATCAATTACTAGCGATAAAGTTAAGCGTGCGTATCTTAAAAAACTTAATGATTATGATAGCAAATCATAAACTTTCATATTATTAAATATAATTAATTTAGTATTAATATAACAAAAGTACACCATCAACTCATACTTGAACTCGAAGCGTTTTCATTTTTTGAAAACGATCAATAATAGCATCATTGCTTACCGTTACAAATATTTTCTTCTTTTTTGAGTTCAATAGAGGAATCACACCCCTTACTTTATTATAAGTTATAACTTTTGTATTTCATTAAAAAAGAAATTAGAAAGATACATACAATAAAAAAGGCAAAAAATTACTTGATGCAATGGAAAATGGAAGTAGAAAGTTGCAAAGATCTATTAATAAGGTAAACAAATTAGAAAGAATATGGAAGAAAGGACAAAGGGTTTGAGAATGGGAGAGCCACCGGACTTTTTTCTCTTTTGCTCGTTGGGAAAAAGTAGTGAGAAAGCTATTTTATAATTTGGGGCTGTGGGGGGAGGGATTTAATGAAAAAGTAAAGTGAAAGGGAGACTAAATAATAAAAAAGATAAAAAAAATTATGTGACTGAGGTGGATCGAACTCAGGTCGCTACATCAGCTAGAGGCACATTAACCAACTGAACTCTATTTAAAAGATTCTTTTAAAATATATGATAGTTTCTCAAGGTATATAAATACAGAGGGTTTTTCAAAGTTATTGGGGCACGTGTTCCCACTCTACAAGGTGGGTCCGCCCCTTATTATCCATGGGAATTCTTCTTCTTTTTATGTGACTAATAGTAATAGATAGTGATGTTTCGTGCAAAATTTTGGGAAAATAATTAATTATTTTGAATACTCAGTGACTTTGTAAACCTACACGTAGAAAAAATATCGAAGTGATGTAAAGAAAAGGGCAAGCCAAACAAGACATAATGGAGGATTAGATATAACGAAGTAACATATGTAAAATAAAAGAAGACTCTCAAAAGATAATAAAGGGCACAATTAATGAATAAAATAAAAGGAATTCATTTTTCTAAGTCTTGTGACGATGGGGCTCAATGAGCACCCAACAGACTGAAAAGAAATAGATGAAATATTGAGAAATTACTTACCTAATAATTATATTTCCATGCATAAAATGCTCATAAATCTTAGAAGAAAAAAACTACAACTAGTCAAATTCATTTTCAACTACCACAAACTTGAAAAATGAATCATTCAAAAAGTTATTTTTCCATATATTGTCGAAATGGAAAATGGTGACGATAATGTCTTAGAATCTTTGAACTTACAAATATATATTTTAAAAAATATGAATAATTGTTGAAGCTGGAAACACAGTTGGCAAAGAAGAATAACTTAACGATAATTTGGATCTTGCAAATTAGAGACAGCTGAAATTAGTTAGCAAAAAGAAACCAATTTTGGTGGAGTCTCAACGGCAGGGATTAATAAACTCCTCGACCATTGAGGAATACGATCATTTTAGTTGTATTTTGTTTTTCTTCTTTGTCTCAAAGCTCGCCCTTAACGCGAAAAAAGTACTATTCGGATGCTCGACCTTACAGATTTAATAATGAGGCTTTCTATTGTGGTATTAATTCGGAATGTGAATGAATTAATTCTATCATAATAAATTATAATTCATTTCATCAAAAAAACTATAATAGTACTAATCTATTTAATTTCGAAATCTTCCATTAAATATTTATTTAACTCCCCATGTTAAAATTACAGTTACCAATTAACTAAATTAAATTACTGATAATTTAATTCATTGACTAATTAAATTTTTTATACTTTTACTTAACTTATTTCATGTGACCGATACAAAATCCACCTGTAGGGTTTTCACCTGAAATTTTATAAGCATCCATAAAGGGTATCATCAATCTCAAAGTCGACACACAGATTCTATCAACTAATTATTATTTTACAAATGTTATCTGCTACTATCTAACTTATCAGGAAATACATTGACTCATAATTGAATCGTACCTTTTGATAAATCAAAATAATGAACAAATGAAATTGATCATAATAATCATATCAAGATTAAGAGTATAAGTTCATTTAATGAGCTAGAGAGGTTGTTTTATATATTTAGTACAAAAACACTTACCTCTATTTGGTTCGTTCAATACATACAAAATACACTAGCACAAGAAGTTGAATAAGGTCATTCCCATAATCAAGATAAATTATATTTTAATCTTGTGCTACAATCATCAATATATTTTGTCCAGTTTTATCTTTGATTGTGAACGTAACTTTATAACTTATAAGAACCGATAATTTAATCTTCCGCGCATGAGATAAAGCCCCATACACTAATTCATATACTATATAAGTAAAGGACACACATGTGAATAAATGATCATAAGACTTTATTGATTTGAATAAATAAATAAATAATTATTCCATAAAGAATAAAATACAATACTATAACTAAACCACATGGTTAATAGTATATCCTAACAATCTCCCACTTAGATTCATAACGATGCATCAACTACTTTAACACCCATTTCTTCTACATGCCTATCAAAAGTCTTCTGCGGCAAGCTCTTTGTAAACGGGTCTGCCAAATTATTTGCTGACGCAATCTTCAAAACTTTCACATCTCCTCTCTGAACTATGTCATGAATTAAATGATATTTACGCTCAATATGTTTACTCCTCTTATGGCTCTGTGGTTCCTTCGAGTTTGCAACATTACCACTATTATCACAATAAAGTGTAATTGGTGCTACTTTTTCTCCATCTCATTTCTTATAGACACAAGATTCATCATCACACTGATGAAAACTAAAAGTCTTATTGATTTATTAAAACAAGTATTACACGCCCTAGATGCATGTTTTAATCCATAAATGAATTTGTCAAGTTTACACAGTATGTGATCATCGCCACTTTTCATGAAACCATCTTATTGTGCTATATAAATGCACTCATCAAGACAATCATTAAGAAAAGCCGTCTTGACATCCATTTATCAGATCTCATAATCATAATGAGCGGCAATAGATAAGAGGATTCTTATGAATTTAAGCATGGCTACCGGCAAAAATGTTTCCTCATAATCGATCCCTTCTTTCTAAGCAAATCCTTTTCAAATAAGCCTAGATTTAAAAGTTTGCACTTTTTCATCCACTCCTCTCTTTTTCTTATAGATCCCTCTACAACCAATAAATTTGACTCTCACATGTGGTTCTACAAGATCCCAGACTTGATTTGGAGTACATAGACTCCATTTCAGATTTCATAGCAGCAATTCACTTTTCAGCATCTATATCTTGTAGTGCTTCATCATAATTTAGAGGTTCTGTATTAGGCTCTTCGGGGATCCTATCGTAAGATTCTCCCAAGAGCACATACCGAGAGGTTTTCTAATAATTCTCTTACTATGAAGACACACTACAGGTGCATTTACACCATTTTGATCATGTGGTAGATCCACTACATTATTTTGAGGAACCATAGGGTCAATGTTATCCTACACCCCTTACGGTGCTAGAATATCATTAATATCTTCATCAAGTGCGGGTTGCACAATTGCAGGTTGCTCAATATTACTTCCATTACTTTGAGGCAGCGAGATGTCGGGAAACTGCTCTTGTGTGTCCTCTTGCCTACTGACATTTCTCCCACTACGATAACGTAGTGATAGATCAATACTGACTGCCAGGATACAATTGTGAGATGGATATTTTGTTATTTTTTTGCTCAATTCTTCTAAAGAGGTTTGCTTTTAGAAACATGGTTTATTAAATAGTCCTCTTCCAAAAATTTGGCACTTGTTGTAACAATCACCTTCTTTTATGTGGAACAGTAAAATAAACCTCAATTCGTTCCCTTTGGATATCCAATAAAAATTCACACCTCTGTCCTCGTTTCCAATTTATCCGTTTTCCCTTTCAGCACATGTGTTGGACAATCCCAAACTTCAAGGTGCCGCATAGTGGGCTTGTGCCCAGCCCACAATTCTGCTGGAGTTGAAGATACTAACTTAGAAGGAATCAAATTCAGAATGTAATTTATTGTTTTTAAAGCATATCCCCAAAGAGATGAATGTAGCTCTGAATAACTCAACATGGGTCTGACCATTTTCATAAGGGTTCTATTTCTTCTTTCTGCCAAATCATTTTGTTGTTGTGTTCCTAGAGCAGATAATTGAAACATTATTTCACAATCTAATAAGTATTTAATGAAATCTGCAGAAAGGTATTCACCACCGCGATCAGATCACAGTGATTTGATATTTTTATCATGTCGTTTCTCCATTTGTGTCTTAAATTTTTTGAATTTCTCAAAGCATTCAGATTTACGGCGCAACAAATAAATATATTTGTATTTCGAGTAGTCATCTGTGAATGTCATAAAATACTCAAAATCACATTTTGCTTGTATATTCATAAGACCACACAAAATAGAA